>CM033328.1:17590679-18049096 GCA_019359835.1 Pharus latifolius | reverse complement strand
GGACAGACAGAAAGAGTCAACCAAATCCTAGAGGATCTTCTAAGAGCTTGTATACTAGATTATGGGACATCATGGGACAAATGTTTACCATTTGCAGAATTTACATATAATAACAGTTATCAAGCTAATATACAGATGGCACCATTTGAAGCTTTATATGGACGTAAGTGCAGAACTCCATTGCATTGGAATGAGCCAGGAGAACGAAAAGTCATAGGACCAGAGATAGTAGAAGAAGCAGAAGCTCATGTCAGACTCATCAGAGAAAGGTTGAAAACAGCACAATCACGACAAAAGAGTTATGCAGATAAACGACGGAGAGAATTATCATTTGAACCAGGAGATTTTGTGTATCTCAAGGTCACACCATTCAAGGGATTACAAAGATTCCAAGTGAAAGGAAAATTATCCCCAAGATACATTGGACCATTTAAGATAATCAAGAGAAAGGGAGAAGTATCATATAAATTGGAATTACCTGAGGGATTAGCAGGAGTGCATGATGTGTTTCATGTCTCTCAGCTCCGGAAATGTTTGAAGGAACCTACTGAACAGATAGATGTACAAGATGTGCCTTTACAGAAGAATCTCACTTATCTTGAGCACCCAATCAGAATCCTAGCCACTGATGAACGTCAGCTCCGAAGGAAGAAAATCAAATTGTGTAAAGTTCAATGGAAGAATCATTCAGAGCAAGAGGCTACTTGGGAGAAGGAAGAAGATCTTAAGCAAACCTATCCTTATCTTTTCCTGTCTTAGGTAAATCTCGGGGCGAGATTTCTTTAAGGAGGGTAGATCTGTAACACCCTGAGTTAGGGGTGAAAACTTCCTTTTTCATCAATAGCATGCATGCATGTATCTGTAGTAATAGCCAGATCAGTATCTATTTCAAGCCCTAAAATCTCCAAAATCTATCCTGTGACCTCAAATCAAGATCAGATTGTTCAGATGTGATCTATTAGTTATCCTGAATCTAAAAGCCTTCAGAACCTAGATCTAATTTTATCTCTAAATCCCAGAATTATCAACTCCATTCTGTTTTCGAAAACAGAATTACCTTATATTACCCAAATACCATAAGTTCAGAAATACAGATTTAACCTAAATCTTGACCAAGTTCAGACCAGATTATTTCTGGAATATGATCATGGGTATGTCAATACCTTAATATAAAAAGTTGACAGCCATATTTCACCATCTAGACTCTTTTCACAAATCAGTCCAAAAGTTATCGCAAATTAGTCCTTATCTGATATCTGAAAATCCAAAAAGGCTAAAATCTCCAGATTAGCTCCAAATTCAGAATTTCTTCGGCAAATCTTCTCGAAATGCTATTTGCCACAAGTTTCTCTTCTGTGCAGATATCAAAATCGAACCCTAAATGCCAGAATTCAAAATCTACAAAACTCAAATCCTAATTTACCCTAAATTACCCTATTTTCAGTTTGTATCAAAAGCTATCCAAATGTGCCAAGTTTTATTTTCAATCCTTGCCAAATCATCTGTGGAATAAAGATTGCCAAAATAGCATAATCAAATTCAGAACAAACCTTCCAAATCATTAGATTTACAGATCAGTCCAAAACTCAAAGAATTGAAATTGCAAATGAATCCATTTTCGACCAGGTCAACAGCAGCATTCGACCAGGCCGTTTGCTGTACGCGACCAGGACTCGCCGTGGGTTCTTGCGCCGTGCACGTTCGCCGCCGGCCAAGCTTCGCCGCACTTGTGACCGTGCATGCCAGTACGCACGTGTCCTTGCCTCAGCCGTCACCGTGGCAGCGTCGTTGCTACGTCGACGACCAGCGTTTGCTCCCGCGCGCGATCAGCAGCAACTTTGTCAGCAATCCAACGCCACGTAGCCTCGCCGCGCCAGTACTTGTCGCCACCGCTTGCTACAAGCTTCGCCAGGTCCCGATGAAGCGACATTGTGATCAGCTGAAGGCTTGTCGCGGTCACATCACCGTTCTTGCTGTGTCTTCGCCGCTGATGTCCAGCACGCAAGCAACCTCATCACCAGCAGTCAATCACTTCGTTGTTGCCCTTCGTCATCTTCGCCTGGCCTATTTAAACCCTACTGTGTGCAGCAGCTTCTCCATACTTCACCAGAAACCAGCCAAGTTCCAGAATTTGCTGTTTTCGTTTTCTTCTCCGGCGAGCCGTCGAGGAGGCTCACGGTGCCAGCTCACTTCACTGCATCTCCTGCCAAATTGAAGCTAACAGTGAGTACCTCTCATCCTCCTGATTGTACTGTACTATCTAATTGCTCCCCGATGACCCCTAACGCCGGCGATCACCGGAAATGGCTGAAAATCGAAGATTGCCCTGTTCCGGCAATGCAGGCCAAACCAATCCGAATTAGCCCTCGAACCTGTGAAGCAAATTGATCAGTGAGCCAAATCAAGCAAGCCTGTGAAGTTGGATTTCGAAATTTAGCAAGAATCGAACCTTTTCCCTAAACCGAGCTTCACCAGAAAACTGGCGATCGTCGCCAGGCTTCTCCAGTGATCCTCCAGTCAATTTGATGTTACCAGAAGCTTCTCTATACCTCCTAGATGCTCTCCAAGCAAGGAATTTAGTTCTCTCGGCCTGTAGCAGAAACCCCCAACTGGCAGTGTCTCTTCTCCGGCGCCGATGATCGGAAAAGTGTTTTCGGCCATTTCAGCCCTCGAAACTTTGTCATTTAGATGTGCCTTAGCCTCCTGAGTATTTTTGTCTTCTAGCCCGACACCTAGATCGGCCTAGATTGGAAGATATAGCTTTGCCAAGTTTGTGTCCAGAACTGCTCCAGTGCAGCCAGTTCATCTCTGTTCATCATCAAATTTCTTGCTTTCCAGCCATTTCTTGCCCTAGATCCTGTTGACTTAATTGTTCCTGTTACTCAAGCCTACCTCCCAGACAAAGTGGTGCATCATTTGGAGCTCCATAACAAAAGTTATGCTAAGCCCTAGTTTTTGGCATTGTCAGCTCTATGCCAGAGCTTGTCAGCCAGTGGCATTGACCTTGTTTACCCACTTCTGGTTGTGCAATTTGAAAACCACTTTGTCCACTGAATTTGTAGAGTTTTGATCTACATTTTCTTCTACTACCACAACTTGAGATAAGCACTCTAGCTTTTCTTAAAGCTATGTCCAAGCCTTGATCCGAATGTCGATCTGTTGACATTCGCTGTTTTGATTAAACCAGCCACAAAATTGTTATCCCTATTGTAATCCTGAAACCCTAAGATTATCTAATCACCATCCTTAGCCCAAATTCCTTGAAACCCTAGAATCTCAGTTCAGTTGCAGTTCAAATTATCTCCAGTATAGTTCAATCATTCTTGTTGAGCATTTCTGCATATAAGTCTTAAAACATTTTAATATTATAAGTAATTATTGTGTGTTTGTTTGTCGTCGAGCAGATTCAGAAGCTGACTTTGAAGATTTTGCTGTTGACCCGTCATCAACTGCTGTATCTTACGACGCGGAAGGCAAGTCATATCCTTGGTCATCTTGAACCTATATTTTAAATGTTGCTATAATATAACCTTGGATATAGGCAATATTGCATGTGAAAGATTGAGAATGGTTGATTTATGAATTGGCAGTACTAGACTGGTTATCTGTGAAATGTGAAATAAACAAGTTTTGAGCCATGAACTATTATATGTATTTATATAATTATATTCATGAAATAAAACCTCTAGCCGTGACCAGAAAAATGATGTGGATGGCTGTAGCACTGGAGGTGCTAGACTGCAAAGGAATGCAGGCACTGAAGGTGCAGGATTGTGGATGGTCTGGTCATTGTTCTATAAGGACTAGAACCTTGTGTTGTGCATCTAGTGGCATGAACAACGTGCTAACCGCAAGCCTGGTATGGGACAGGCCTGAACAAGTAATTATGTGGATCGCACATGAAACCCCTGCATTAGATGTGTTGTGATGCACGATAAACATGGAGCGCGGCTCCCACACATATCACTGAAGGTGATCAAGCACGCTGACCCAGTAATGGGAATAAGCAAAGGGGTGGAGGTTTGGATACAACCTGCCACAACTGTGCCTCGCTGAGAGCCACAGGGTCGGGGGTGAATTGTGAGTAAAACATAACAAAAGTTCTTGTTATTTCCACCTTGCCGCTCACAGTATGAAGTGAGTCAGGGGTCCAATCATTTTGTTATGATAGGAAAGGTTTGAAAGTGGAATATCTTGCGGGTAAATTGGTACCTCTCTGCAGAGTTAAAAACGTATTCGAATACTCCGAGCTCCCGGGTTTATAGGAGTCTGCTGCGGTGGATTAAATCCACGGGGTGTGACACAAGTACTATTTTCTAAATAAAATATGTTTAAATCAAGATTACCCAAATGACATGTGTTGTCATGATAAGGAGTGCTGCCGTGGGCTGTCGTGTGTCGACGTGTCGCGGTAGTGCTATAAACTAGTGAACATGAATGATGATGTTATATTATGAAAAGTGCTGCCATAAGATGAGTTGAGAAAGAAAAAGATTATTTTACAAATATCCATAATTCTTGACTAGTCTAGGTTCATATCATCACTACTATATGTATCTACTCTTACCTATGACTTGCTGAGTACGTAAGTGCTCACCCTTGCAACATTCAACTCAATAGATGGAGCCTACTTTGATCAAGATGATGGCACGGAGTACTTCGTGGATCCAGAAGGAGGAGAATCAGTTCCGCCAGAACCCTGAAGTGTGTTGTTCTGCCGTCAACTTCTTTTGTGGGAGGGTCACCTATCTTCTGCTGCGTAGTTAAATATTTTGCTAAACCCCGAATGCCTTGTACGCATTGTAATCCTCTTTATGTAATATTAAGGCCAGCAGGCCACACTGCTTAATATTTTGTGAGTACTCTGTTGCAATGTAATATACTCCTGTGTTTGACTCATCCTGGGAAGTCAAAGGTTTGTGGTTTGGGACTAGCTGCAGCGAGCTAGGTATCTGCAGGAGTAGTCGTTGTCCTAGTTTCGGGGCGCGACAGAGGGTATCCTCACGGGGAGGGCATCCTCGCGGGGAGGGAATCGCCGTTAGGGGTGGTAATGAGAAGGACCTGCAATGAGACAGTTGAAGAAGAAGTTTCATGTATTGATAACGAAATGAAATACAGTGCCTCCCCCGCGAAGTCGCGAAGGGGGAGGGAAAAGCAAATACAGTGTCCCTCCTCCCCCTCCGGCGTGATCGCTCCGGGGGAGGGGACAAGCCCGTTAGGCTAAACGTAGAACTTGCGAAGTAAACGCAAGTTCCACATATGCTTCAGCTCCTGCTCTTGAAGGTTGGAGAGCTTGTAGGCCCCCGAGCCTAGGACCGCGGAGATCCTGTAGGGGCCCTCCCACTTGGGGGAGAGCTTGCCCTGGGCTTGGGGGTCTGTGACGCGCTTGAGGACAAGGTCCCCAAGGCGGAAGGATCTTTCGCGCACGCACTGGTTGTATGCGCGCGCCATCTCGCGTTCGTAGATGGCGTGGCGGAGGAGCGCTCGGTCGCGTTCCCCCTCTACGAGGTCGATCTCCAGTCGCTGATTGGCCTCATTGGCCTGGTACGGTGCGGTCGTAGCTCCGTCTAGGAGCTCGACCCGCAGCGACCGGAAGCCAATCTCTGGGGGGAGGACTGCCTCCGCCCCGTAGACTAGGGAGAAGGGAGTGCGTCCTGTCGCCCGGCTCGGGGTCGTGCGCATGGAGCAGAGGATGCTAGGGAGCTCCTCTGCCCATGCACCCCGCTTAGAGGCGGCTTGCTCGAGTCTCCGGTGCAACCCCTGTAGGATCACGCCGTTGACCCTCTCAATAGCCCCATTGCTCCGGGGATGGGCCACTGAGGCGAAGTGGATGACGAGCCCCAGGCCTTCGCAGAATTCCCGGAAATAAGCCAAGTCGAATTGGGTCCCGTTGTCAACGGTGATTTCCCGGGGGACACCGAAACGACAAACGATGTTTTTCCAGAAAAACCGCTGGACGGCCCGGGACGTGATGCTGGCCAAGGGCTCCGCCTCAACCCACTTTGTCAAATAGTCGACCGCGACCACCGCATACTTGTATCCTCCGGGCGCTGGGGGGAAGGGCCCTAAGAGGTCCATCCCCCAGTGCACGAAGGGCCAAGTCATGGGGATAGTCTGCAGCGCTATGGGGGGAGGATCGAATCCTTGGCCATCTTCTGGCATGCCTCGCACGCGGAGACAAGGTCTCGCGCGTCACGCATGACCGTGGGCCAAGAGAAGCCCTACTGGAGAGCCTTGGCTGCGATGGCACGCGGGGCTAGGTGAGAGCCACAGCTCCCCTCGTGGATGTCTTCGAGCAGTTGGAGTCCCTCCGACCGGGGGAGGCAGCGCAGGAGGGCGGAAGCCCCATGCTTGTAGAGCCTCCTCTCTAGCAGGAGATATGCCCGGCCTTTGGCCCGGAGGCACTTTGCCTCGGTCTCGTTGGGAGGGTTCCCCTCCCCCTTCATAAAGGAGATGAGGGGGTCCATCCATGACGGAGTCCGGGTGATCTCGGCAAACTCCGGGACGCGAGGCTCATCGCTTGTGTCCGGGGAGGCCACCGAGGGCTTCTTTATGATTTCCAAGAAGGCCCCCTTGGGGAGCGATTCCCGGGCGCTTGCTGCCTGGGCCAAGGCGTCGGCACGGTCATTATCCCTTCGCGGGATATGCCGGGCCTCGAGGCCGTTGAAGTGCCTCTCCATCTTTCACACCTCCTGCAAATAAAGACTCAAGTTTGCATCATGGCACAGGTAAGACTTGTCCATTTGGCAAACTACGAGCTTAGAATCTCCCTTCACTAGGAGGCGCCGGATCCCCAGGGAGCGCGCAAGGCGCATCCAGAGGAGCAAAGTGTGAGACCCCCATTTGAGGATCACCTTGGTAACCGCCCAGGTAGGTTACACACAGCAAGATGACACATGAGCTCCAAACCAGACAAGCATAATAATAACATTAAACAGGTAGCAGGCTAGCTTGGCCAATATTACATACCCAAAGCACCGAAAATGGCGCTAAGTAGAGTTGCTAAGAAAATAACAAGTTTATCATAACCAGAATCGGTATCCAAGTACCGAACACACAACATGAAGCACAAAGCAACGACAAAAAGCTTGACTTCCATCCGCAGCGAGGTTGAAGTGGCTCTTCCCACATCTGACTTGACTTGGTGCGCAATCCTTCTAGAACGTGGGCTCGTCCGGGGCACCTCCATCTTCTGCCGGGAACTCATAACTGAAGGAATCGGGATCTTCGAATCCCTCTTCTACAGTTGGATGCAAATTGCAAGGGTGAGCACTTGGTGCTCAGCAATACTCATTCCGGGGATTATAGTAATCGTACTTACATGAGGGTGAAACATATGATTCAGGGGTTTTAGTTTCATATAGATAGAGGTATATAGATTTCCAAGTTATTTGTTCAGTAAACAGTACTTTGTCATGAAAATAGCACTTTAAACATGTTACATGTTTTCAATAAAAACATTAGATGTAGTGGTCTCCCATGAGTCACTACTTTGTTAGCCGCATTATGAAAACATTCCAAAACATTACTTGTGCTATAACCCATGGATAACATCCACTACGAAAAGACTCCTGAACCTGGGAGTACAGAGTATCTGACACTTCTTTTACGCTTTGCAAAGGTGTACCTCTTTTTAAATCCACTGGTTCACTCGGCTTTCAAGTCGGATCAGCTCCATGTGACTTATACACATGTGACAAGGCCGAGATCACACAACGCTTTACAGTTCAGTATTAACAGTATCCCTGCCCGGTAAATAGACAATTAAGTCTCAAGTACCGTTGTGGGTCTTACCCACTGCCTTACTTCCTAGCCTCTCTGGTCTATGTTCCCTCAGGACACATAGCCTTGGTCTATGTCCACGCGAGACATACGACCATTTAAGATTACAGCCGCTCACGGCTTAATCAGGTCTAGGGCGCCTTCCTTCATTTACGCCTTTTTCTCTCATCATTTTTCTAACTCACATCACTCATGGCCGAACCTTGGCCTTCCAGTTTCCACGCGAGAAACCAGATCGTCAAACCATGCAGGGAACTGCTAATACCAAAAGGTTACTGAGTTGTGCCTGTCCCATACCAGGCAAGTGGTTGGTACGTTCACAATTCGTATAGAGACACAGCACAAGGTTCTTGTCCTTATGAACCAATAGTGAGGAACATTCACATACCCTGGTGCGCACCGCACCCTCTCCATACAATCCAATCCTCACTACTGATCCCTTTTATCATTTTTTCTTGTCAAAACGGTTTTCATTATAACTTCTCATGCATTTGACCATTTTAAGTTTAATGTGGATATTCAGTATATGAGTCCTAGGGTGACAAAAGCATATATAAGAAGGTTCAATAACAAAAAGGGTTTCATGATTCATTAGGGAATATCTACTCATGTCATTCAAACATAACTTGTATTTCAACTAAACATGCATAGTAAGAAACAGTGAATATACTTCATATGAAAATATTGGGTGAGACATGATCAAAGGAATGAGGCTTGCCTTGCAATGTTGGGTCTAAAAACTCAGACGGCTCTTCAAAGACTTCTTCCGTTCCTTCCGCTTCTGACTCTGCGGCAAACAATTAACACACAAACACATACCACATAAGCATACTGAAAATAGTTTCTATAGAAAGTATTAAGTAAATAAGTCATGCATGCAGGGGAAAAAGTTAGGGCAAGGTCACAAGGGCTCTGGTCGAAGAAACGGCTAAAAAGGATTGAACATCGAGGGGTCGACATTCAATTCGTGGCTTTGACATAACTGGAAACTAGTCTTAGGATGGTTTTCTGGAGAAGTGACAGTAGAGAAAGTTGTAGATCTCAACTCCAGGAATCTAAAGGACAAGGTGGCATTTCAATTGCTCAACCAGAAGGGGTCAAACAAGGCTAATGCCAGTGGCTGACATGCACTGACATGGTGCTGGACATGGCCAGAAACTAGGGCATGGCTTAACTTTTGATCCAGGGCTCCAAATGATGCACCACTTTGTCTGGGAGGTAGGCATTACTAACAGGAACAATATACTCAACAGGCACAAGGGCTGAAAGTGGCCGGAGGGTGGCCAAATCCGGCGATGAACCACGGTGGCCTGGACATGAACTGAGTTACTGGACAGTGATCTTGGCAAAGGCATAACTCACAATCTAGGCAGATCCAGGTGTCGAGCTAGTGGACAATATTGCTCAGGGAGGTGAGGCGAAGCTAAGGGACAAGGTGGTGTCGGCTGGATCGGCCGGGAACAAATTCCGGCGACCGGCGCTGGAGAAGACGACACTGGAGATTGGGGATTTTTTCTACAAGGCGATTGAACTTGATTCTTTGCTCAGGGAGTGGAAGGGTGGAGTTTAGAAGCTACTGGTGCAGTCAATTTGGTTGGAGATTGACCGGAGAAGCTTGGCGCCGAAGTCCGGCGAACGGCCGAGGTTCCAAACTGGGGTTTCTTCGATTTGAGTTCAATTGGGGATCCTGATTCAACAGGCTTGCTAAGAAATGGCTAAGGATCAATTTCTACTACTGGGACGAGAGCTAATTCGGGATGAAATGGCTAGCATTGGGGAAACAGGGCAATTGGGCCTTTCCGGCGATCACCGGCGATGATGAGCGTTAGGACGCAATTGGTTGCTTGGACACGGGAAGATGGGTGTGTTGGACTCACTGGTGAGCTTGGATTGAAGTGAGGGGCTGTGGTTTGCTCTGGCGTCGATGGCCTCAGAATCGGCTCGTCGGGGAAGAAAGGGAAACAGTGAGCAAACTGGAAAATAGCTAAGTCCTGGCGTTGTACTTCATCACAGCGCTGAAGGGGTTTAAATAGGCGATGAGGCGGAGCTTGCGAGGGGGAACGGCGAGAGAACTTGTGCCGGGGACGAGACCGGCCGGGTGCAGCTGCGACAGCGGTGACCGGCGATGTGATTGCGCACTGGCGGTGTAGCTGCTCTACAGGCTTTGTCGATTGCATTGGGACTTCACCAGAGATGGCGCAGATGCGAAGGCAGTAGCAAAGCTCCGGCAACGACACGTAACGCATGCAATTGCCACGGCAACGGTTGCGCGCGCGCGAAGACAATGCCCTGGAGCGCGGGCGCTTATCCGCTGGACATGGCGCGGTACTGGTGGCAAGCACGTGCGCGCGGGGTGGCTCTTTTTCTCACAGTGCAGGCGACAAAAGGCGACGGCCGGCGGCGAGCAACTGCGGCGAGAAAACGTGGCACGGCAACGGCGATGCAGCACTGGTCGAGGGCACGACCAGGCACTGGTCGAAAAGGGCCTGAAAATAATATTTGGGCCGATTTGCTATTTCTGAAACTTACTCCAGGGGCTGTTCTGTGAGGAAAACTTGAATAGGACTTGGGCCTGTTTGCAAATTTGGAGATCTGAGGGTCCGATCTAAAATCTGATTTCGCAGCTAAGTTGCAAAAGATTAGTAGAACTTATCTGGCCAAAGTTTGGTAAGATCGGGCAAGATCTGAAGGGTTTCGACAAAATTGGGGAAAACAGTTTAGGGTAAATAGGGTAATTAGGGTTTTAAAATAGCAAGGCTTGAAACTCAGCTTTAGGGTGAGATTTTGGAGATGGTCCCGAAGGGAAAAATGCTCTGAACAGCATTTAGAAGGGAATGGCTGAAGCAGATTAGGTTTTGGGGTCCGGATGTGGATTTTGGCTATTTTAGGGTTTAGCAAAAACAGGGGTGTTACAAATCTACCCACCTTAGAAACAATCTCGTCCTCGAGATTAGGGCAGGTCAGAGAATAGGAAGGGAAATTCTCGTCGGAGATCTTCTTCTTTTTCCCAAGTTGACTCCTCCTCTGAGTGATTGTTCCACTGAACTCTGCAGAATCGGAGGGTTCTTGACTTCAGCACTTTCTCTCTGGTTTCCAGAATTCTAATAGGGTATTCTTGACAAGATAAGTCTGGTTGAATCTCATTCTCTGTAGGAGATATCTGTTCTGTTGGTTTTCTCAAGCATTTCTTCAGCTGAGATACATGAAACACGTCATGAATTCCACTTAGTTCTGGTGGCAATTCCAACTTGTATGCCATTTCACCTCGCTTTTCCAGAATTCGATATGGTCCCACATATCTAGGTTTTAACTTTCCCTTCATCTGGAATCTTCGAACTCCTTTGTATGGCATAACCTTGAGATACACATAATCGCCCTCTTCAAAAGATAGTTCTCTTCTACGGTTATCCGCATAGCTTTTCTGTCTAGATTGGGCTGTTTTCAGTTTTTCTTGTATGATCCTGACATGGGCTGTGGCTTCTTCTACTAACTGGGGTCCTAGATGTTGTTTTTGACCAATTTCTGTCCAATATAGTGGCGTGCGGCATCTTCTTCCATATAGGGCTTCATATGGTGCCATTTGCAGGCTTGCTTGGAAACTGTTGTTGTAGGTGAATTCTGCATAAGGTAGAAATAACTCCCAAGAGTCTCCATAGTCCAAAACACAAGCCCTCAACATATCTTCCAAAATTTGGTTTACCCTTTCCGTCTGACCTCCAGTTTGAGGGTGGTAAGCGGTACTGAACTTTAACTTTGTGCCCAGGGCTTTCTGCAACTCTTGCCAAAATCTTGAAACGAACTGGGCTCCTCTATCGGAAACGATAGCCTTCGGCACTCCGTGTAGGACAACTATTCTGTTGAGATACAGCTCTGCTAAGTCCTTAGCTGTATATAGGGTCTTCACTGGGAGAAAATGTGCTACTTTTGTTAATCTATCAACTATGACCCATATAGAATCGAATCCTTTTCTCGTCCTTGGTAGTCCCACAATAAAATCCATTCCGATTTCATCCCACTTCCACTCTGGGATTTGTAAAGGTTGTAGTGGTCCCGCAGGCTTTTGATGTTCTGCTTTCACTCTTTGGCATGTGTCGCAAGTTGCGACAAACTTGGCAATCTCTCTCTTCATTCCTTTCCACCAAAAATTTTTCTTCAAGTCCTTGTACATTTTGGTGCTGCCTGGGTGTATGGAATATGGGGTCTGATGAGCCTCTTGCATGATTAAGTCTTTGATCTCGTGGTCATTTGGAATGCAGATACGGTCATCGTACCATAGAATTCCCTGTTCATCTTCTCGAAGGTTGGTTGTATCTTTGCTCTTCATGTCCTCCTTCATCTCTTGAAGATCTGGGTCAATTGCTTGAGCTTGTCGGATTTTATCCTTCAACTCACATTCCATCTTTAGCGTAGCGATGGTTCCTTGGTCCACTAATTCTAATTGTAGCCTTTCGAAATCCTTGATCAGTTGTGTCGGCACTTCTAGCTGTGTTATCTGGTTATAACGAGACTTCCTGCTCAAAGCATCAGCCACTACATTGGCTTTTCCTGGGTGATAGTGGATCTCTAGATCATAATCTTTGATCAGTTCTAACCATCTTCTCTGCCTCATATTCAACTCCTGTTGCGTGAAGATATACTTCAGGCTCTTATGATCCGTATAAATTTCGCACTTACTGCCTAGTAGGTAGTGTCTCCATATCTTTAGTGCATGTACGACAGCAGCTAACTCCAGATCATGTGTTGGATAATTCTCCTCATGAGGTCGTAGCTGTCTAGAAGCATAAGCTATCACTTTCCTTTCTTGCATCAATACACATCCTAATCCTTGTTTGGAGGCGTCACAGAAGACTTGAAAATCCTTCTTGACGTCCGGCAGTATCAGGATTGGTGCAGTTGTCAGTCTTTTCTTCAGTTCCTCAAAACTTCTTTCACACTCCTCGGTCCAATTAAAAGGGGCATTCTTCTTCAGTAGCTGGGTTAGCGGTTTGGTGATCTTCGAGAATCCTTCTACAAATCTTCGATAATATCCCGCTAATCCCAAGAAACTTCTAACTTCTGTTGCGGTTTCAGGTTGTTTCCAATCAGTAACAGCTTGTATCTTCAACGGGTCCATAAATATTCCTTCTCCTGAGATGATGTGTCCCAAGAAAGAAATCTTCTTCAACCAAAAAGCACATTTGCTAAACTTGGCATATAGCTGGTGGTCTGCCAGTTTCTGTAGCACAATCCTCAGGTGATGTGCGTGCTCCTCCTCCGTCTTAGAGTAGACAAGGATATCATCCACAAATACAATGATGTATTTATCCAGGAATTTCATGAGAATCTTATTCATTAGATTCATGAATACCGCGGGCGCATTAGTTAATCCAAAGGGCATCACTGTGAACTCATGCAACCCATATCTGGTTACGAAAGCAGTTTTAGGAATGTCCTGCTCTCGGATCCTTAACTGGTGGTATCCCGATCTCAGGTCTATTCTTGAGAACACTTTTGCTTCTCTGAGCTGGTCAAAAAGGTCATCTATCCTTGGTAAGGGGTATTTGTTCTTGATGGTCATGTCGTTTAGCTTGCGGTAGTCTATGCAAAGTCGCTTACTACCATCTTTCTTCTTAACAAAGAGCACTGGGGCTCCCCATGGTGATGAACTTGATCTGATGAATCCTTTTTCTTCCAATTCAGCTATCTGCTTCTTCAATTCCTCTTGCTCATGGCCTGTCATCCGAAACAACTTTCTAGCATATGGCGCAGATCCGGGTTTTAGTTCAATAGTGAACTCTATATCCCTATTTGGTGGCAATCCGGGAAGTTCTTCTGGAAAGACTTCCGGGTACTCGTTGACAATTGGTACCTCTTCAAGCTTCACTTCTTCGATGCAGTTCAATCTCTGTAGGTGGTCGCAGATTGGAGTTCTGTCTGCATGGAATGTAATTTGCTTTCCACTGGCATTTGTCAGGGTGATTGTTTTCTTCTCACAATCCATCAATCCCTTATGCTTGGCCAGCCAATCCATTCCAAGAATGACATCCAATCCTTGAAGGTTTAGAACTAGCATGTCTGCCAGGAATTCTAGATTGCCGATACAGAAGGCAACGTTTCTACAGATAGAATTAACAATCATCCTAGCACCAGGTGACTGAATGATGATAGGATGCTCTAAAGCAACCATAGGCAAGTTATTACTCAACAAGCAATCTTTTGACATGAATGAATGAGTTGCACCTGGATCAAATAGAACAACTGAAATCTGAGAGGAGATCAAGAGTCTACCGATCACGACGTCAGTTGCCTCTCCTGCTTCTGTAGCAGTCACGAAGTTGAGTCTTCCTCCGGTGGTTGGTGTTCCTCTTCCTCTGTTGGTTTGGAATCTTCCTCCTCTGGCTTGTGGTGCTCCTCTGGCAATAGTTCGTGCAGGTGCAGGGGATTTGGCTGCCTGAGCTTTGGCAACGTTGGGAGGTAAATGCCGAAATGGACAAGTCTCTCTGTGATGTCCTCTTCTGCCACAATGGAAGCATTCTGCATTCTTCAGTGTACAGTCTCTATAGAGGTGACTCCCTTTGCATCCGGGGCATGTTAGAGTTGTTGGCGATGAAGTCCTCTGGGGTCTTGGTGGTGCGGGTGGTCTGAAAGCGGCTCTGGCATATGGCGCTGGTCTTCCTCGGCTAGAATTTCCTTGAAAAGGGTATGCTATGCTTTTCCTCTTGCGGTCCTCTTCTACTACGCCTCTTTTCTCCTCCATTTTGAGTACTCTATTCACAAGGACTTGGAAGTCCGTGAACTCATGTGTTGACAGGTGATACTGATATGAGTTTTGTAGGCCTTCGCAGAATCTGTCGATCTTCCGCTCTTCTGTCATGATGTCTTCTGGTGCATACCTGGCCAATTTGACGAACTCATGCAAATACTGCTTCACCGTCCTTCCTCCTTGCCTTAGATTCAAGAATTCTCTACGTTTGGCTTGAATAGCTCCTTTGGGGACATGGTATCTACGGAACTGTTCCTTGAATTCATTCCAGGTAATTGAATTCTGATTAGGGTGTACCGTCTTGTAATTCTCCCACCACGCTGCAGCCGATCCTGTGAGCTGATGGGGTCCATATAGCAGCTTCTCTTCATCACTACACCTGACAGTGTCCAATTTCCTTTCAATTTCTCTTAACCAATCGTCTGCCACAATTGGGTCCTCAGTGCAGGAGAAAGTTGGAGGACGTGTCTTCTGGAAGTCTGTCAGTCTTGCTCCAATGTTCGAACCTTCCTCGCGTCGTGTTGCGGAGTTTTGCATCAACTGTTCCAGAATTTGACTCTGTACCTCTGCAGATCTCTGTCTGTTTTGCTCCATCCATATTAATATTTCCGTCAGATTTCCTCCTTGCGGTACTGAGGCTGAAGAATTTGGCTGATCTGAGTCATCTCTAGTCCTTCTTGTTGATGTGTTTCTTGGGACTTCTTCTGAACCTTGGATTCTACCTCTGGTGTTCACCATTCTGTTCTGCCAAGATAATTGAGACAAAACTACTAATTCAAGAGAGCATAGATTGATCAAAAGCTGAAAGGAAAGATCAATCCAAGAGATTGGATTGGAACATGCAATTTCCATTTTCAAAGATTTTCTAAAGATGCAAGGTTTTCACCTTTACAGCTTTGGAGTTTCCAACAAACAATACAAACAAGGCAGCTACTACAACAAGAGCTAAAGACTAACGGTTACAAGGGCTAGAGCAGAAGGGTCAAGCTGAAGAGAAAACTACGATCTCCTGTCGGTCTTGGAAGAACTGCAAGGTTCCACTTCTTCAGGGTCTTCCTCTTCTTGATCTTCGTCGGCATCCATAGGGTCCCATTGCATGTCGTTGTCCTCTTCTTCCTCAGATGAATCGTTGGTGTTGCAAGTAGCAATCTCTTTTCCTTTGCCCTCAGGAACTTCCTTTCCTTTCATGAGAGTAGGATACTCTGGTGCAGGGGTGTTGATCACAATGCCACGCGAAGCAGGCGTGAAATAACCCAGGTAATCCCTAGGTCTTCCCACACTCTTGCGGGCTGTGAGTCTTATCTTCAAGCGGTTCCTCTTGTTCACCGATCCTTCGTCTTCGACTTCTCGAGCTTTGCTAGGTTCAGCCAACTCCTGAATCTGTTTCTCCTTCTCTTGGAGTTCTGAGTGAACCTTCGCAAGCGCTCCTTCGAGATAGTGACGGTCATCCCGAGCATTCTCATGCTCACGCAGCAACCGAGTGTAGCTTGATTCCAAGACTTGGACTACATCTCTGGTTTTGGTCAGGATGGCGTCTCTCTGGTTGTTGGAGGGATGAACAGTTCGACGATCTGATCCGGGGACTTGGTAGGGTACAAAACAGAAAGGAGAACCTATAAGAAAGTCATCGTACAGCTGGCGGATGGTACCTATTGCACGACGAGCAGCGTCTTGGATAGCATCTTCTTCTTCCTGTCTACGAGCTTCCTTTCTTGTTGATCCTCTCCCGATCTCTGGGATCTCGTACACAATCACCGAGGCACGGAAGCCAAAAGGTCTACCATCGACTTCTTCTCGACGGACGTAGTATACGGGTCGCTGATTGTCTCTTGCTCCCAGAAATTGTAACATCATCCAAAGCATCAATGCCCATGATCCCAACTCGTCTCCGTGAATCAGCTTCTTACCAGGGGCCATCTGCGATGATGAGACACGGAACTCTTAAAAGTAGGAAAATGGTTTTGAAAGTTTTCAAATAATACTCATTATGCTTTTCTTAAACAAGTTAGGTTTTTCACAATTAGATTTTCACCAAATAATCTAGCGATTCTCTACTTTAGGGACGCCCATTCTAGTAAGGGTCACGACCTACAGTCAAGCTTCATGCTCTGATACCATTCGCTGTGAGACCCCCATTTGAGGATCACCTTGGTAACCGCCCAGGTAGGTTACACACAGCAGGATGACACATGAGCTCCAAACCAGACAAGCATAATAATAACATTAAACAGGTAGCAGGCCAGCTTGGCCAATATTACATACCCAAAGCACCGAAAATGGCGCTAAGTAGAGTTGCTAAGAAAATAACAAGTTTATCATAACCAGAATCGGTATCCAAGTACCGAACACACAACATGAAGCACAAAGCAACGACAAAAAGCTTGACTTCCATCCGCAGCGAGGTTGAAGTGGCTCTTCCCACATCTGACTTGACTTGGTGCGCAATCCTTCTAGAACGTGGGCTCGTCCGGGGCACCTCCATCTTCTGCCGGGAACTCATAACTGAAGGAATCGGGATCCTCGAATCCCTCTTCTACAGTTGGATGCAAATTGCAAGGGTGAGCACTTGGTGCTCAGCAATACTCATTCCGGGGATTATAGTAATCGTACTTACATGAGGGTGAAACATATGATTCAGGGGTTTTAGTTTCATATAGATAGAGGTATATAGATTTCCAAGTTATTTGTTCAGTAAACAGTACTTTGTCATGAAAATAGCACTTTAAACATGTTACATGTTTTCAATAAAAACATTAGATGTAGTGGTCTCCCATGAGTCACTACTTTGTTAGCCGCATTATGAAAACATTCCAAAACATTACTTGTGCTATAACCCATGGATAACATCCACTACGAAAAGACTCCTGAACCTGGGAGTACAGAGTATCTGACACTTCTTTTACGCTTTGCAAAGGTGTACCTCTTTTTAAATCCACTGGTTCACTCGGCTTTCAAGTCGGATCAGCTCCATGTGACTTATACACATGTGACAAGGCCGAGATCACACAACGCTTTACAGTTCAGTATTAACAGTATCCCTGCCCGGTAAATAGACAATTAAGTCTCAAGTACCGTTGTGGGTCTTACCCACTGCCTTACTTCCTAGCCTCTCTGGTCTATGTTCCCTCAGGACACATAGCCTTGGTCTATGTCCACGCGAGACATACGACCATTTAAGATTACAGCCGCTCACGGCTTAATCAGGTCTAGGGCGCCTTCCTTCATTTACGCCTTTTTCTCTCATCATTTTTCTAACTCACATCACTCATGGCCGAACCTTGGCCTTCCAGTTTCCACGCGAGAAACCAGATCGTCAAACCATGCAGGGAACTGCTAATACCAAAAGGTTACTGAGTTGTGCCTGTCCCATACCAGGCAAGTGGTTGGTACGTTCACAATTCGTATAGAGACACAGCACAAGGTTCTTGTCCTTATGAACCAATAGTGAGGAACATTCACATACCCTGGTGCGCACCGCACCCTCTCCATACAATCCAATCCTCACTACTGATCCCTTTTATCATTTTTTCTTGTCAAAACGGTTTTCATTATAACTTCTCATGCATTTGACCATTTTAAGTTTAATGTGGATATTCAGTATATGAGTCCTAGGGTGACAAAAGCATATATAAGAAGGTTCAATAACAAAAAGGGTTTCATGATTCATTAGGGAATATCTACTCATGTCATTCAAACATAACTTGTATTTCAACTAAACATGCATAGTAAGAAACAGTGAATATACTTCATATGAAAATATTGGGTGAGACATGATCAAAGGAATGAGGCTTGCCTTGCAATGTTGGGTCTAAAAACTCAGACGGCTCTTCAAAGACTTCTTCCGTTCCTTCCGCTTCTGACTCTGCGGCAAACAATTAACACACAAACACATACCACATAAGCATACTGAAAATAGTTTCTATAGAAAGTATTAAGTAAATAAGTCATGCATGCAGGGGAAAAAGTTAGGGCAAGGTCACAAGGGCTCTGGTCGAAGAAACGGCTAAAAAGGATTGAACATCGAGGGGTCGACATTCAATTCGTGGCTTTGACATAACTGGAAACTAGTCTTAGGATGGTTTTCTGGAGAAGTGACAGTAGAGAAAGTTGTAGATCTCAACTCCAGG
Source organism: Pharus latifolius (assembly GCA_019359835.1). NCBI lineage: Eukaryota > Viridiplantae > Streptophyta > Magnoliopsida > Poales > Poaceae > Pharus > Pharus latifolius. The sequence continues at coordinate 18,030,445 of CM033328.1, read as the reverse complement.
AATCTAAAGGACAAGGTGGCATTTCAATTGCTCAACCAGAAGGGGTCAAACAAGGCTAATGCCAGTGGCTGACATGCACTGACATGGTGCTGGACATGGCCAGAAACTAGGGCATGGCTTAACTTTTGATCCAGGGCTCCAAATGATGCACCACTTTGTCTGGGAGGTAGGCATTACTAACAGGAACAATATACTCAACAGGCACAAGGGCTGAAAGTGGCCGGAGGGTGGCCAAATCCGGCGATGAACCACGGTGGCCTGGACATGAACTGAGTTACTGGACAGTGATCTTGGCAAAGGCATAACTCACAATCTAGGCAGATCCAGGTGTCGAGCTAGTGGACAATATTGCTCAGGGAGGTGAGGCGAAGCTAAGGGACAAGGTGGTGTCGGCTGGATCGGCCGGGAACAAATTCCGGCGACCGGCGCTGGAGAAGACGACACTGGAGATTGGGGATTTTTTCTACAAGGCGATTGAACTTGATTCTTTGCTCAGGGAGTGGAAGGGTGGAGTTTAGAAGCTACTGGTGCAGTCAATTTGGTTGGAGATTGACCGGAGAAGCTTGGCGCCGAAGTCCGGCGAACGGCCGAGGTTCCAAACTGGGGTTTCTTCGATTTGAGTTCAATTGGGGATCCTGATTCAACAGGCTTGCTAAGAAATGGCTAAGGATCAATTTCTACTACTGGGACGAGAGCTAATTCGGGATGAAATGGCTAGCATTGGGGAAACAGGGCAATTGGGCCTTTCCGGCGATCACCGGCGATGATGAGCGTTAGGACGCAATTGGTTGCTTGGACACGGGAAGATGGGTGTGTTGGACTCACTGGTGAGCTTGGATTGAAGTGAGGGGCTGTGGTTTGCTCTGGCGTCGATGGCCTCAGAATCGGCTCGTCGGGGAAGAAAGGGAAACAGTGAGCAAACTGGAAAATAGCTAAGTCCTGGCGTTGTACTTCATCACAGCGCTGAAGGGGTTTAAATAGGCGATGAGGCGGAGCTTGCGAGGGGGAACGGCGAGAGAACTTGTGCCGGGGACGAGACCGGCCGGGTGCAGCTGCGACAGCGGTGACCGGCGATGTGATTGCGCACTGGCGGTGTAGCTGCTCTACAGGCTTTGTCGATTGCATTGGGACTTCACCAGAGATGGCGCAGATGCGAAGGCAGTAGCAAAGCTCCGGCAACGACACGTAACGCATGCAATTGCCACGGCAACGGTTGCGCGCGCGCGAAGACAATGCCCTGGAGCGCGGGCGCTTATCCGCTGGACATGGCGCGGTACTGGTGGCAAGCACGTGCGCGCGGGGTGGCTCTTTTTCTCACAGTGCAGGCGACAAAAGGCGACGGCCGGCGGCGAGCAACTGCGGCGAGAAAACGTGGCACGGCAACGGCGATGCAGCACTGGTCGAGGGCACGACCAGGCACTGGTCGAAAAGGGCCTGAAAATAATATTTGGGCCGATTTGCTATTTCTGAAACTTACTCCAGGGGCTGTTCTGTGAGGAAAACTTGAATAGGACTTGGGCCTGTTTGCAAATTTGGAGATCTGAGGGTCCGATCTAAAATCTGATTTCGCAGCTAAGTTGCAAAAGATTAGTAGAACTTATCTGGCCAAAGTTTGGTAAGATCGGGCAAGATCTGAAGGGTTTCGACAAAATTGGGGAAAACAGTTTAGGGTAAATAGGGTAATTAGGGTTTTAAAATAGCAAGGCTTGAAACTCAGCTTTAGGGTGAGATTTTGGAGATGGTCCCGAAGGGAAAAATGCTCTGAACAGCATTTAGAAGGGAATGGCTGAAGCAGATTAGGTTTTGGGGTCCGGATGTGGATTTTGGCTATTTTAGGGTTTAGCAAAAACAGGGGTGTTACACAAAGCCCCGTACTCGACGACGTTGTTGGTTGTGGGGAACTCGAGCCGCGCGGCGTACTCGAGTTCCTTCCCCTCAGGGCTCCGGAGGACTACTCCCGCACCGGCCCCGGCGAGGCACAGCGACCCGTCGAACATGAGTGTCCAATGGTCACTGCGTCGGGGTGGTGCGGGGAGATCTTCGTCCCCGGACCCGGTGGCCGGAGTCCACTCCGCGACGAAGTCGGAGAGGACCTGTGACTTGATGGCGGAGCGGCCTGTGAGGGACAGGGAGAAGGGGGCGAGCTCGGCCCCCCACTTCCCAATCCGGCCGGTGGCTTCTTTGTTCCGCAGTACCTCCCCCAGGGGGAGGGACGACGGGATGGTGATGGGGAGCCCCAGGAAGTAGTGGCGAAGCTTCCGGGATGCCATCAGGAGGGTGTAGCAGATTTTCTCCATCTCCGTGTACCGAGTTTTGGCCCCTTGGAGGGTCTCACTCACGTAGTACACAGGGAGCTGCTGCCCCCCTTGCTCCTTCACCAAAACCGCGCTGACGGCAACGGGGGTCGCGGCAAGGTAGAGGAGCAAGGGCTCTTCTGGAGACGGGCTCACGAGCATTGGAGGGCTCATGAGGTACTTCTTGAGGTCGTCGAAGGCCTTCTGGGCCTCGGGGGTCCAGCGGAACCCCTCGAGCCCCCGGAGGATCTTGAAGAACTGGAGGCCTCGCTCCCCCGACCGCGAGACGAAGCGAAACTCGTCTTTTCCTCGTCCCCTTCCGCCATCTGGACTTGATGGTATCCTGAGTGGGCGTCTAGGAAGCTCATCAGCTCGCACCGCGCGGTGGAGTCGACGAGCTCGTCAATCCGCGGGAGCGGGAAGTTGTCTTTGGGGCAGGCGCGGTTAAGGTCGGTGAAGTCCACGCACATCCGCCACTTGCCATTTGATTTCTTGACGAGGACGGGGTTCGCGAGCCACTCGGGGTGCAGGACCTCTCGGAGTCAGGCAATCTCCCCTTTGATTGCTTCTTGGCCCTCGAGAGAGAGCTTCCTCAGCTTCTGTTTCATCGGGGGGTGACCGGGGGCCACTACGAGCTTGTGCTCAATGACCTCCCGGGGGACGCCCCGCATGTCCGAAGGCTTCCATGCAAAAACATCAGAGTTTTCACGCAGAAAAGCTGTAAGTTGCGCTGCATGTTCCTCGGGGAGCTCTCCCTGATCCGGACGGTTTTGTCTCTGTCGCCCGGGGACAGCAGGACCTTCCGGAGGCCCCCTTCCGGACGCGGCTTGAGGAGGGGCCACCCGGGCGGTGGCGCAGCGACATCTGGATCCGGGGGAGAAGCCTCCCCCCCGGGCGCCTTGATGATGTGGCGGCGCGCTCGTACAGCACGCGGGCCATGTCTTGGTCTCCCTGGACGTTGATCACGCCGTGCGGCCCGGGGATCTTCATGCAGAGGTAGTTTTGATGTGTGGCGGCCCCCAGGCGGTTGATTGTGGTCCTCCCCATAATCGCGTTGTCGGAGGAGGGGAGGTCCACTATGTCGAAGCGGACCAGCTCGGTCCGGTAGTTCTTCGGGGTGCCAAATGTCATAGAGAGATCTACCTTGCCCACGGGGTGGATCGCCTTCCCCGGGACAAAACCTTGCAGGGGCCCTGCCACGGGCTGCAGGAGCTTCTCATCCACCTGCATCTCCTTGAAGGCCTTCAGGAAGAGGACGTCGGCGGAGCTCCCGCCATCGACGAGGATACGGGCCAGGTGGCAGTTGTAGACGGTGGCGGAGACGATGAGCGCGTCGTCGTGGGGGAAGCAGACCCCTCGCGCGTCTTCCGCCGTGAAGGTGAGGGGGACGTCCGACCACTTAGGTGGCAGAGACGTGTGCAGCAGCCCCACAACCTTAACTTCGCGCGCGTACTCCTTGCGCTGGCGCTTAGAGTCCTGCTCGGAGGCGGACCCTCCCACGATGACGTTGATGCGGCGTTGAGAAGTTTGGAAGGGGAGAGCTTCTGAAGGCTCCCCCTCCTGCGGCTGCCCCTGCGGACCCCCCGCGGGCGCGGGAAGGGCTGGAACAGCTGGCCGAGGGGGCAGGAGGCCGGAGTCCCCCTTGCCCGCGCTGGTCGAGGAACGCCGCGAAGTGTTGCAGCAGTTGGTGGCAATCTCGGGACCCGTGGAAGCTGCACCACGGTCCTTCCCGGCTTCTCCCCGCAGGGCCTTCCCGGCCGCACGAAGACTGTCCTCCCCCATGGCCTTTCGACTTGGGGAAGGGGCGGTTGCCCCTCGGGGGGTCACGCGAGCCGCCTCCGCCGTCCAGGACAAAGGTATCCCGAGGTCGTGGCTCACTGCGCCCCCTGCCTGGGGCGTTTGAGGGGATCCCTGGCCCTCCGGTCGGCGGGGGCGGGAGCCCCTGGGTCTTCTTCCAGATGTCATCTTCCTCCGCCCGAGTGTACTTTTCGAGTACGTTGAAGAGCTCATCGGCAGAGGAGGGGCAGCTCCAGGAGAGTCTTCGGTGGAGCTCCCCCGGGAGGATCCCGCTTTTGCATGCTTTGATGACCGTAGAGTCGGGGACGTGGGCCACTTTGCTCTTCACTTGAGCAAAGCGCTTGAAGAAGCTTCAGATGGTTTCCCCAGTCCTCTGCCGGATGGTGTACAGCTGCGAGGAGTCCAGGGGACGCACGTAATTCCCCTGGAAGTTCGCGCAGAACTCCCGCTTGAGCTGCGTGAAAGACTTGATGGAGCCGGCCTTCAGGTTGTAGAACCGGAGCGGGCAATGCCAGTGAGGTAGAGGGGGAAGACGTTGCACTGCACCGTCTCGTCCCCCCCCCCCTCCCCCCCGCCGGCCGCGGAGATAGCTGTGGAGTATACCTGCACAAATTCGTAAGGATTGGCCTCACCGTTATAGTGCTCGATGTGCGGAGGGCGGTAGGGCCGTGGCCACCGAATGCTGCAAAGTCTTCGGCATAGTGGCTGGTTAGCCCCCTGCACTTCCCGGGGAGAGTCCCAGTTGCTGCCTTCTTTGACGGGGGACACACCCTTGTGATCGGAGTCTGGGAGCGGTCCGAGAGGTCCGCCGGAGTGGCGGTGGCGACGCTTTTCTTCTGGACCGGGGCTGAGTTCCCGGACGTCCGGGCTCTCCTCCGGAGAGGCAGGCTCTTTAGCGGGTCTCTTCCCCCGACTGGTGCAAGAGCGAGGCTCTCCGCGCCCGCAGCCAGGGGTAAGTTCTTCCCCGTGCTCGGGTGAATGCATTCGCTCGACCTCCCCTCGGGAGAAACGGACCTGTTCCGCCGAGGGAGGGAGCTTATGCATTGTAGCTTACGGCCCGGAGGCTTCCGGGCCAGCTGGTGGGAGCCCCCTACGAAGACCCCCGGGACCGGAAAGGGGGAAGCCCCTGTATTATCCGGAACCGGGGTGGGGGCGCCCACGGCGACGTCTGGAACCGAAGTGGAGGGAGCCCCCATGGCGACGGCCAGACCCGGAAAGGGGGAAGCCCGTGTAATATCCGGAAGCGACGAGGGGGGAACCTCCGCGGCGACGTCCGGAACCGGGGAGCCGATGCGGGGGGAAGTCCGCTGAGGCACGGGAGCTGCTTTGTCGATCACCCCCGGTGCGGTAAACACGACGCGAGGGGCGGGACTGGCTCCCGGCGTAGGGGAAACCCCCGGCATGAAATGGGCCCCCGGCCCCGGGAATGGGCCTGGAACGGGGTATCCCCCCGGTGCCACGAAGGGCCCGGGCATGAAGTACCCTCCCGGCACCGGGAAGGACCAGGGTGCCTAGAAGGGTCCAGATGTATGACCCACAGGGGGAGGGTACCCCCCACTGGGGTTATACGGGGCGGATAGACCCCTGCAAACCGGAGGGACCGCCAGGTGACCCATAAACGGGGGTATGGTTCCCGGATATGGGTACGGCGCATAGGTGGTGGCCGGTGGCCGCGCCAATCTGCTGAGCAGCTCATCCATAGAGCGCTAGGCGCGGAGCTGGCCCTCCACTAAAGCCTCAAGCAGGGCGTCCCGAGGTGCCGGGGGAGCCGTTGGGGGGAGACTGGTCCCGGCCGAGGTCCCCGCGGCCGACGGGAGCGACTTGGAGGTAGAAGCACCTAAGTTGAGTGGAAAGGTGGGAGGCGGTACCTGGGTCTGGCCGCCTCGGGGCGAACGCGCCGGGACAGCAGTGTCCCGGACGGGCGGCGCCGGGTCTCCGAGACCGACGTCACTGGGAAGGGTGCGAGCCCTTGTTCTTGGGGGAGCCATGGCGTCTTGTCATGAGTCCCCACGGACGGCGCCAACTGTCGTGGTATTGCGAATACCACGGCAGGTCTCGTAGATGATCCTAGCGCAGAAAACACAGCGCGGGTTGACCGGATGACCGGTCCTCCCCCGCCAGACAAACACAAGAAGGAACACAAGGATTTATACAGGTTCGGGTCCCGGTGGGGGCCCTAGTCCTGTCGGCGTGCTCCCGATCATAGTCGGCTGGGGTGGCTCTCTCGGGGGAGAGGCTTCCGGAGCACACCTGTGAGTTTTGGCTACTTAGCAATAATGAATCCGTCCTTTACAACAGGGGGGTGCAAGGGCTATTTATAGCCCCAAAAGAAGCAAAAAAGACTAAACTACCCCGGACGCTACCGTCGGATTGGAGGGTAGCAACGTCCTTCTCCCGGTCAGGTGCCCTGGATGCTTGACAGGTGGTCGCTGATTCCCGTGGCGCTCCTCGCGTGACCTGCACGTGATCAAGAACCCAAGACTTTACCTTTGGGAGGGCGACGATCCCCGGGGCATGCACCGGAGGCAATGTCCCCGGGAGCCAGGTCCTGGAAGCCAAATGACGGGGCCCGGGACCAGCAGCGGAGGCTGGGTCTCGGGAACCAAAAGGCGGCACCCGAGGCAGGCACCGAGGGCCACGTCCCCGAGCAAATGGCGGCGCCTGGGATCGGCTACGGGGGCCAGGTCCCGGGAGCCAAAAGGCGGCGCCCGAGGCAGGCACCGGTGTAACACCCCTGTTTTGCCAAACCCTAAAATAGCCAAAATCCACATCTTGACCCCAAACCCTAATCTACTTCAGCCATTCCCTTCTAAGTGTTGTTCAGAACATTTTTCCCTTCGGGATCACCTCCAAAATCTCACCCTAAAACTGAGTTTCGACCCTTGCCGTCTGAGAACCCTAATTATCCTAATTTTACCCTAAACTGCTTTTCCCCAATTTTGTCAAAACTCTTCAGATCATGCCCGATCTTACCAAACTCTGGCCAGATGAGTTCTAATAATTTTATGCAACTTATCTGCGAAATCAGATCTCAGATCGGACCCTCAGATCTCCAAATTTGCAATCAGGCCCAAGTTCTATTCAATTTTTCCTCAGAGATCAGTCCCTGGAGCAAGTTTCAAAAATTGCAGAACGGCCCAAACTTCTTTTCAGGTCCATTCGACCAGCGCCTGGTCGTTGCCCACGACCAGCACGAGTCGCCGTAGCCGCGCCGTGGTTTTCGCCGCGTTTGCTCGCCGCCGGCCACCGCTTCTTGTCGCTTGTGCCCGTGAGCTGCTGTGCCACCCCGTGCGCACGTGCCAGCGCCGTTGCTTCGCCTCGCCCAGCGGATAAACGGCCGCGCTCCAGAGCTTTGTTTTCGCGCGCGCTCCCGTTGCCGTGGCATTGCATGCGTGTACGTGTCGTTGCCGGAGCTACGTTGTCGCCTCCGCATCTGCGCCGTCCCGGACGAAGTTCCAAGGCACCCTGGCATTACTGGCAAAGCTGCAGCACCGCCTGAAGCGTATCACATCGCCGTCGCCGTCGTTGCGCCAGCGCCCGACAAGCTTCTCCCCGGCGCAAGCAACCGCTGTCGCTTTATCCCTCGCAAGCTCCGTCCTCGTGCCTATTTAAACCATCCCTGTGCTTTGAAAACCTCAAGCCTCCAGAAAATCGGCTAAGTCCCAAACACCACCGCGAACACCTTCTTCTCCGGCGAGCCAGCGAGAGAGCTCACGGTGCCAGCCCATTTCACAGCCCCTCTCTTCGATCCAAGTTCATCAGTGAGTTCCTCCCTTCTCCCTCTCTGTGTCATAGCAGCCAATCGCATCCCGGCGATCCCTAACGCCGGCGATCATCGGAAAAGCCCAATTGCCCTGTTTCCCCAATGCTAACCGATTCGTCCCGAATTAGCTCTCGTCCCAGTAGTAAAAACTGATCCTTAGCCATTTCTTAGCAAGCCTGTGGAATCCAAATCACCAATCGTGCTCAAATCGAAGAAATCCCAAACTGGAACCTCAGCCGCTCGCCGGACCTCGGCGCCAAGCTTCTCCGGTCATTCTCCGACCAAATTGACTGCACCAGTAGCTTCTAAACTCCACCCTTTCACTCCCTGAGCGAAGAATCGAGTTCAAACGCCTTGTGGCAAAAATCCCAAATCTCCAGTGTCGTCTTCTCCAGCGCCGGTCGCCGGAATTATTTCCCGGCTGATCTAGCCCCTGAAACCTTGTCCCTTAGCTTTGCCTCACCTCCCTCAGCATTTTCTTGCACTAGCTCGACACCTGAATCTGCCTAGATTGTCAGTTATGCCCTTGCCAAGCTCTTGTCCAGATCAATGTCTGTGCCGTGTCGCCACCGCAGTTCATCGGCGGATTTGGCCACCCTCCGGCCACTTTCAGCTCTTGTCCCTGTTGAGTATTTTATTCCTGTTAGTAATGCCTACCTCCCAGACAAAGTGTTGCATCAATTGGAGCCCTGGATCAAAAGTTAAGCCATGCCCTAGTTTCTGGCCATGTCCAGCACTATGTCAGTGCATGTCAGCCACTGGCATTAGCCTTGTTTGACCCCTCTGGTTGAGCAATGGAAATGTCACTTTGTCCCCTAGATTCCTGGAGTAGTGTTCTACATCTTTCCCTTCTATCACTTCTCCAGAAAACCATCCTAAGATCAGTTTAAAGTTATGCCAAAGCCATGAACCGAATATCGACCCTTCGACGTTCAATCCTTTTTAGCCGTTTCTTCGACCAGAGCCCTTGTGACCTTGCCCTAACCTTTTCCCCTGCATGCATGACTTATTTACTTAATAATTTCTATGGAAACTATTTTCTGTATGCTTATGGTATGTGTTTGTGTGTTGGTTGATTGCCGCAGAGTCAGAAGCTGAAGGAGCAGAGGAAGTCTTTGAAGATCCGTCTGAGTACTTAGACCCAGCATTGCAAGGCAAGCCTCATTCCTTTGATCATGTCTCGCCCAATATTTTCATATGAAGTATATTCACTGTTTCTTACTATGCATGCTTATTTGAGATACAAGTTATGTTTGAATGACATGAGTAGATATTACCTAATGAATCATGAAACCCCTTTTGTTATTGAACCTTCATATATATGCTTTTGTCACCCTAGGACTCATATACTGAATACCCACATTAAACTTGAAATGGTCAAATACATGAGAAGTTGTAATGAAAACCGTTTTGTCAAGAAAACTGATAAAAGGGATCAGTAGTGAGGATTGGATTGTATGGAGAGGGTGCGGTGCTCACCAGGGAATGTGAATGTTCCTCACTACTGGTTCATAAGGACAAGAACCTTGTGCTGTGTCTCTATGCGAATTGTAAACGTACCAACCACTTGCCTGGTATGGGACGGGCACAACTTAGTAGCTTTTTGGTATTAGCAGTTCCCTGCATGGTTTGACGATCTGGTTTCTCGCGTGGAAACTGGAAGGCCAAAGTTCGGCCACGAGTGATGTGAGTTCAGAAAAATGATGAGAGGAAAAGGCGTAAAAGAAGGAAGGCGCCCTAGACCTGATTAAGCCGTGAGCGGTTGTAATCTTAAATGGTTGTATGTCTCGCGTGGACATAGACCAAGGCTATGTGTCCTGCGGGAACATAGACCAGAGAGGCTAGGAAGTAAGGCAGTGGGGAAGACCCACAACGGTACTTAAGACTTAACTGTCTATTTACCGGGCGGGGATACTGTTAATACTGAACTGCAAAAGCGTTGTGTGATCTCGGCCTTGTCACATGTGTATAAGTCACATGGAGCTTATCCGACTTGAAAGCCGAGTGAACCAGTGGATTTAAAAAGAGGTACACCTTTGCAAAGTGTAAAAGAAGTATCAGATACTCTGTACTCCCAGGTTCAGGAGTCTCTTCGTAGTGGAAGTTATCCATGGGTTATAGCACAAGTAATGTTTTGGAATGTTTCCATAATGCGGTTAACAAAGTAGTGACTCATGGGAGACCACTACATCTAATGTTTTATTGAAAACCTGTTTAATGTTTAAAGTATCATTTTCATGACAAAAGTACTGTTTTACTGAATAAATGACTTGGAAATCTATATATCTCCATCCATATGAAACTAAAACCCCGGAATCATGTGTTTCACCCTCATGTAAGTACAATTGCATTAATCCCTGGAATGAGTGTTGCTGAGCACCAAGTGCTCACCCTTGCATTTATATCCCACTGTAGAAGAGGGATTCGAGGATCCCGATTCCTTCAGTTATGAGTACTCAGCTGAAGATGGAAGTGCCCCGGACGAGCCCACGTTCTATAAGGATTACGCACCAAGTCAAGTCAGATGTGGGAGAAGCCTCTCCAACCCCGCTGCTGATTGAAGTCAAGCTGTTTGTCGTTGCTTTGTGCTTTATGTTGTGTGTTCAGTACTTGGATACCGATTCTGGTTCTGATAAACTGGTTATTTTCTTAGCAACTCTACTTAGCGCCATTTTCGGTGCTTTGGCTATGTAATATTGGCCATGTTGGCCTGATACTTGTTTAATGATATTACTATGCTTGTGTGGTTTGAGCTCATGTGGCATCATGCTGTGTGTAACCTACCTGGGCGGTTACCAAGGTGATCCTCAAATGGGGGTCTCACAGCGAATGGTATCAGAGCATGAAGCTTGACTGTAGGTCGTGACCCTTACTAAGAATGGGCGTCCCTAAAGTAGAGAATCGCTAGATTATTTGGTAAAAATCTAATTGTGAAAAACCTAATTTGTTTAAGAAAAGCATAATGAGTATTATTTGAAAACTTTGAAAACCTTTTTCCTACTTTTAAGTGTTCCGTGTCTCATCATCGCAGATGGCCCCTGGTAAGAAGCTAATTCATGGAGACGAGTTGGGATCATGGGCGTTGATGCTTTGGATGATGTTGCAATTCCTTGGAGCAAGGGACAACCAGTGACCAGTCTACTACGTCCGTCGAGAAGAAGTAGATGGTAGACCTTTTGGTTTCCGTGCCTCAGTGATTGTGTACGAGATTCCAGAGATCGGGAGAGGATCAACAAGAAAGGAAGCTCGTAGAGAAGAAGAGGAAGATGCCATCCAAGATGCTGCTCGTCGTGCTATAGGTACCATCCGCCAGCTGTACGATGATTTTCTTATAGGTTCTCCTTTCTGCTTTGTACCCTACCAAGTCCCTGGATCGGATCGTCGAGCTGTTCATCCCTCCACCAACCAGAGAGATGCCATCCTGACCAAAACCAGAGATGTAGTTCAAGCTTTGGAGTCGAGCTACACTCGGTTGTTGCGTGAGCATGAAAATGCTCGGGATGACCGTCACTATCTCGAAGGAGCACTTGCGAAGGTTCGCTCAGAACTCCAAGAGAAAGAGAAGCATATTCAAGAGTTGGCTGAACCTAGCAGAGCGCGAGAAGTCGAAGACGAAGGATCGGTGAACAAGAAGAGCAGCTTGAAGATAAGGCTCACAGCCCGCAAGAGTGTGGGAAGACCTAGGGATTACCTGGGTTATTTCACGCCTGCTGTAACACCCCTGTTTTTGTCAAACCCTAAAATAGCCAAAATCCACATCTTGAACCCAAACCCTAATCTGCTTCAGCCATTCCCTTCTAAGTGTTGTTCAGAACATTTTTTCCCTTCGGGATCATCTCCAAAATCTCATCCTAAAACTGAGTTTCGACCCTTGCCGTCTCAGAACCCTAATTACCCTAATTTTACCCTAAACTGTTTTCCCTAGTTTTGTCGAAACCCTTCAGATCTTACCCGATCTTACCAAACTTTGGCCGGATAAGTTCTAATAATCTTTTGCAACTTAGCTGCGAAATCAGATTTCAGATCGGACCCTCAGATCTCCAAATTTGCAATCATGCCCAAGTTCTATTCAAATTTTCCTCACAGAACAGTCCCTGGAGCAAGTTTTAAAATTACAGAACGGCCCAAATTTCTTTCCAGGTCCATTCGACCAGCGCCTGGTCGTTGCTTTCGACCAGTGCACTTCGCCGTAGCCGCGCCGTGGTTTTCGCCGCATTTGCTCGCCGCCGGCCACCGCTTCTTGTCGCCTGTGTTGTGAACAACCGAGCCACCCCGCACGCACGTGCCAGCACAGTTGCGTCGTCTTGCCCAGCGGTTAAACAACCGCGCTCCAGTAGCGTTTCGCGCGCGCGCTCCCGTTGCCGTGGCAATTGCATGCGTGTACGTGTCGTTGCCGGAGCTACGTTGTCGCCTCCGCATCTGCGCCGTCCCGGACGAAGTTCCAAGGCACCCTGGCATTACTGGCAAAGCTGCAGCACCGCCTGAGGCGTATCACATCGCCGTCGCCGTCGTTGCGCCTGTGCCCGACAAGTTTCTCCCCGGCGCAAGCAACCGCTGTCGTGTTTTCCCTCGCAAGCTCCGTCCCCGTGCCTATTTAAACCCTTCCTGTGCTTTGAGAGCCTCAAGCCTCCAGAAAATCGGCTAAGTCCCAAACTCCACCTTTTTCGCTTTCTTCTCCGGCGAGCCAGTGAGTGAGCTCACGGTGCTAGCCCATTCCACAGCCCCTCTCTTCGATCCAAGTTCATCAGTGAGTTCCCCTCTTTCCCCTCTCTGTGTCATAGCAGCCAATTGCACCAGATCGATCCCCAGCGCCGGCGATCGCCGGAAAGGCCCAATTGCCCTGTTTCCCCAATGCTAACCATTTCATCCCGAATTAGCCCTCGTCCCAGTAGTAGAAATTGATCCTTAGCCATTTCTTAACAAGCCTGTAGAATCAAAACCTTCAATGGTGCCCAAATCGAAGAAATCCCGATCTGGAAGTTCGGCCGTTCGCCGGACCTCGCCGCCAAGCTTTTCCGGCCATCTCCCAGCAAAATTGACCCCTCCAGTAGCCTTGTTGTGCCCTAGAGATCATCCCCAAGCTTGGAATTGAGCTCTTTCGCCCTGTATCAAAAATCCCCAATTCCAAAGTCATCCTCTCCGGCACAGTTCGCCGGAATTCTTTCTCGGCCGATCTAGCCACTGAAACCTTGTCCCTTAGCTTTGCCTCACCTCCCTGAGCAATTCTTTCCACTAGCTCGACACCTGGATCTGCCTAGATTGTGAGTTATGCCTTTGCCAAATGTTTGTCCAGAGCTGTGTCTGTGCCGTGTCGCCACCGCAGTTCATCGCCGGATTTGGCCACCCTCCGGCCACTTTCAGCTCTTGTCCCTGTTGAGTGATTTATTCCTGTTAGTAATGCCAACCTCCCAGACAAAGTGTTGCATCAATTGGAGCCTTGGATCAAAAGTTAAGCCATGCCCTAGTTTCTGGCCATGTCCAGCACTATGTCAGTGCATGTCAGCCACTGGCATTAGCCTTGTTTGACCCCTTCTGGTTGAGCAATGGAAATGTCACTTTGTCCCCTAGATTCCTGGAGTTGTGTTCTACATCTTTCCCTTCTATCACTTCTCCAGGAAACCATCCTAAGATCAGTTTAAAGATATGCCAAAACCATGAACCGAATGTCGACCCTTCGACGTTCAATCCTTTTTAACTGTTTCTTCGACCAGAGCCCTTGTGACCTTGCCCTAACCTTTTCCCCTGCATGCATGACTTATTTACTTAACAATTTCTATGGAAACTACTTTCTGTATGCTTATGGTATGTGTTTGCGTGTTAATTGATTGCCGCATAGTCAGAAGCTGAAGGAGCGGAAGAAGTCTTTGAAGATCCGTCTGAGTACCTAGACCCAACATTGCAAGGCAAGCCTCATTCCTTTGATCATGTCTCACCCAATACTTTCTTAAGAAGTATATTCACCGTTTCTTACTATGCATGCTTATTTGAGATACAAGTTATGTTTGAATGACATGAGTAGATATTACCTAAAGAATCAAGAAACCCCTTTTGTTATTGAACCTTCATATATATGCTTTTGTCACCCTAGGACTCATATACTGAATATCCACATTAAACTTGTAATGGTCAAATACATGAGAAGTTGTAATGAAAACCGTTTTGTCAAGAAAACTGATAAAAGGGATCAGTAGTGAGGATTGGATTGTATGGAGAGGGTGCGGTGCGCACCAGGGAATGTGAATGTTCCTCACTATTGGTTCATAAGGACAAGAACCTTGTGCTGTGTCTCTATGCGAATTGTAAACGTACCAACCACTTGCCTGGTATGGGACAGGCACAACTTAGTAGCTTTTTGGTATTAGCAGTTCCCTGCATGGTTTGACGATCTGGTTTCTCGCGTGGAAACTGGAAGGCCAAAGTTCGGCCACGAGTGATGTGAGTTCAGAGAAATGATGAGAGGAAAAGGCGTAAAAGAAGGAAGGTGCCCTAGACCTGATTAAGCCGTGAGCGGTTGTAATCTTAAATGGTCGTATGTCTCGCGTGGACATAGACCAAGGCTATGTGTCCTGCGGGAACATAGACCAGAGAGGCTAGGAAGTAAGGCAGTGGGGAAGACCCACAACGGTACTTGAGACTTAACTGTCTATTTACCAGGCGGGGATACTGTTAATACTGAACTGTAAAAGCGTTGTGTGATCTCGGCCTTGTCACATGTGTATAAGTCACATGGAGCTGATCCGACTTGAAAGCCGAGTGAACCAGTGGATTTAAAAAGAGGTACACCTTTGCAAAGTGTAAAAGAAGTATCAGATACTCTGTACTCCCAGGTTCAGGAGTCTTTTCGTAGTGGATGTTATCCATGGGTTATAGCACAAGTAATGTTTTGGACTGTTTTCATAATGCGGTTAACAAAGTAGTGACTCATGGGAGACCACTACATATAATGTTTTATTGAAAACCTGTTTAATGTTTAAAGTATCATTTTCATGACAAAAGTACTGTTTCACTGAACAAATGACTTGGAAATCTATATATTTCTATCCATATGAAACTAAAACCCCGGAATCATATGTTTCACCCTCATGTAAGTACAATTGCATTAATCCCTGGAATGAGTGTTGCTGAGCACCATGTGCTCACCCTTGCATTTATATCCAACTGTAGAAGAGGGATTCGAGGATCCCGATTCCTTCAGTTATGAGTACTCAGCAGAAGATGGAAGTGCCCCGGACGAGCCCACTTTCTAGAAGGTTTGCGCACCAAGTCAAGTCAGATGTGGGAGAAGCCCCTCCGACCCCGCTGCGGATGGAAGTCAAGCTGCTTGTCGTCGCTTTGTGTTTTATGTTGTGTGTTCGGTACTTGGATACCGATTCTGGTTCTGATAAACTGGTTATTTTCTTAGCAACTCTACTTAGCGCCATTTTCGGTGCTTTGGCTATGTAATATTGGCCATGTTGGCCTGATACTTGTTTAATGATATTACTATGCTTGTGTGGTTTGAGCTCATGTGGCATCATGCTGCGTGTAACCTACCTGGGCGGTTACCAAGGTGATCCTCAAATGGGGGTCTGACACCTGCTTCGCGTGGCATTGTGATCAACACCCCTGCACCAGAACATCCTACTCTCGCGAAAGGGACGGAAATTCCTGAAGGCAAAGGAAAAGAGATTGCTACATGCGACACCAACGGTTCATCTGATGAAGAAGAGGACAATGATATGGAATGGGACCCTATGGATGCCGACGAAGATCAAGAAGAGGAAGACCCCGAAGAAGTGGAACCTTGCAGTTCTTCCAGGACCGACAGGAGATCCTAGTTTTCTCTTCAGCTTGACCCTTCTGCTCTAGCCCTTGTAATCGTTAGTTTTTAGCTCTTGTTGTGGTTGTTGCTTTGTTTGTATTGTTTGTTGGTAACTCTAAGGCTGTAAAGGTGAAAACCTTGTATCTTTTGAAAACCTTTGAAAATAGCAATTGCATGTTCCAATCCAATCTCTTGGGTTGATCTTTCATTTCAGCTTGTGTTCAATCTGTGCTCTCTTGAATTAGTAGTCTTCTCTCAATTATCTTGTCAGAACAGGATGGTGAACACCAGAGGTAGAATCCAAGACTCGGCAGAAGCCCCCAGGAACACGTCAACAAGAAGGACTAGAGATACCTCAGATCAGCCAAATTCATCGACCTCAGTACCGCAAGGGGGAAATCTGACAGAAATACTGATATGGATGGAACAAAACCGACAGAGATCTGCAGAGGTACAGAGTCAAATTCTGGAACAGTTGATGCAAAACTCCGCAACACGACGCGAGGAAGGTTCGAACATTAGAGCAAGACTGACAGACTTTCAAAAGACGCGTCCTCCGACTTTCTCCTGCACTGAAGACCCGATTGTGGCAGACGATTGGTTAAGAGAAATTGAGAGGAAATTGGACACTGTCAGGTGTAATGATGAAGAGAAGCTGCTGTATGGACCCCATCAGCTCACAGGATCGGCTGCAGCATGGTGGGAAAATTACAAGACGGTACACCCTGATCAGAATTCCATTACCTGGAATGAATTCAAGGAACAGTTCCGTAAGTACCATGTCCCCAAAGGAGCTATCCAAGCCAAACGCAGAGAATTCTTGAATTTAAGGCAAGGAGGAAGGACGGTGAACCAGTATTTGCATGAATTCATCAAATTGGCCAGGTATGCACCTGAAGATATCATGACAGAAGAGCGGAAGATCGACAGATTTTGCGAAGGCCTCCAAAACTCATATCAATACCACTTGTCAACGCACGAGTTCACGGACTTCCAAGTCCTTGTGAATCGAGTGCTCAAGATGGAGGAGAAAAGAGGCATAGTAGAAGAAGACCGCAAGAGGAAAAGTATAGCATATCCATTTCAAGGCAATTCTAGTCGAGGGAGACCAGCACCATATGCCAGAGCCGCTTTCAGAGCACCCGCATCTCCAAGACCCCAGAGGACTTCATCACCAACAACTCTAACATGTCCAGGATGCAAAGGGAGTCACCTCTATAAAGATTGTACACTGAAGAATGCAGAGTGTTTCCATTGTGGCAGAAGAGGACACCACAGAGAGACTTGTCCACTTCGACATTTACCTCCCAGCGTTGCTAAAGCTCAGGCAGCCAAATCCCCTTTACCTGCACGAACTATTGCCAGAGGAGCACCACAAGCCAGAGGAGGAAGATTCCAAACCAGCAGAGGGAGAGGAACATCAACCACCGGAGGAAGACTCAACTTTGTAACTGCTGCAGAAGCAGGAGAGGCAACTGACGTCGTGATCGGTAGACTCTTGATCTCATCCCAGATTTCAGTTGTTTTATTTGATCCCGGTGCAACTCATTCATTTAGGTCAAAAGATCGCTTGTTGGGTAATAACTTGCCTGTGGTTGCTTTAGAGCATCCTATCATCATTCAGTCACCTGGTGCTAGGATGACTGTTAATTCTATCTGTAGAAATGTTGCCTTCTGTATCGGCAATCTAGAATTCCTGGCAGACATGCTAGTTCTAAACCTTCAAGGATTAGATGTCATTCTTGGAATGGATTGGCTGGCTAAGCATAAGGGATTGATGGATTGTGAGAAGAAAACAATCACCCTGACAAATGCCATTGGAAAGCAAGTTACATTCCACGCAGACAGAACTCCAATCTGCGACCACCTACAGAGATTGAACTGCATTGAAGAAGTGAAGCTTGAAGAGGTACCGATTGTCAATGAGTACCCAGAAGTCTTTCCAGAAGAACTTCCCGGATTGCCACCAGATAGGGATATAGAGTTCACTATTGAACTGAAACCCGGATCTGCTCCGTATGCTTGGAAGTTGTTTCGGATGACAGGTCATGAGCAAGAGGAACTGAAGAAGCAGATAGCTGAATTGGAAGAAAAAGGATTCATCAGATCAAGTTCATCACCATGGGGAGCCCCAGTGCTCTTTGTTAAGAAGAAAGATGGTAGGATGCGACTTTGCATAGACTACCGCAAGCTGAACGACATGACCATTAAGAACAAATACCCCTTACCAAGGATAGATGACCTTTTTGACCAGCTTAGAGAAGCGAAAGTGTTCTCAAGAATAGACCTGAGATCGGGATACCACCAGTTAAGGATCCGAGAACAGGACATCCCTAAAACTGCTTTCGTGACCAGATACGGGTTGCATGAGTTTACAGTGATGCCCTTTGGATTAACTAATGCACCCGCGGTATTTATGAATCTAATGAACAAAATCCTTATGGAATTCCTGGATAAGTGCATCATTGTATTTGTAGATGATATCCTCGTCTATTCCAAGACAGGGGAGGAGCACGCACACCACTTGAGGATAGTGCTACAGAAACTAGCAGACCACCAGCTATACGCCAAGTTCAGCAAATGTGCTTTTTGGCTGAAGAAGATCTCTTTCTTAGAACACATCTTCTCAGGCGAAGGAATATTTATGGACCCGTTGAAGATACAAGCTGTTACTGATTGGAAACAACCAGAAACCGCAACAGAAGTTAGAAGTTTCTTGGGATTAGCGGGATATTATCGAAGATTCGTGGAAGGATTCTCGAAGATCACCAAACCGCTGACCCAGCTACTGAGGAAGAATGCCCCTTTTAATTGGACCGAGGAGTGCGAAAGAAGTTTTGAGGAATTGAAGAAAAGACTGACAACTGCACCAATCCTGATACTACCGGACGTCAAAAAGGATTTTCAAGTCTACTGTGACGCCTCCAAACAAGGATTAGGATGTGTGTTGATGCAAGAAGGGAAAGTGATAGCTTATGCTTCTAGACAGCTACGACCTCATGAGGAGAATTATCCAACACATGATTTGGAGCTAGCTGCGGTCGTACATGCACTAAAGATATGGAGACACTACTTACTAGGCAGTAAGTGCGAAATTTACACGGATCATAAGAGCCTGAAATATATCTTCACGCAACAGGAGTTGAATATGAGGCAGAGAAGATGGCTAGAACTGATCAAAGATTATGATCTAGAGATCCGCTATCACCAGGGAAAAGCCAATGTAGTAGCTGATGCTTTGAGCAGGAAGTCTCGTTGCAACCAGATAACCCAGCTAGAAGTGCCAACGCAACTAGTTAAGGACTTCGAAAGGTTGCAATTAGAGTTAGTAAACCAAGGAACCATCACTGCTCTGAAAATGGAATGTGAGTTGAAGGATAAGATCCGGCAAGCTCAAGCTATTGACCCAGACCTTCAAGAGATGAAGGAGGACATGAAGAGCAAAGATACGACCAACCTTCGAGAAGATGAACAGGGAATCCTATGGTACGATGACCGTATCTGTATTCCAAATGACAACGAGATCAAAAACCTGATCATGCAAGAGGCTCATCAAACCCCATATTCCATACACCCAGGCAGCACCAAAATGTACAAGGACTTGAAGAAAAATTTTTTGGTGGAAAGGAATTAAGAGAGAAATTGCCAAGTTTGTCGCAGCTTGTGACACATGCCAAAGAGTGAAAGCAGAACATCAAAAGCCTGCGGGACCGCTTCAACCTCTACAAATCCCAGAGTGGAAGTGGGATGAAATCGGAATGGATTTCATTGTGGGACTACCAAGGACAAGAAAAGGATTCGATTCTATATGGGTCATAGTAGATAGATTAATAAAGGTAGCACATTTTCTCCCAGTGAAGACCCTATATACAGCTAAGGACTTAGCAGAGCTATATCTCAACAGAATAGTTGTACTGCACGGAGTGCCGAAGGCTATCGTTTTCGACAGAGGAGCCCAGTTCATTTCAAGATTTTGGCAAGAATTGCAGAAAGCCCTGGGCACAAAGTTAAAATTCAGCACCGCTTACCACCCTCAAACTGGAGGTCAGACTGAAAGGGTAAACCAAATTTTGGAAGATATGTTCAGGGCATGTGTTTTGGATTATGGAGACTCTTGGGAGTTATTTCTACCTTATGCAGAATTCACATATAACAACAGTTTCCAAGCAAGCCTACAGATGGCACCATATGAAGCCCTATATGGAAGAAGATGCCGCACGCCTCTGTATTGGACAGAAATAGGTCAAAAGCAATATCTAGGACCCCAGTTGGTAGAAGAAGCCACAGCCCATGTCAGGATCATACAAGAAAAACTGAAAACAGCTCAATCTAGACAGAAAAGCTATGCAGATAATCGTAGAAGAGAGCTATCATTTGAAGAGGGCGATTATGTGTATCTCAAGGTTATGCCATACAAAGGAGTTCGAAGATTTCAGATGAAGGGAAAGTTAAAACCTACATATGTGGGACCATATGGAATTCTGGAAAAGCGAGGTGAAATGGCATACAAGTTGGAATTGCCACTAGAACTGACCGGAATTCATGACGTATTTCATGTGTCTCAGCTGAAGAAATGCTTGAGAAAACCAACAGAACAGATATCTCCTGCAGAGATTGAGATTCAACCAGATTTGTCTTGTCAAGAATACCCTGTTAAAATTCTGGAAACCAGAGAGAAAGTACTGAAGTCAAGAATCCTCCGATTCTGCAGAGTCCAGTGGAACAATCACTCAGAGGAGGAGTCAACTTGGGAAAAAGAAGAATATCTCCGCCAAAAATTTCCTTTCCTATTCTCTGACCTGCCCTAATCTCGAGGACGAGATTGTTTCTAAGGTGGGTAGATTTGTAACACCCCTGTTTTGCCAAACCCTAAAATAGCCAAAATCCACATCTTGACCCCAAACCCTAATCTGCTTCAGCCATTCCCTTCTAAGTGTTGTTCAGAACATTTTTCCCTTCGGGATCACCACCAAAATCTCACCCTAAAACTGAGTTTCGACCCTTGCCGTCTCAGAACCCTAATTATCCTAATTTTACCCTAAACTGCTTTTCCCCAATTTTGTCAAAACTCTTCAGATCATGCCCGATCTTACCAAACTCTGGCCAGATGAGTTCTAATAATTTTATGCAACTTATCTGCGAAATCAGATCTCCGATCGGACCCTCAGATCTCCAAATTTGCAATCAGGCCCAAGTTCTATTCAATTTTTCCTCACAGATCAGTCCATGGAGCAAGTTTCAAAAATTGCAGAATGGCCCAAACTTCTTTTCAGGTCCATTCGACCAGCGCCTGGTCGTTGCCCACGACCAGCGCGAGTCGCCGTAGCCACGCCGTGGTTTTCGCCGCGTTTGCTCGCCGCCGGCCACCGCTTCTTGTCGCTTGTGCCCGTGAGCTGCTGTGCCACCCCGTGCGCACGTGCCAGCACCGTTGCTTCGCCTCGCCCAGCGGATAAACGGCCGCGCTCCAGAGCTTTGTTTTCGCGCGCGCTCCCGTTGCCGTGGCATTGCATGCGTGTACGTGTCGTTGCCGGAGCTACGTTGTCGCCTCCGCATCTGCGCCGTCCCGGACGAAGTTCCAAGGCACCCTGGCATTACTGGCAAAGCTGCAGCACCGCCTGAAGCATATCACATCGCCGTCGCCGTCATTGCGCCTGCGCCCGACAAGCTTCTCCCCGGCGCAAGCAACCGCTGTCGCTTTATCCCTCGCAAGCTCCGTCCTCGTGCCTATTTAAACCATCCCTGTGCTTTGAAAACCTCAAGCCTCCAGAAAATCGGCTAAGTCCCAAACACCACCGCGAACACCTTCTTCTCCGGCGAGCCAGCGAGAGAGCTCACGGTGCCAGCCCATTTCACAGCCCCTCTCTTCGATCCAAGTTCATCAGTGAGTTATTCCCTTCTCCCTCTCTGTGTCATAGCAGCCAATCACATCCCGGCGATCCCTAACGCCGGCGATCATCGGAAAAGCCCAATTGCCCTGTTTCCCCAATGCTAACCGATTCGTCCCGAATTAGCTCTCGTCCCAGTAGTAAAAACTGATCCTTAGCCATTTCTTAGCAAGCCTGTGGAATCCAAATCACCAATCGTGCTCAAATCGAAGAAATCCCAAACTGGAACCTCAGCCGTTCGCCGGACCTCGGCGCCAAGCTTCTCCGGTCATTCTCCGACCAAATTGACTGCACCAGTAGCTTCTAAACTCCACCCTTTCACTCCCTGAGCAAAGAATCGAGTTCAAACGCCTTGTGGCAAAAATCCCCAATCTCCAGTGTCGTCTTCTCCAGCGCCGGTCGCCGGAATTATTTCCCGGCCGATCTAGCCCCTGAAACCTTGTCCCTTAGCTTTGCCTCACCTCCCTGAGCATTTTCTTCCACTAGCTCGACACCTGGATCTGCCTAGATTGTGAGTTATGCCCTTGCCAAGCTCTTGTCCAGATCAATGTCTGTGCCGTGTCGCCACCGCAGTTCATCGGCTGATTTGGCCACCCTCCGGCCACTTTCAGCTCTTGTCCCTGTTGAGTATTTTATTCCTGTTAGTAATGCCTACCTCCCAGACAAAGTGTTGCATCAATTGGAGCCCTGGATCAAAAGTTAAGCCATGCCCTAGTTTCTGGCCATGTCCAGCACTATGTCAGTGCATGTCAGCCACTGGCATTAGCCTTGTTTGACCCCTCTGGTTGAGCAATGGAAATGTCACTTTGTCCCCTAGATTCCTGGAGTAGTGTTCTACATCTTTCCCTTCTATCACTTCTCCAGAAAACCATCCTAAGATCAGTTTAAAGTTATGCCAAAGCCATGAACCGAATGTCGACCCTTCGACGTTCAATCCTTTTTAGCCGTTTCTTCGACCAGAGCCCTTGTGACCTTGCCCTAACCTTTTCCCCTGCATGCATGACTTATTTACTTAATAATTTCTATGGAAACTATTTTTTGTATGCTTATAGTATGTGTTTGTGTGTTGGTTGATTGCCGCAGAGTCAGAAGCTGAAGGAGCAGAGGAAGTCTTTGAAGATCCGTCTGAGTACTTAGACCCAGCATTGCAAGGCAAGCCTCATTCCTTTGATCATGTCTCGCCCAATATTTTCATATGAAGTATATTCACTATTTCTTACTATGCATGCTTATTTGAGATACAAGTTATGTTTGAATGACATGAGTAGATATTACCTAATGAATCATGAAACCCCTTTTGTTATTGAACCTTCATATATATGCTTTTGTCACCCTAGGACTCATATACTGAATACCCACATTAAACTTGAAATGGTCAAATACATGAGAAGTTGTAATGAAAACCGTTTTGTCAAGAAAACTGATAAAAGGGATCAGTAGTGAGGATTGGATTGTATGGAGAGGGTGCGGTGTGCACCAGGGAATGTGAATGTTCCTCACTATTGGTTCATAAGGACAAGAACCTTGTGCTGTGTCTCTATGCGAATTGTAAACGTACCAACCACTTGCCTGGTATGGGACGGGCACAACTTAGTAGCTTTTTGGTATTAGCAGTTCCCTGCATGGTTTGACGATCTGGTTTCTCGCGTGGAAACTGGAAGGCCAAAGTTCGGCCACGAGTGATGTGAGTTCAGAAAAATGATGAGAGGAAAAGGCGTAAAAGAAGGAAGGCGCCCTAGACCTGATTAAGCCGTGAGCGGTTGTAATCTTAAATGGTTGTATGTCTCGCGTGGACATAGACCAAGGCTATGTGTCCTGCGGGAATATAGACCAGAGAGGCTAGGAAGTAAGGCAGTGGGGAAGACCCACAACGGTACTTGAGACTTAACTGTCTATTTACCGGGCTGGGATACTGTTAATACTGAACTGCAAAAGCGTTGTGTGATCTCGGCCTTGTCACATGTGTATAAGTCACATGGAGCTGATCCGACTTGAAAGCCGAGTGAACCAGTGGATTTAAAAAGAGGTACACCTTTGCAAAGTGTAAAAGAAGTATCAGATACTCTGTACTCCCAGGTTCAGGAGTCTCTTCGTAGTGGAAGTTATCCATGGGTTATAGCACAAGTAATGTTTTGGAATGTTTCCATAATGCGGTTAACAAAGTAGTGACTCATGGGAGACCACTACATCTAATGTTTTATTGAAAAACTGTTTAATGTTTAAAGTATCATTTTCATGACAAAAGTACTGTTTTACTGAACAAATGACTTGGAAATCTATATATCTCCATCCATATGAAACTAAAACCCCGGAATCATGTGTTTCACCCTCATGTAAGTACAATTGTATTAATCCCTGGAATGAGTGTTGCTGAGCACCAAGTGCTCACCCTTGCATTTATATCCCACTGTAGAAGAGGGATTCGAGGATCCCGATTCCTTCAGTTATGAGTACTCAGCTGAAGATGGAAGTGCCCCGGACGAGCCCACGTTCTAGAAGGATTATGCACCAAGTCAAGTCAGATGTGGGAGAAGCCTCTCCAACCCCACTGCTGATTGAAGTCAAGCTGTTTGTCGTTGCTTTGTGCTTTATGTTGTGTATTCGGTACTTGGATACCGATTCTGGTTCTGATAAACTGGTTATTTTCTTAGCAACTCTACTTAGCGCCATTTTCGGTGCTTTGGCTATGTAATATTGGCTATGTTGGCCTGATACTTGTTTAATGATATTACTATGCTTGTGTGGTTTGAGCTCATGTGGCATCATGCTGTGTGTAATCTACCTGGGCGGTTACCATGGTGATCCTCAAATGGGGGTCTCACAACCGGGGGCCACGTCCCCGGGCAAATGGCGTTGCTCGGGATCGACACCGGGGGCCAGGTCTCGGGAGCCAAAAGGCGGCGCCCGGGGCAGGCACCGGAAGCCACGTCCCCGGGCGAATGGCGGTGCCCGGGACCGGCACCGGGGGCCAGGTCCCCGGAGCCAAAAGGCCGCGCCCGGGGTAGGCACCGGAGGGCATGTCCCCAGGGGAATGGCGGTGCCCGGGACCGGCACCGGGGGAATGGCGGCGCCCGGCCAGGTCCCGGTGGCAAAAATGCGGCGCCCAGGGCAAGGACTGGAGGTCACGTCCCCGGGCCAATGGCGGCGCCCGGGACCGGCATGGGGGCCAGGTCCCGGGAGCCAAAAGGCGGCGCCCGGGGCAGGCACCGGAGGCCACGTCCCTGGGCAAATGTGACGCAACTTACCTGGACTTAGTCTCGCGGTGATTTCCCCCAACATGGTCGTATATGGAATCTGAAACCCCAAACTGACAGTCAATTAGGCAAACTGACAGCCAGTTCGACCAAAACATCGACCAGAACAAATAGAAACTCAGTAAAACCAGCTGTGGTCGAAACACAAACTGACTGTTAGCATGGCCATACTGACAATCAGTTTAGTACAAAAAATTTTGGCCCAAAAAACACACTCTCTGGACAATTGTCAGTTAACACAAACTGACATTCAGCATACCAAACTGATAGTCAACATGAAAAAAAACAACTATAACTTTAAATCAAAAAGTCCAAATAGAGATTTTAATAGGTAGTTTGGAAGATAATGTTAAGGGCTACATTTTTGTCAACATAAGGAAAAGCCAGATCTGCCTAGATCTTTCTAGAAATTTGTAAAACTCTTCTGCTGTCAAAAACACTCAACTGAAAATCCAAATCTTTCAAAACCAAATACAAATCAAATCCAACTGAAAATATGCACTGAAATGACCTAGTAATTTCTCGGTTCATGTTGAAAATGTAGACAGGACTTTGCAACCCCTCTTTATAGTACGGTTAAAACTAAGCAACAAAGTCCTTAACCGATCGAACTCTAAACGCCAAGATCGGGAAACTAAAAACTCTTATTACCTTAGGTCCTTTGCGCTTCTCGAGTTACATCTCGACCATGTTGTTTGTGACTGGTGCTTTTTCGTTTTACGTCGGGTTCATCTTGATCATCTTGCATTTCTTCCCAACAGAGCTTTGTATCAAACAATCTCAAAAACACGGTCAGTCTGAAACACTTTGTTTTCATTAATCATCAAAATTAGGGTTAGGCATAAAGGCCTAGATGCAACAATCTCCCCCTTTTTGATGATTGATGACAACAAGTATTCGATAAAGATAATAAATAAATAACTCCCGCTGAGTATGTGCATCTCATCATATCAAAAAGTATCAGAGTATAAACCAACACATTTATATCAGAGCATAGACAGATATCACATATACACATCATTATACCTGTATCAGAGCATCACAAAACATCATGAACATCACATCATGTAAGATGTAAGAAACTCAACTCATCCATATCATCCATATATCATAAAAAGTCATATCCAAAACATAATAATATCTCCATGACATAAATATATAAAAAGTCATACAACCAGAATCAAATATAGAAAATACTTCTCCCCCTTTGGCATCAAGCACAAAAAGGGAGCCAAGATACAAATCAGAGCCTAAGGCTCATCATCTGAAGATAGCCCTAGAACGGCTGTATCTCCGAAGCCTGCAGGGGATCCAGTCGCATCAACAATAGGTTATAGCGAAGGAGTGGTAGCCAGAGAGGGAGCAGCTAGAGCTGGAGCTGGTGCTGCAGGAGCTGGAGCAGCTGGACCTGAAGCTGAGCTCAGAGACGACGACACTGGCTGGGCCCTCTTGCGAGCGACTGGGGAAACTGAAGAAGGTAGGCGTCACAGAATCTCCTCCTGCTGAGCAAGCAGGCGAAGCAGCATCTGATGGTGCTCTGCCTGGGTGCTCAGGATCTGCTGCTGCACCTGGATCACCTGATTGATCCGAGAAGCTGAAGCGGAGGAAGATCTGGTGCCTGTCTCTGTAGCCGGTGCTGGATCAGACTCCTGAACTGGAGTCTCATCCTCTGACTCCCCCGCGGCATCATCATCAGATGCGGGAGAATCAGGGTCAGCAGCAGCCGCAGGCCGGGCACCAAGGCGACGGTCGGTCTAGCCTGGAGGATAGAATAGAGGAGGATGATGGGGCCGAGGGAGCGCAGTGTCCACAGCCCGAATATGCAGAAACACTGCCATGATATACAGAGCGTATATCAGCTGACGACGTGGAGAGAGAAGGACGTGATGTATCTCACTGATGATGAGATCAGCAACGTCAAAGGGCTCCTTCTGAAAGATGGAAATCAGCACATGGAGGGCTAGATAAGTGACCCTGGCCTTGTCTCCGCTCATGGGGACCAATGTGAGACGGAGGATCCGCAGAGCCAGGTCAACATCGCGGCGCAGGCCAGCGATGTGACAGAGCTGGAAAGGGCCAGAGTAAAGCATGGCCACCTCCCAATGTTCGAGGTCTAGAAGGGTGTGGAGCTGACGTCCAGAAACAGGACGAACCAGTCCAAGCGCAGACTCAATCTGCTCCTTCGTGATGGTGTGAACTTGGAGGCCCGTCATGAAGGTGATGAAGTCACGCTGGGGAGAAATGAAGATGGTGGAGTAGAACTGGCGGATGGGCTCATCAGTCCAGCGAAGAGAGGAATCAGCGACAAGGTCGCGGATCCCGACAGAAGCAAAAGAATCTGCCAGGGAGACGATGCCTATGCGAGAGGCAATTGTCTGCCAGGACAAAGAGCGATGGGCGAATAGCGGGACTCGGTCGGCTGACCCGATGAACGCTGGCTATTTGCCGCGTTCTTTCGTCGGGCAACACGACGAGACGGTCCCGGCTAATCAGATATGGCGACACGAAAAACAGAGAAGGAAAAACAGAGGAAAGAGGCAAAGACCTGAATGGAGGAGGTGCCGGTGAATCGTCGGATCACCGATGACGGCGAACAAATGCACTGCAATGTGCGGCACTACGAGGAACGGTGGTGGCAAAGAAAAGGAGCAATGCCGGCGAGAGGTACCGGTGAGGAAACGGCGAACAGAGGCACCGCGAGAAGAACGGCGGCTCGGCGAACCTCAAGGTGGCGATGAGGAAAGCTAGGCGGCGGCGCATGGTGGGGCACGGCTCGTCGGCGATGAGGAGCACGACAACCGCGCGGATAAGCAACGGGGCACCGGTGACGAGGAAAAAGACAACGGCGGCGAGGAGGAGAGGCCGAAGAGGCAAAGGTCGAAACATGGTTTTAGTGTTCGGGACCCGCAACTGACAGTCAGTTTGATATACTGATAGTCAGTTCCAAACCCAGAAACATGGAACTGACAATCAGTGTACCACACTGATAGTCAGTTCACAGAACTGTGTTTTGAAACTGACAGTCAGTGTGGATCACCGATTTTGACTCGGAGATACGACCAAAAGTGATGCACATAACTGACAGTCGGTTTGTTAAACTGACTGTCAGCATGGTCAGTGACTTCGACCAGAGGCTAAGAACAGGCACCTAAGCACTGAACTGACTGTCAGTTGGGGAACTGACTGTTAGTTTGGGAAATTTTGACCAAAAATAGGATTTGACCACAGAGGGAATAGAATTATATTATAATATATTTTTAACACAAATAGCACATCAACTAGCATTAGATATATCAATAATGTTAAGTTCACCTCTTAGAAAGCAAAATCTTGATTCATCTAAGGGTTTGGTGAAAATATCTGCTAGTTGCAAGTATGTTCTAACATAGCTCACATCAATATCCCCCTTTACCACATGATCTCTAATAAAATGATGCCGTATTTCAATATGCTTCATTCTAGAATGCTGAACAGGATTATTTGCAATTTTAATGGCACTTTAATTATCACACAAGAGTGGAAATTTATCAAATTTAATTCCATAATCCAAAAATGTCTGCTTCATCCATAATAATTGAGCACAACAACTTCCCGCAGACACATATTCAGCTTCAGCTGTGGAAAGAGCTACATAATTCTGTTTCCTAGATGACCATGATACTAAAGATCTCCCCAACAGCTGACAGCTACCAGATGTGCTTTCTCTACCAATCTTGCACCCAACATAATCAAAATTCAAATATCCAATTAATTCAAAATTTGCATCTTTCAGATACCAAAGTCCTAGGTTTGGATAGCATTTCAAATACCTAAGGATTCTTTTAAGAGCAATCAAATGACATTCCTTAGGATCTGACTGAAATCTAGCACACAAGCACACACTAAACATGATATCAGTCCTAGATGCAATAAGATATACCAGGCAACCAAATACAGATCTATAGAGTTTAGAATCGACTGATTTTCCGCTTTTGTCCATATCCAGATGTCCATTTGTGGCCATGGGGGGTTTTGATTGCCTTAGTGTCTTCCATCCCAAAGTGCTTGAGCAAGTCCTTCACGTACTTCGTTTGACTCACGAACGTATCGTTCTTGAGTTTCTTAATTTGAAGTCCAAGGAAGAAGCTTAGCTCACCAATCATTGACATCTTGAATTCCTAGACATCATTTCTCCAAACTCATGACAGAATTGTTCATTAGTAGATCCAAAAATGATATCATCAACATATATCTGACAAATGAACAAATCTTTTTCAATTTCCTTTGTGAATAATGTTGTATCTACTTTCCCAATTTTGAAAACCTTTTGATAAAAGAAAGTCTCTAAGTCGTTCATACCAAGCTCGAGGAGCTTGCTTGAGACCATAGAGAGATTTAGACAATTTAAACACATGGTTTGGAAATTTAGAATCTTCAAAACCGGGAGGTTGTTCAACAAAAACAAGTTCAAAAATTTCACCATTCAAAAATGCACTTTTAACATCCATTTGAAATAATTTAATATTGAAACATGATGCATAAGAAAGAAGAATACGAATAGCTTCAAGTCTTGCTACAGGTGCAAAAGTTTCGCCAAAGACCAAACCTTCGACTTGAGTGAAACCTTGAGCAACAAGACGAGCTTTGTTTCTAATTACTGCACCATTTTCATCTTGCTTATTTCTGAAAACTCATTTTGTTCCAATTACATTATGATCCTTGGGTCTTTCAACTAAAGTCCAAACTTTATTTCTAGAAAAATTGTTAAGTTCATCATGCATGGCATTTACCCAATCAAGATCACTAAGAGCTTCATCTACATGTTTAGGTTCTAAAGAAGACACAAATTAATGATGTTCACAAAATGCAGCAATACAAGAGCGAGTTTGAACACCCTTACTGACATCACCCAAGATTTGATCTAGAGGGTGATCCTTGGAGAGGGTTTGATGTTGCCTTGGTGCTTCTTCTTCTTGTGCTGCTTCTTCTTGACTTGGTTCTGGAGGATCAGCATGAGATGAGGATACATTTCGATCGTTATTCTCAATGTTCTCATCATCTTCTTGATCATCTTCTGTTGGCTTGATGTCTCCAATTCTGATGTTCTTCACAGCTTCTTGAAGATCTTCACCTGAAACTTCACAAGAGACTTGTTTCTTTTGAGAGCCATTAGTTTCATTGAATTCTATATCACATGATTCATCAATGCAACCAGTATTTTTGTTAAAAATGCGATAAGCTTTGCTAGTGGTGGAGTATCTGACTAGAAAGCCTTCATCTACTCCTCTTTGAAATTTACCACAAAAATTTGTTTTCTTAAGAATATAGCATTTGCATCCAAAAACTCGAAAATAAGAAATGTTTGGCTTACGCCCAATAAGAAGCTCATAGGGAGTTAAATTCAGAAGAGGATGCAAATAAAGACGGTTAATAGAATAGCAAGCGGTGTGCACGGCTTCGGCCCAAAAGTGAGTAGGAGTACCATACTCACTTAGCATTGTTCTTGCCGTTTCTATTAGTGTTCGATTTTTCCTTTCTATAACTCCATTTTGCTGTGGAGTGTAAGAGGTTGAAAATTCGTGTTTAATTCCAAGAGTCACAAAAATCAACCAAAGTTGAATTAACAAACTCTCCACCATGATCACTATGGATTTTCTTGATGGAAAGTTTGAATTCAGTGGAAACACGTTTAGCAAAACTTTTGAAAACATCGGGGGTTTCAGATTTTTGAGAAATAAAGAAAACCCATGTATATCGAGTAAAATCAACAACAATTACAAAACCATAATTGCTAACCCCGATACTTTGGAACTCAGAAGGTCCAAATAAATCCATATGCAATAGTTCCAAAGGTTTGCAAGTCGAAAGAACATGCTTAATCAGATTTGAAGTAGCTACTTACTTGCCAGCTTGACAGGCGCTACAAGGTTTATCCTTTTCAAAATTCACATCCTTTAAGCCAATAACCAAATCTCGTTTTAAAAGCTTTTTCAATTGATGCATTCCAACATGTGCGAGTCTCCTATGTCATAACCAACCCTTTGAGGTTTGAGAGACAAGGCATGTTGAAAGAGATGCATCTTTGGAGTGAAAATCAACCAAATAAAGATTTCCAAAACGAAAGCCTTTAAAAATCAAAGAATTATTTTTCAAACTTTCAACTAAAACTTCTTTGGGATAAAATGTGCAACAAAATCCGAGATCACAAATTTGAGCAATGGAAAGCAAATTAAAGTTCAGAGATTCAACCAACAAAACATTCGAAATTGAAAGATCGTTTGAAATAGCAATTTTACCCAAGCCTACCACATTTCCTTGACGATTATCGCCAAAGGTGATCTTTTGATTCTCGCTTGAGTTGTCTTCTATTGAGGTGAACAATTTCTGGTTGCCAGTCATGTGTTCGGAGCATCCACTATCAAGTACCCAATGCTTCCCACCGGTCTTGTAGTTTACCTGCATAAAAGAATCAAGTCTTTTTAGGTACCCAAACCTTTTTGGGTCCTTCAATGTTAGCGATCAAAGCTTTGGGCACCCAAATTGATTTCTTCTTTTTATTTAGCGTGGGTGCACCAATATACTTTGCTATAGCATATCCTTTCTTTGACTTTTGAAGCATATAGCAAGTATCAAAATAATTTGGAGTCATTAAAGGATATGCTTCATGCGAATGACCAGTTTCATGACACTTAAAACAGAATGTGTTGCATGCTTTTACAAATACAGTTTTAGTATTTGGTTTCTTTCCTTTCTTCGGAAAGTATCCTAGTCCTTCCTTTCTAAATGAGCATTTTTGTTTGCTAAGGATTAGATCAAGAGATACTTTTCCTTTGTAGTAGTTTTCTAAACCTTTTCCATGTTTTTCAACTTGTGCCTTAAGTTTATTATTCTCATTTAAGATAGTATCATTTGAAGCACATGGTATATGATGACTAGTAGAAGGAGTATCTAAATCACATGAAATGGATGCATCTACTTTAGGTGGATTATTTGCAATATCTTTAATGAACATACTTTCATATGATTCTTTTAATTCAAAGTATTGAGTGTGTAGAGAAGAATGTTCTTCTTTAAGCGCTTTATACTTCCTTTTAGTAGCTCCATAAACCTCATTTAATTTAATGATCATTTCAACTAATTCATCATATGAAGGATCATTAGAGTATACCTTTTCATTGCCTTTAGCCATAAGACAACGGGATGAACTAGTTGATGTGTTGCCGAGAGCTAGGCTGGAAAGCTTCTTGGAGCAACCTCCTTCATCGTCGGAGTTGGAGTCGGAGCCCTCACCTCCTGACATCCATTCTCCAAAGCTGGCTTCTTTTGTTGCTTCATTTCTCTTCTTGAAGAATTTCTTCTTGTTGTTCGAAGTCCTGTTCTTGTTGGGAGATCTTGATGCTATATGTCCCTTTTCGTGACATCCGTAGCATATGATGTCCTTGAAGCTTGTTTGCTTTGACCCCTTTCGTCGAGTGTTGATGTTGACACCCTTCTTGTGTAACCTGCGAAGAAGTTTTTGTGTATTCTTCACCATAAGAGATAGATCTTTGTCAAAGGAGCCATCGCTTGGATCGTTCTTGGAGCCGGCTTTGAAAGCCAACGCCTTCTTCTTTGTCTCCGAGGGTTTGGCTGCTTCCTTCTTTTCTTTCAGATGCATCTCATGGGTGATGAGGTTCCCATAGAGATCTGTCGGTGTTGTGGTCGACAAGTCGGAGTTTGTGAGCACCGTGACCAGAGTGTCGAAGCTTTCTGGAAGCGCCCTGAGATCTTTCTTACAATGTCAAGGTCAGTAAAAACATCTCCTAGCCCCTTGAGTTCATTTACAATATTGTTCAACCGAGTGAACATTGAATCACGGTCTCGGTTGACGACGTTGTGAATGTCTCATATCGTTGCCTCACCATAAGCAATTTTGCCTCTTTGACTTTAGTTGTGCCCTCGTAAATTTCTTCGAGGGTGGTCCAAACCTTGTGAGCAGTCGTGAGACCTAGCTCTGATACCACGTGTAGGATCAAGGATGCCGACTAGAGGAGGGGGTGAATAGGAGGCTTTTAAAAACTTCAATTTAAAACAAATAAGGAAATCAAGAACAAATAATAATATGAGAAAGAGGAAAAGAGAACGAACGCAACAATTTTTACCAAGGTCTCGGAGACTCGCCCAGTCTCCCATAATCCTTGTTGAAGCACTCAAATAAATTGAGTCTTGCTCCAATATCCACGAAGGATATTATCCACTAATGGTTGCACCTTGTCCACTCCGGAAAGGTGAGCACCGATGCCTTTTACAACCTTTCCGAGTCTCTCCAACAATCTTTGAATGGAGAGATCAACGGCCACTCCTCCAAACCGTTTAGGTGAGGGCGCTCACCAAGAGTAACAGGCAGCAAGGTCTTCTCTAGACCTCTAACAATCACTGAGAAACTAATAGGATGCAAATGATGCAAACAGAAAACACTCGGTGGATCTGAAAATCACTCGACTTGATCAAAAGATCAAGATTTTGTATAAGAAACTAAAGCTCAAGAATGTGTATGAGAGGAGGCTGCTTGTTGTATAAATACGAGCTCAAAGCCTCTATTTATAGCCTCAAGGATCAAAAGAACCGTTGGAGCTAGGGCTGAAAATCAGCAACTCAAACTGATAGACAGTTCACTAAACTGACAGTCAGTTACATACACAACGCCCGACAAAATTTACAGATAAAAAATAGCTAGCCGTTTGTTGTCGTATATGGAAACTGAAACCCCAAACTGACAGTCAGTTAGGCAAACCGACAATCAGTTCGACAAAAACATCGACTATATCAAATAGAAACTTAGTAAAATCAGCGGTGGTTGAAACACAAACTGACAGTCAGCATGGGCATATTGACAGTCAGTTTAGTACAAAAAATTTTGGCCCAAGAAACACACTCTCTGGATAATTGTCAATTAACACAAACTAACATTCAAACTGACAGTTAGCATGAACAAAAACAGCTATAACTTTCAATCCAAAAGTCCAAATAGAGAGTTTAATAGCTCGTTTGAAAGATAATTGTAAGGGCTACATTTTTGTCAACATAAGTAAAAGCCAAATCTGTATAGATCTTTCTAGAAATTTGAAAAACGCTTATGCTATCAAAAACACTCAACTAAAAATCCAAATCTTTCAAAACCAAATTCAAATCAAATCCAACCAAAAAGATGCAATGCAATGACCTAGTAATTTCTCGGTTCATGTTTTAAATGTAGAGAGGACTTTGCAACCCCTCTTTATAGGACGGTTAAAACTAAGCAACAAAGTCCTTAACCGATCGAAGTCCAAACGCCGAGATCGGTAAACTAAAAACTCTTCTTACCTTAGGTCCTTTGCGTTTCTTGAGTTACGTCTCGACCATGTTGGTTGCGACTTGTGCTTTTTCGTTTTACGTCAGGTTCATCTTGATCATCTTGCATTTCTTCCCAACAAAGCTCTGTATCAAACAATCTCAAAAACACGGTCAGTCTGAAACACTTTGTTTTCATTAATCTCGTGGAGGTTGCAGTGGTGACCATGACCACGGAAATGGTTGTACAGGTAGACGCACTTACCATGCTACTTACTGATCCATTGTGCCTCACGCCAGAGAGAAGTGCTGAAGCTCAAAGCCCTAGGCAGGCGCACGATGGTTTAGCGTTATCTAGCCAAGTGGTCGGATCTAAAAACTTTCTTGAAGATCTTTTGGAGGTAAGTGGAATTCTGACACTAGGTCAGTCAGTTTTCAACTGAATTTTCCATATGGTATGCTTAATGTTCTTTGGCAGAACTCTGCTCATAGCGCGACCATAGTTGGTCTGTTGGTGGAGTAGTTCAAGGTCGCTCAAGCAGAGCGTGACCTCTTAAAGCAGTAAGTGCCTTGCTTTACCATTGGTCGTTACGATGGATCGAAATAACAGTCTATGGGTATTGTTGTAGGGAAAACTCTGCTTTACTAAAAGAGATTGCCATAGTACACAACAATGAAGAAGTTGTAGTGGCCGAGACTCTGAGGGAGAACAATAAAAAATCTCAAATGCACTCACATCCTTGGAGGAGAAGACACATGTATGTGATCTTCTCCAAGGGGAAAAGGAGAATCTTGCGTCAGTATGCAGTAAAATGCAAGCCGATATTGATGGTAAGTTCATTTCAGCAATAATCATCATCGCTCATGGAATCTAAGAATGTATGATATTGAATGGGTTTCGTTCTTTATCAGGTCAAAAAGACATAAATCCGAAGCTGACCGAGAAGAGGAACCAACTCGAGAAGTTCACTAGGCGAGGTAATGACCTCGAGAAACTTCACGACATTATTAACCACCTCTGGTCGGCCAATGATAAGGCCAAAGAGAAGATAAAGTCAGTGCTTGACTAGAAGGAGAATTTGGAAGAGAACATCAGAAATTGCCAACTCATTGAGAAAAATACTATGGCCAAACTGAAGGAAGTTGCGGACTCGTTTGATGTAGAAATTGTTAATCCGGAGGGGGATGACTTATCACTTGCTGAGTCCAGCAGCATGGTCGCCGCTCAGTCTAACTGGCTTGTCGCCAATATTCTAGAGTTTGTAAGGAAGCACAAGGAGGCACTGAAGACTGACGTCAGTGAAGTGGCCTCTGCTATACTCTGCAAACTTCACCATGGCCCGAATTTGGACTTGGGGCCAGCGGTGGAAAGCATTGTGTTTGATAGTGAGAATCATTTGGATGCGACGAGGGTCGAGGTCAAAGTTCTTGTAGAAAAACTACTACATGATCTCGACCTTTCTTGATGTATTGTTTCTTATTGTACCTCCTGAGGGGTTGACAATGACAATACAATACCGTGATTTTAACTCAGTTATTGTACCTTGCAAATATACGTGATTAGTATAATTAACAAAAATTATGTGAACTGCATGAACTTGAAAACTAAAACTTAGTGTTACAATCATATTCCCTTAGCCCCCTCCTGCGATCTATGATACTGAAGATAGAACATCATGATGGCAGGATCAGGATGTTGAGGTTTGAAATCAGTGGGAATGAACTAGTAAGTCCTTGATGCATTAAGAAATTGCTTACAAAAGGATAGAACTAGATGTCATTAAATGATAGGCTTAGACAACACATTAATATAAAGTCATAAGGTTATTGCTAACTGACAGCCACTCGAATGATCAGGAACATGCTATTATTTTTCTAAGGCGTTGAGAAACGGTTTACAAAGAAATGTCTTTTCTAGATGCGACCATGAGATCAGTTATCGAATCCGCTTAATCATCATATTAAGGAGCTTAGGGCGATCAGCCCCCGGGTGTGACCTGGAGTAGGTAAAATGGGAATGTAATCATAACATAAATGGAAACCACGGTGTAAGGGAAAAGTAAACTTACACGTAAAACTTGTGTAGTTGGTCAATGTTCCATGTATTGGACAGGACTCTGCCATCTTCCATAGCCAATCGAGGCATCTAGGTCGCGGCATTGAAACCACGGTGCAGGGACCTTCCCATTGTGGGGAGAATTTATTGCGATTAGACTGATTTTGGATCTTTCTCAAAACCAAGTCTCCAATGTGAATGCTATGTAGTCACACCCTTTTGCTGTGATATTTACACAGGGCTTGTAAATATGCTGTAGACCGAAACAATGCTTGATTGTGCTTTTCTTCCATAAGGGCAAGTTCGTCTTCGCGTGTTTTGGTTGAATTTGTGGTATCGAAGTTAGTCACACGAGGAGAGCCAAGTTGTATTTCACTTGGCAACATGGCTTCGGCACTGAAAACCAGTTGAAAGGGCATGTCACCCATTGCTCTACTAGGTGTGATGCGAATTGGCCATAAAACAGAGTAGAGTTCGTCTACCCAAACCCTCGAGCATATCTTAAGGTGATCGAACACGTGTTTCTTAACCCCTTGAATTACTTGCCCACTGGCATGTTCAACTGGCCCGTTGCTGTGTGGATGGGCAACAGTGGTGAAACAAACTTTGGTTCCAATGTCTTCGCAATAGTCAAGGAAAAGAACACTAACAAATTGGGAACCATTGTCTACTATGAGGCGATTTGGCACATCAAACCGCGTCACGATATTCTTGTGAAAGAACTTTTCTGCCGCAGCAGCGGTAATGGTTCGGACTGGTTCGTCTTTGACGCATTTGGTGAATGTATCAATGGCTACGAATAGGAACTTGTAACCATTGACGGCTCGGGGAATTGTCCATGTTGATGGGAGTTTGTAATGCGTATGCCGACTGATGAATTTTCCGAGCATGAAATTGACACTAGGGGCACGTCTTGACCAAGTGTCTGGCATCATTCAGTGCCGTAGGCCAGTAATACCCTTGTCGAAAAGCCTTTCCAACTAGTGTTCGGTAGGATGCATGTGCACCGCACATGGCTTCGTGAATATCTCTCAGAAGGGATTTTCCTTCTTGCTGAGGTATGCAACGAATGAGTACGCCTTGCGTGCTCTTTTTGTACATGGTTCCTTCGACCAGTTTGTTTATGCGTGCTTTTCTAACTAACTGATAAACATCGGTTTTGTCCTTGGGCCAGGTCCCATGCACAAGATGGATCCTCAATGGTTGGATCCAATCTTCTTCTTGCTCAAGAGCGACGACGTTAGTCATCGCCGCAGTCGTCTTATTGATCGAGGGATATTTTAAGTGTTCGACGAACACTCCTGTAGGAGCGGATGCGCGTGACGACCCAAGTTTCGATAACTGGTCGGCGAGAGTATTTTCTCTTCTTGGTACGAATTGGACTTCAAAATTTCAGAAGTATTTTTCTAATTTCCTCACCTCGCCCAGTTAATGAGCCATTGTCCCATCAGAGGTGATGTACTCCTTGTTTACCTGGTTTACGACTAGCTGTGAGTCTCCCCTCACCACTAGCCGATGGACTCCAAGGGATTTGACCACTTGAAGCCCAGTTAGAAGACCTTCATACTCTATTGCTTTGTTAGTCGCAACAAAGTGGAGGTGTATGACGTACTGGAGTTGGTTGCCTTGCGGCATGATTACGACCACTCCAGCCCCTGAGTTTGAAAAGCCACCAGAATCATCGAAATACATCATACAAAGGTCATTTGTAGACAAATCTGTCAGCTCTTGCGGGAGTGGTTTGGGGTTCATCCATTCGAGCATGAAATCTGCAAGAATTTCAGATTTGATTGCAATGCGAGTAGTGAAGTAGAGATCGAATGCTCCTAGTTCAACTACCCATCTCGTGACTCAACCAGTTGCTTCCATATTTCAAAGCATGTCCCCTAAGGGAAAGGACGATGACACGGAGATCTGGTGCGCTTGAAAGTAATGTCGCAGTTTTTGGGACACCATTAAGCGGGTATAAAGTAGTTTTTGGACTTGGGGGTAATGCTCCTTTGGTCCGTTGAGCACTTCAATTATATAATAGACTAGTCGTTGTACACCTTCTCGTTCTGCTACTAGGATTGCACTGACCACGCATGGGGTTGCGTCTAAGTAAATGTGTAATGGTTCTCCTACTTGGGGAGAAACTAACACTGGAGCACTTGATAAGTAGGCTTTGACTTCATGAGAGGCTTTTTCAGCCTCGTTCGATCACTGGAAACCATTGTGCTTATGTAGTACCTTAAAGAAAGGTAGACCACGCACGCCTAACCACGATATGAAATGGCTTAAGGCCACCATTTGACCAGTTGGGCTTTGCATGTCCTTCGGTGACGAAGGGGAGCGCATTTGCTCAATGGCCTATATTTTATCATGATTAACCTCAATGCCTTGCTAACAGACAAGAAAACCCAAAAGTTTGCTAGAAGAGGCTCCAAAAGATCACTTTTCGGGATTCAACTTGATTCCATGTTTATTCAAATTACAGAAAGTCTCAATGAGATCATTTACATGATTAGAGCTTTGTAAGCTCTTTACAACCAGATCATCTACATAAGCTTCTAAATTATGCCATAATTGAGTTAGAAAGGTCTTCTGCATCAAGCACTGGTACGTGGAACCAGCGTTCTCGAGCCTGAATGGCATTCTGACGTAGCAGTAGGTGCCAAAGGGTGCTGAAGGCAATTTTCTCTTCATCTACTTCTACCATGCTAATCTGATGGTAGCTTGAATAAGCATCTAGGAAGCTCATCAGTTCGCAACCCACTAAGGAATCGACCAATTGATCGATGCAGTGAAGGGGAAAGTCATCCTTCAGGCAGGCATTATTGAGACTTGTGTAATCGACACACATGCACCACTTACCATTGGACTTAAGGACCATGATCGGGTTCAGGAACCATTCGGGATGGTTAACCTTGTAGATGAAACCAGCTTCCTGGAGTTTAGTCAACTCCGCACGAATGGCTTCTTGACGGTCATGAGCAAAGCATCAAAGCTTTTGTTTTATTGTGTCGTGGTATTGCGAATATCCCGGCAGGTTTTGTTGAAGTCCCTAGTGAAGAAAAGATGACGCGAGCTGACCGCGTGACCGGTCCTTTCCCGTCGGGCAAACGCAGGAAATGACACGAAGGTTTATATAGGTTCATGCCTCAGTGGAGACCCTAGTCCCGTGGACGTGCTCCCAACTGGAGTTGGCTAGGCTAGCTCTCTCGGGGAGAGATGGCTCCAAAGTGCGCATGCTTTGTTGTGTATTAGAGTAAAAATGAGTTGTGTCCCTTTACATGAGAGGTTACAAGGGCTTATATAGGCCTAAAAGATGCAAAAAGACCAAACTGCCCCATCCGCAACCGTTGGATCGAGGGGCACCAGCGTCCTACTCCCGGCCAAAGGGCTCAGATGCTTTACAGGTGTCCCCGACCGTTCCCGAGGTGCTTCACGCGATCCTCACATAACCTGGCACCGGGGGTCCTTGTCTTCGGGAAAATGACGCCGCGCGGAACAAGCCAACAGGGGGCCTTGTCCCCGAGCAAAAGGCGGCACCCGGGACAACATGGCGCCTAAGAAAGGTCACCGGGAGTCTGACCTCTCACCTGGACTTGATCCCGCGGAGATTTCCCCCAACAGCAGCCCCCCATGCCCTCCGGGGACGCTGTTCGAGTCCCCGGAGGGGATGGTTCATGTTACTGGGAACAACTCCTCCGGGGTGGATTTTCGGGGCCTTGACGCTTCGATGTTCATGTCAATCGTTTATGGCGGCGCCGTTACTCATTAAGGTCCCGTCTCGATTGGAGCGCGCCGTTCGACCATAATGCCCGCTCGCGATTCAAATCGACGACCCATCGTTTCGCGCACCCGTCCCTTCAATTCCCGCGCGCTGTTTGAATTGAGCGGCGCGGATGCGCCGCGAGGAGCCACGTGGCGCCCATCGGGGCCACGCTCGAGCCCTATAAATGGGGCCGCGAGGTACCCGGGGGAGTCACTCGAACCCTCAATCCTCAAACACCACCAGCGCCCTTAGCTGTCCCGGTAGCTCTCTCCCGGAAGCCCAGTCCCCGGAAACACAAGCCCTTCCCCTTAGAGCCCAGGCCACCGGAGAAGTCAATGGGTGCCAAGGGTCGCACCAAGGCCGCCGAAGTGCCTCCGGAGGAAGTCACCGCGGACTTCCTCTGGGCCTCCGAGTTCATGTAGGGGGACTTAGAGTCCCTCGTGGACCGGGGGATTGTTGCGGACGGGGACGTCTGGATCCCCTCCAAGATGGACGGTGCCCCCCGCCCTAGGCCCGGGGAAGTGGTGGTCTTCGAGGCTTTTCTCGAGGCTGGGCTCTGGCTCCCAGTGCACCCGTTGCGCTGGGAGTTCCTCCGGGAGTACGGGGTGGCGCTCAACCACCTAACGCCGAACTCCTTAGTTCGGATGGGCATCTTTATTTGGCTGTTCGAGACCGCCACCAGACGGGAGCCGACGCTCCGGTTGTTCCGGTACTTCTACAAGCCGGCGGTGAGGAGCTCTCACCTAGTGAAGGGAGGGAAGAAGTCCCTGTTCGGCTCTGTCATGATCCAGCTCCTGCCATCGCGGATGGCGGAGTACCCAGTGGTAGCTTCCCAGGACCACTGGGGGGACTAGGTCTGGAGGTGGTTCTACCTCCGGGTCCGGGACGCCGAGGTGACCTACTCGCCGGAGCCCCCCTCCTACAGCCGGTCGACCACCCCCAAGCCCCCGGTGTGGACCGAGGAGGAGCTGAAGCTCCTCAGCAAAGTAGTTGGCTCCCGGGGCGTCCGTTCCATGAGGGACACCACCGAGGAGCTGACACTATTGAAGATCTCCCCCTTCTCGCATGGGAGGAGGGGGATCGGGATGTGCCCGGCACAGCGGCCCCCACAAAAGCTGGTGACTCGACTTAAGTCTCCGGCTACTCCATTCGCTTTTTGTTGATTTTTCTAACTCTTTGCTTTTGCAGTCCGGCCGTATCCGGCTTCCCGGGAGAAGGTGGGGAACCTCCTCAGGAGGTACTACGCCGATGAGCACGAACGCATCATGCACGTTATCGGGGAGGGTCCTCCCCAGAACATGGTGGCTGAGACCTTCGAGCTGAGGCTACTGGAAAGGACACCTCTCCCCAACCCTGGCACTCACAAGCGAGGGTAGGAGGTCGCCGTGGATTTTGAGCCAAAGTAGGCCAAGGCTCACAAGGCCCCCGGTCCGGCAACGACGCCGGGTTCTACTCCTGTGAAGGCCCGGGACGCCGCCCCCGGTTCTGGGCACGTGCGGGCGCCTTCTCGGTGCGAGGTGATGCCGCCCCTCCCAGAGAACTCCGGGGGGGTGGAGGCGCGGCAGCTTGTGCGCCTTCCCGAGGCCTCCGGAGAGGCCCGGGGAAAAGAGCCGGCCGATGACGGGGGGCCATCTGACTCGGCGAATTACGCCCCCTTGCCGCCTTCGACGATCGGTCTCCCAGTGGCCCCGGCGCCACCAGAGCCAGAGAGTCCAGATGTTCGATTCGCGGAGGCTTCCCCTCCGCACATCGAATTGCCGGTAGACGAGGGGGGAGCCCCTCGGTCTACGAGGTCCCCATGGCGACGGAGGTCGCAGGGGCCCCGCGGTCCAGAAAGGGGAAAGGGCTCCTCATCCCCCCCGGGGGGGACCCCCTAGGAGAGCTCGTCGGGCTCTTCCACGGACACCTCCTCGGCGGCAAGGACTCCAGCCACCGCCACTCCGATCGACATTAACCCTGCAACCTTCGTGTGGGGGCCCGACGGTGCTGATGGGTCTGGAGTTGCTGGGATGGAGCCCCCCCCACTGTCCGCGGGGGAGGTCTTCCAGTTCGCGGAGGGGCACCAGACCCAGAAGATCCAGTATTACATCTTGCAAGGGACGCTCCGCGAACGCTGCGGGGAGCTGCAGTAGCTCCACATCCAGGTTTGTTCTCGAACCGGTGGTTGGTTTTTTCCAGGATTCCCCCTCTTGTGTTTTGACTAACTCTCGCGTTCGTAGGGGGTGGCCATCGCCTGGGGCATTGAGCCACGCTTTGACAAAGCGCTAAAGGAGGTGGCGGGGAAGGCCACCACCTTTTTGGAGGAGCAAGATGGTGCTC
Organism: Pharus latifolius; assembly: GCA_019359835.1. Taxonomy (NCBI): domain Eukaryota; kingdom Viridiplantae; phylum Streptophyta; class Magnoliopsida; order Poales; family Poaceae; genus Pharus; species Pharus latifolius. The sequence continues at coordinate 17,988,231 of CM033328.1, read as the reverse complement.
TCCGGGAGTTGGCCTGAGTCCGGGCCCAACTCCACACCTCCGAGAATGCCAACGACCGGCTCCGGAGGGAGGCGAAGGCCAATGGGGATGCCCTCCTGGAGCTCGAGGACTCTAGCGTTCGTGCGGTGACAGATGCGGGCCGCTCCATTCGCTTGGCCCTCGAAAGGCTCGGGGTGAGCCTTGCCCCGGGGGGCAGCTCCAAGGCGGTGCCGGCAACGCTCGCGAAGGCCGTGCGTTTTCTTAACGCACAAGTCTCCGTGATCCCGGAGGCCGCCGATGCCCAGGCACGGGGTCGGGCGATCCCGGTGGTGGCTGCTGCGGCGGGGCTGTGGAGCACTGGGAGTCAGCGCCTGGGCAATCGGGGGCCGGATCCCCCAGAGCTTTCACGAGTTTTTCAAGCTATCCCGGCGAGAAGTGGAGCAGCTCGCCGGTGGCCTCTCCGGAGGTAGAGCCCCCGGGCTCCGGTAGGTGTCACCCAGGGGATGCCCAGGCCGCCTTCATCTTGTTAAGTCTCTTCTCCGGGGGACATGGTAGGGGTGTTTCCCGGGAGCCAATCCGGTTGTGGTGGCTTCTGGAGTGGCACCTGGACAACTTCGACAACCACTGCGCTGAACTATCCCCTTGCGACTGGGGTCCCAGAGGTTCCTCCGCTTCGAATACTTCCACCGGCGGGCTATGAATATTGGCCCGAAGACTTGCTCTGGGAGGCCCAGCGTTGTATACGAAGCTTGTATCGAGACCTGGCCCGGGAGCTATCAGAGGGCCTCCGGGATTATTAGGTGTAGGAGCTTTCCATGTTGTATCTTGCATTAAATGTATCGATGCCCACTGGAGGGGGAAGATGTCCTCCAGTCAAATATTTTAATAAAGCTAAGTTTGCTTGTGTACTTTTGTGAATTCTCAAATAATGGTCTGGAACAGGGCGATCCCTGGGTACAAGTTACCCCCCACAGTGGGCCGGAGGGTGGCTCCGCGTGTTGTGGAGGTGACAAAGCCCGAGGTAAGAATTCCCCAAAAATTTTCAAAATGTTCCAGTGAGAAATTTCCCGGTTGCCGTGAGGGCGGGGGGCCGGGTAAAACTTCCGGGAATGATTTTTCGAAAATTCCAGTAAGAAATCCTCCGGTCACCGTGAGAACGGGGAGCCGGGAATGAAATTTTCGGGTGACAGTCTCCGAGATTTCCGGGAATTTTTTCGGGAGAAAATCTCCGAAATTCCCGGGGATAATTTTTCCGGCAGAAAACCCTCCGGTTGCCATGAAAACAGGGAGCTGGGAATGAGATCTCCGAGAAAGAATATCTGAGAATTCCGTCTCGCTAAGGAGAAAATTGACTCCCAAAGAGAGGGGGGACTAGTCTCTCAAATTGACTCGTTATCACGGTCCTTGAGGACCGGGTTGCCGCTTACACCCTCAGTCCACGAGGGGCGATCGTAAGCTGCCCTACGGGAGTGGGACTCCCGCTGTTGGGACTTATTGGGCTGTGATAGCCCACTTCCTCATGGAGAGGGCATCCTCACTAAGAGGGCATCCTTACGGGGAGGGCATCGCTGTGAGAGACGATATTGTAAGGACCTGCAGTTGGCCAAAGTTGAGGAAAAACCAGTTGTATTAATAGGGAGTTAAGATACAACGCCTCCCACAGCAAGACCGCGATGGGGGAAGGAATGGTGAGTACAATGTCCCCCTCCCCTCCGGTGTAACCGCTCCGGGGGAGAGGATGAGCCTGTAGGCTAGACGTTGAACTTGCGAAGCAAGTGTACGTTCCACGTATGCTTCAGCTCCTGCTCTTGAAGGTTGGAGAGCTTGTAAGCCCCCGAGCCCAGGACTACCGAGATCCTGTAGGGGCCCTCCCACTTGGGGGAGAGCTTGCCCTGGGCTTGGCAGTCGGTTACGGGCTTGAGGATGAGGTCCCCGAGGGGGAAAGCTTTCTCGCGAACGCGCTGGTTGTATGCGTGCGCCATTTTGCGCTCGTAGATGGCGCGGCGGAGGAGTGCTCGGTCGCGTTCCTCTTCCACGAGGTCGAGCTCCAATCGCTGATTTGCTTCGTTGGCTTGGTATGTCGTGGTCGTAGCTCCGTCTAGGAGCTCGACCCGCAGTGACTGGAATCCGATCTCCGCGGGAAGAACCGCCTCGGCTCCTTATACAAGGGAGAAGGGGGTGCGTCCCGTCGCCCAGCTCGGATCGTACGCATGGAACAGAGAATGCTAGGGAGCTCCTCCGCCCACGCACCCCGTTTGGAGGCGGCTTGTTCGAGCCGTCGGCGTAACCCCTGTAGGATTACGCCGTTGACCCTTTCGATGGCCCCGTTGCTCTGGCGGTGAGCTACCGAGGTGAAGTGGATGGTGAGACCCAAGCCTTCGCAGAATTCCCAAAAATATACCGAGTCGAATTGGGTCCCGTTATCGACAGTGATTTCTCAGGGGACCTTGAAACGACATACGATATTATTCCAGAAAAACCGCTGTACCGCTCGGGACGTGATGCTGGCCAGAGGTTCAGCCTCTACCCACTTTGTAAAGTAGTCGACGACGACCACCGCATACTTGTAGCCCCCGGGTGCTGGGGGGAAGGGACCTAGGAGGTCCATCCCCTAGCGCGCGAAGGGCCAAGTGATGGGGATAGTCTGCAGCGCTACAGTGGGGTGGTTAGAACCCTTGGCCATCTTCTGGCAAGCCTCGCATCGCGAATCACCGTGGGCCAATAAAAACCCTGGCGAAGGGCCTTGGCCGCGATGGCGCGCAGGCCTAGATGAGACCTGCAACTTCCTGAGTGAATGTCCTCGAGAAGCCAGAGCCCTTCCGGCCGTTGAAGGCAGCAGAGCAAGGCGGAAGCCCCCTGTAAAGCTTCCCCTCCAGCAGGAGGTATCCCTGAGCCTTGGCTCGGAGGCGCTTGGCCTCGGTCTCGTTGAGAGGGTCTCCCTCCCCCTTGATGAAGGAGATGAGGGGATCCGTCCAAGATGAAGCCCGGGTGATCTCGGCGACTTTCAGGACGTAGGGCCCATCGTCCGCGTCTGGGGAGGCCACCGAGGGCTTCGCAATGATCTCCAAGAAAGCCCCTTTGGGGAGCGGTTCCCGGGCGCTGGCTGCCCGAGCCAGGACGTCGGCCCCGTCGTTGTCCCTCTGCGGGATGTGTCGGGCCTCTAGGCCGTTGAAGTGCTTCTCCATCTTGCGCACTTCCTACAAGTGGAGGCTCAAGTTTGCATCATGGCACAAGTAGGACTTGTCCATTTGGCAAACTACGAGCTCGGAGTCTCCTTTTACTAGGAGGCATCGAATCCCCAGGGTGCGCGCGAGGTGCTACCCAAGGAGCAAGGCCACGTATTCGGCGACATTGTTCGTGGCGGGGAACTCGATCCGTGCCGCATATTCCAGTTCCCTCCCCTCGGGGCTCCGGAGGACTACTCCCGCACCGGCCCTAGCAAGACACGGGGAGCCATCAAACATGAGCCTCCAATGGTCGCTGCGTCGGGGCCGTGCGGGAGGGTTTTCATCCCCGGGCCCGGAGGCAGGAGTCCACTCCGCCACAAAGTCGGCGAGGACTTGTGACTTGATGGCGGAGCGCCCCGTGAGGGAAAGGGAAAATGGAGCAAGCTTGGCCTCCCACTTTCCTATGCGGCCGATGGTTTCCTTGTTCCAAACCACCTCCCCCAAAGGGAAGGATGACGGGACAATAATTGGGTGTCCCAGGAAGTAATGACGAAGCTTCCGGGACGCCATTAGAAGGGCGTAGCAGATCTTCTCCATCTCTGTGTACCGAGTTTTGGCCCCTTGGAGGGCCTCACTCACGTAGTACACGGGACGCTGTTGCCCATCTTGTTCCTTTACCAATACCACACTTATGCCGACCGGGGTCGCGGCGAGGTAAAGGAGCAAGGGCTCTTCCGGAGACGGGCACATGAGCATTGGGGGGCTCGTGAGATACTTCTTTAGATCCTCGAAGGCCTCCTGGGCCTCGGGGGTCCACCGGAACCCTTTGAGGCCCTGGAGGATTTTGAAGAATTGGAGGCCGCATTCCCCCTACCGCGAGACGAAGCGACTCAGTGCGGCCAAGTGGCCGGTGAGTCGTTGAACATCTTTGACCGAGCGCGGCGGGGGCATGTCCAGGAGTGCCCGGATCTTTTCGGGGTTGGCCTCTATGCCCCTCCGGGACACGAGGAAGCCCAGGAGCTTCCTCCCACATACGCCGAAGGCGCATTTCTCCGAGTTGAGCTTCGACCCGTATGCGCGGAGGTTGCGGAAGGTCTCCGCTAAATCGTCGATGTGAGTAGTCGCGCGGGGACTTTTGACGACCGTGTCATCGATGTAGACTTCGACGTTGCGACCGATCTAGTCCTTGAGGACCAGAGTCATGAGTCGCTGGAAGGTCGCTCCAGCATTCTTTAGCCCGAAGGGCTTGTGGACGTAGCAAAAGGTCCCAAGGGGAGTTATGAAACTCGTCTTTTCCTCGTCCCCTTCTGCCATCCGGACTTGGTGATATCCCGAATACGCGTCTAGGAAGCTCATCAACTCGCAACCTGCGGTCGAGTCGACCAGCTGGTCAATCCGCGGGAGCGGGTAGTTGTCTTTGGGGCAAGCGTGGTTGAGGACGGTGAAGTCCACGCTCATTCGCGACTTACCACTCGACTTCTTTACGAGGATGGGGTTCGCAAGCCACTCGGGGTGCAGGACCTCGCGAATGAACCCCGCCTCTCTAAGTTTGGCGATCTTGACCTTGATCGCCTCTTGGCATTCAAGGGAGAGTTTTCTCAACTTCTGCTTGACCGGGGGGTGACCGGAGGTCACTGCAAGCTTATGCTCGATGACGTCCCGGGCGACGCCTCGCATGGCGGAAGGCTTCCAAGCAAAAACATCGGAGTTCTTACGTACGAAAGCCGCGAGTTGCTCCGCGTGCTCCTCGTGGAGATCTGCTGTCGCGCCCCGAAACTGGGACTACGACTACTCCTGTAGAGACCTAGCTCACTGCAGCTAATCCCATATATGCATAGCATACACATACCCTTGACTTCCCAGGATAAGTCAAGCACAGGAGTATATTCACATTGCAACAGAGTAACTTACAAAATAGTTAAGTAGTGTAGCCCGCTGGCCTTAATATTACATAAGAGATTACAATGCCTTTGCGGCATACATGGTTTAGCAAAATAACATCTACACAGCAGAATATAGGTGACCCTCCCACAAAGAGAAGTGGACGGCAGAACAACACACATCAGGGCTCTGGCGGAACTGACACTCCTCCTTCTGGATCCAAGAAGTTCTCCATGCCTTCATCTTGATTATTGAACGCTCCATCTACTGATTTGTAGATTGCAAGAGTGAGCACTTACGTACTCAGCAAGTCATAGGTAAGAGTAGATACATAGGGTAATGATGATATGAACCTAGACTAGTCAAGAATTATGGATGATTGTAAAATAACCTTTTTCTGTCATACCTCATCTCATCTTATCTCATGGCAGCACTTTTTATAACATAGCATTGCTATTCATGTTCACTAGATTATAGTACTACCGCGACACGTCGACACACGACAGCCCACGGCAGCACTCCTTATCATGACAACACATGTCATTTGGGTAATATTGATTGAACAAATAATTTATTTAGAAAATATACTTGTGTCAGACCCCGTGGATTTAATCCACCGCAGCAGACTCCTAAAACTCGGGAGCACGAAGTATTCGAATACATTTTTAACTCTGCAAAGAGGTCCAATTTACCCGCAAGATATTCCACTTTCAAGCCCTTCCTATCAAAATGATTGGACCACTGACTCACTTCATACTGTGAGCGGAAAGGTGGAGATAACAAGAACTTTTGTTATGTTTCACTTACAATTCACCCCTGACCCTGCAGTTTTCTTCACACAAACCGCAGTTGCGGCGGGATTACCCCCACACCCGAATGCCTCTTCCCATTACTGGGTCAACGTGCTTGATCAAATCACATTCAGTGATACGTGGAGGAGCCGCACTCCGTGAGCTTAGTGTATTGTTTTCCATCTCATGCAGGGGTTTCATGTGCGATCCACATAAGTACTTGTTCAGGCCTGTCCCATACCAGGCCTGCGGTTAGTACGTTTCTTTATGCCACTGGACGTACAACACAAGGTTCTAGTCCTTATATGCCTGTGACCAGACCATCCACAACCCTGCACCTTCAGTGCCTGCACATCCTTTGCAGTTTAGCACCTCCAGTGCTACCACCATTCCATACCATTTTCCTGGTCACGGCTAGGGATTTTATTTCATGAATATATAAGTATATAAATACATGTATAATAGTTCATGGCTCAAAACTTGTTTATTTTACATTTCACAGATAATCAGTCTAGTACTGCCAATTCATAAATCAACCATTCTCAATCTTTCACATGCAATATTATCTATATTCAAGGTTATGTTGTAGCAACTCTTAAAATATAGGTTCGAGATGACCAAGAATATGACTTGCCTTCCGCGTCGTAAAGTACAGCAGTTGATGTCGGATCAGCAGTGAAGTCCTCGAACTGGGGCTCTTGATCTGCTCTCCAATCAAACAAACAACCAATAATCACAATCTTTTCAATACACTATTATACTATATGCAATAATGCAAAGATGAAGTCATGATGATTCTGAAATGATTGGATTTAGAAGCTGATTAGGGTTAGGTTATGGAAACCAAAGTTAAGATTAGTTGTCAAAGGTTTACAAGGTTCCAAATGTCTCAAAATATCAGCATGATATCAAGGTTACGACTGGTTCGCTCAAAAACAGCGAACGTCTTTAGGTCGACATTCGGTTCAAGGCATCGACACAGGGTCGATGGATGATAGAGTGGTTATCTCAACTTGTGGCAGTAGAATAAAATGTAGAGCACAACTCCACAAGTCTAAGGGACAAGGTTATTTTCAGTTTGCACAACTAAAAGGAGGTGGAAAGAGCTAATGCCACTGACTGACATGCTCTGGCATAGGGCTGACAATGTCAAAATCTAGGGTTTTAGAATAAAATGCAGTTCAAGGGCTCAAATCAAGTTGTGATAGAAGAAGAAATTGTAGATCACAACCTCAGGAATCTAAGGGACAAAGTTCTGCTCAAAATGCACATCTAGAAGGAAGTGAAAAGGGCTAATGCCACTGACTGACATAGCCTGGCATTGAATCTGACATGGCCAGAAACTAGGGCTTGCCATATCTTTCGATCTAGAGCTCCAAATGATGCACCACTTTGTCTTGGAGGTAGGCATTGATAACAGGAACAACTGATTCAAAAGGCTCCAGGGCTGAAGATGGCTGGAAGGTGATGAAAATCGGTGCAGAAATGTGGTGGCGACACGGCACAGTGAAGCCACTGGACAAAATCATGGCATGGCTATAACTTGAAATCTGGAAATGTTTCAGAGATTGGGCTAGTAGACAAAAATGCTCAGGAGGTTGAAGCACATCTGCTGGACAAGGTGGTTGAAGCTAGATTGGCCGGGAATAGATTTCCGGTGGCCGGCGCCGGAGAAGATGGCTCTGCAATTAGGGGTTTTTGATACAGGTCAAATGAAGTCAATTCCAAGCTTCGAGAGTGAAAGAGAGGTACAAGAAAGCTACTGGGGACATCAATTTAGTCGGAGGATGGCCGGTGTGGCCTGACGACAATCGCCGGCGACTGGTGGAGTTTGAATTTGGGGAAACCTTTGATTCGAGCTCCATCTGGAAATCTGGATGCACAGGCTTGCTTCAAATAGCTCACTGATCATTTTGTTCCACAGAATCGAAAGCTAATTCGGGGTAAATTGGGCTGCATTGCTGGAACAGGGCAATTGGCAATTCCGGCGATCACCAGCGTTAGGGTCCACCGGAGAGCAATTCAATGCAACAGTACAATCTGGGGAAAGAGAGATACTCACTACTGGCTTCAATTTGGCAAGAGGTTCAGTGGAGCGTGCTGGCACCGTGAGCCCTCGAGCTGGACTCGCCGGAGAAGATGTCTGCAGCGAGGAGATTTGGGATTTAGCTAAGTTCTGGTGAAGTACTGATTACACAGAGTGTTAGACGGTTTAAATAGACCAGGGCGGAGTTGGCAAGGAGGTAGTAGCAAAGTAATTGATGCCGGTGACTTGACTGGCCGGGCGCAGGCGCGACAACGGTGACGGTGAAGCGATGGCGCACAGGCGAGGTGACTACTGATCAAGCTGTTGCTTCATCGGGACTCAACGATGTCAGGCGATACAAAGCGGTGGTGACAAGAGCTAGCAAAGCAAAGCAACGTGGTGCGGAGTTACTGACTACGGTCACGGTTGCTGCTACTGGTCGCGCACAGGAGCAGGTTTTGGTCGTCGACGTTGCAACGGTGTTGGCACGACGATGGCTGAGGCGTGGACGCGTGCGCACAAGCATGCACGGTCACAAATGCAGACAAGGCTTGGCCGGCGGCGAGCAAACACGGCGCAAGAAATCACGGCGAGCTCTGGTCGAATGCTAGCTGCTGCCCTGGTCGAATTAGGGGCCTGATTGCAATATCTGATTCTTGGCTTTGGACTGATCTGCGATACTTTTTGACTGATTTGCGAAAAAGGTTTAGATGATGAAATCTAACTGCCAACTTTTTGGATTAAGGTAGTGGCATGCCCTTGATCATAATCCAAGAATAATCTGGTCTGAACTTGGTCAAGATTTTGATTAAATCTGAAATTCTGAAACTTAGGGTAATTGGGTAATATAAAATATTTCTATTTTCGAAAACAGAAAGGAGTTGATAAATCTGGAAGTTAGAGATAGAATTGAATCTGGGTTCTGAAGGCTTTTAGGTTCAGAGTAATTGATAAATCACATTTGAACAATCTGATCTTGATTTGGGGTTCACAGGAAAGATTTGGGGATTTAGGGTTTGAGATAGATACTGATTTGGCTACTACTATAGATACCTGCTTGTTGTTTATGAAGAAAGTTTTCATCCCTAAACTCAGGGTGTTACATCTGCCCCGATCCTACTGGTCTTTTCCCTATCCTCCAGGGACAGCGGGACCTTCCGGAGGTCCCCTTCCGGACACGGCTTGGGGAAAGATCTCTCAAAAGGTACCACAGCAGCGTCTGGCTCCTGGGAAGAGGTCTCCCCCTCGGGGTCTTGATCATGTTGACGCTCCCGATCATTGCGGCGCCGCGCTCGTATAGAGCGCGCGACCACATCTTGGTCTCCCCAGGCGGTGATTACGCAGTGAGGCCCGGGGATCTTCACACAGAGGTAGCTCTGATGGATTGCGGCCCCCAAGCGATTGATCGTGGTGCTCCCCATCATTACGTTGTACTAGGAGGGGAGGTCAACCACGTCGAACCGGACCATCTATGTCCAGTAGTTGTCCAGGGTGCCAAAGTTCATGGGAAGATCCACCTTCCCCAGGGAGTGGATTGTCTTCCCTGGGACGAATCCCTGCAAGGGCCCTGCTGCGGGCTGCAATAGCTTCTCGTCGGCCTACATCTCCCTAAACGCCTTTAGGTACAGGACGTCGGCGGAGCTTCTGCCATCCACGAGGATGCGTGCCAGGTGGCATTTGTAGACAGCAGTGGAGACGATGAGCGCGTCATCATGGGGGAAGCGAACCCCACGCACGTCTTCTGCTGTAAAAGTGAGCGGGACATCCGGCCACTTGGGTGGCCGAGACGTATGCAGCACCCCCACCACCTTTGCGTAGCACGCATATTCCTTGCGCTGACGCTTAGAGTCCCGCCCGGAGGCGGATCCTCCCATGATGATGTTGACACACCTTTGGGAGGTTTGGAAGGGGAGTGTTTCTGACGGGTCCCCTTCCGGCGCTTGTCCTTGCTGTCCCCCCGCGGGGGCAGGAAGGGCCGGTAAGGCCGGCTGAGGGGGCAAGGAGGCAGGAGTCCCCCCCTACCCATGCTGGTTGACGAATGCGGTGAAGTGTTGGAGCAGTTGGTGGCTTGGGTATTGGACTTGTGGAAGGTACACCACAGACCTTCCCTGCCCTCAAGGAGAAATGTGTCCCGAGGCCGTGGCTTGCTACTATTGCCCCTCTTGGGTCGTTTGAGGGGGTCCCTAGCCTCCCGGTCAACGGGGGCGGGGACCTCCTGGTTTTGTTCCAGAGGTCATCCTCCTCCGCCCGAGCATTTTTCTCGAGTATGGTGAACAGCTCGTCGGCGGAGGAGGGGCAGCTTCGAGAGAGCCTCCGATGGAGCTCACCGGGGAGGATCTCGCTCTTACACGCCTCAATGACTGTGGAATCAGGGACGTGAGCTACTTTGCACTTGATCTAAGCAAAGCGCTTGAAAAAGCTGCGGATGGTCTCCCCAGTCCTCTGGCGGACAGTGTACAGCTGTGAAGAATCCAAGGGGCGCACGTAGTTCCCCTGGAAGTTTGCGCAGAACTAGGGCTTTGGCTGCGCAAAGGACTTGACGGAGCCGGCCTTCAGGTTGTAGAACCACGAGCAGGCGATCTCAGTCAGGTAGAGGGGGAAGACATTGTACTGAACTTTGTCGTCCCCCCCAGCCGCCGAAATGGCTGTGGAATACACCTGCACAAATTCTTAGGGGTCGGCCTCACCCTTGTAGTGCTCGATGTGCGTCAGACGGTAAGGCCGCGACCATCGAATGCATCAAAGTGTGCGGCACAGCGGATGGTTAGCCACTTCCACCTCTCGGTGGGAGTCCCGGATGCCGTCCCCCTTCACAGGGGATGCACGTTCATTGTCGGAGTCGAGGAGGGGCCCAAGTGGTCCGCCGTCATGGCGGTAGCGCCGTTTTTCCACCGGGTTGGACGAGCTGACCTCCAGGATGTCTGGGCACACCCCCAAGGGTGGTTGGTTCTTCGGCGGGTCTCTTGCCCCGGCCAGTGCGAGAGCGGGGCTCCCTGCGTCCACGACCAGGGGGAGGCTCCTCCCCAGACTTGGTGGTACGCATTTGCTCGACCTCCTCCCTGGTGAAGCGGACTTGATCCACCGGGGGAGCCCTCGGGGGCGGCCCCGGAGGAGGTGGGAGCTCAAGCACCTCGACTGTGGGCGCGGGAGGCGCAACCAGGGCGTGGGTGGAGTCCATTACCGGGCGGTCCACAGGAGTACCGTCCAGAGTCGGAGAGTGGGGACCCTGACGAGGAAGGTCTGACGATGGCGTGGGAGTTGTCCGGCGGGCCACCTCCGGAACGATGGGCATAACCTGCAGAGAGAGGCTGCCATCCGATCTCGGGAAGGCCCCTGGCGCGGGGTGAATCATTGGCATGGGGAAGACCCCAGGGACAGGGTAAGTCCCTGGCACCGGGAACGCCCCCGAGGCCGGGAAGGCTCCGGAGGACGGGCCCGCCGGAGCGTAACCCCCGTTGGAACCACAAGCCCCGGGAGCGACCTGACATCCGTAGATCGGAGAGGCCATCGGATGTCCCATAAACGGGGGCATTGTCCATGAACGAGAAATGTGGGTAGATGGGGGCCAGCGGCTGTGCCAGAATGCGGAGGAGTTTGTCCATCGAGCGCTGGGCACGGAGCTGGCCCTCCATAAGAGCTTCGAGCAGCGTGTCTCGGGAAGCCGGCGGAGCCACTGGGGGAAAGACAGTCCCCCCGGGAGCGTCCGAGGTCGCCGGGTTGGACCCAGAGCACCGTCCGCCGAAAATTACCGGAAGAGTTAGAGGTGGTACCTGGGTTTGGCCATGTCCGAGCGGCAGGGCCGGGACAGCCGCACTTTGGCTGGGTGGCACCGGGTCACTGGGACCGGCGTCACCGGGAAGGGTGCGAGTCCTCGTTCTTGGGGGAGCCATGGCGATTTGTCGCGGAGTCCCCACGGTCGGCGCCAACTGTCGTGGTATTGCGAATACCCGGCAGGTTTTGTTGAAGTCCCTAGCGAACAAAAGACGACGTGAGCTGACCGCGTGACCGGTCCTCTCTTGTCGGGCAAGCGCAGCAAATGACACGGAGGTCTATACCAGTTCTGGCCTAAATGGAGACCCTAGTCCTATCGACGTGCTCCCAACTGGAGTTGGCTAGGGGAGCTTTCTCGGGGAGATATGGCTCCAAAGCACACCCGCTTTTTTTTGTATTAGAGTAAAAATGAGTTGTGTCCCTTTACATGAGGGGTTACAAGGGCTTATCTAGGCCTAAAAGATGCAAAAAGACCAAACTGCCCCATCCGCAACCGTTGGATCGAGGGGCACTAGCGTCCTTCTCCCGGCCAAAGGGCTCAAATTCTTGACAGGTGCCCCCGCCCGTTCCCGAGGTGCTTCACGCGATCCTCACTTGACCTGGCACCGGGGGTCCTTGTTTTTGGGAAAATGACGGCGCTCGGAACAAGGCCCCCCAGGGGGCCTTGTCCCCTTGGAAAAGGCGGCCCCCGGGACAAGCCACCGGGGGGCCTTGTCCCCGGGCAAAAGGTGGCGCCCGAGAAAGGTAGCCAGGAGTCTTACCTCTCACCTGGACTTGATCCCACAGAGATTTCCCCCAACATATTGGTCGTCGTCCAGGCCGAATAGATAACCTATGCTCAATTACTTCTCTTGGGACTCCAGGCAAGTCAGGTGGTTTCCACGCAAACACATTTGTGCTAGCTCGGAGAAAAGTGATGAGCGTGAGTTCCTATTTAAAATCCAGTGATGACCCAATCCGAACAGTCTTAGTCGGATCATCCAAAAATAGAGGAACTTGCTTTAGTTTCTCATCTAGTCGAGGAGTCGACTTGACCGCATCAGGTTCTTTGGTCACCAACTTGACTTCCCGTAGGGGTAATTGGTCGACCAACTCCAAAGAAATGCAATCACAGGTATATAACCATGTTGACGCCTTTTGGCCCTAGTATCTTGAGCACTAATAAGCATAGTGTGTCGCTGCCATGAATTTGGTGAGTGATGGCCTACCAAAGATGGCATTGTAAGCTGAATCAAAATCAATCACATCAAAGTAATTAATTCTATTCGGAAGTTGTCTGGCTCTCCAAGTGTTACAGGTAACACTATTTTCCCGATGGGCATCATCGTGGAGCCAAGTATAATCCCAACAATGGGTGTGCCACTGGTTTAATCTTGGAGTGAGGTATTTGCATCTCGTCAAGAGCTTTGGCGAACAACAGGTCGAGTGAGTTTCCTCCATCGACCAATACCCGCCCCACCTTAACATTGCTAATAATGGGGGATATCCCCAAAGGTAGTCGTCGAGGGTCCGACAATCCTTTGGGGCAATCTTCACTGTTGAAAGTCAGAGCAGTTTCAGACCAACGGGGGAACTAAGGCTCTCCCAAGGGAGCTTCGACATTGTTCACCTCTTGGTGAGCAGCTTTAAACTGACACCTAGAATAATAAGATGAAGATCCACCAAAAATAACATTAACGTGCTTACTAGGTACCTCATATGGCATTACCTCATCTCCAAGAGCGTCTTTAGTTCCTCGATATTGACCATTTTCTGGTATAGTTGGCATGGGCGCAATTCTTTGCACTACTACAGAATACATTATCACAGTCGGTTCAAAACAATCATCACAGACGGTTTTGAACTGTGAGTGATATTTGAGTACTATCACTTATGGTTCTAATCCGTCTGTGATTTTTCTATCACTGATGGTTTTGACCTCAAAACCGTCTATGATACTCATACTACCACAGATGGTTATAAGCTCAAAACCGTCTGTGATTCTCATACTATCACAGACGATTTTTAGCTCAAAACCATATGTTGTAGTCTCCTTATCACAAACATAGATCAATTTATCACAGACGGTTTTGATGTCAAAACCGTCTGGAGTAGTCTCCTTATCACTGACAGTTATAAGCTAAAATCTGTCTGGAATAGATATCACAGACGGTTTTGAGGTCAAAACCATCTGTAATAGTCTCCTTATCACACACAAAGATCGATTTATTACAGACGGTTTTTAGCTCAAAATCGTCTATGCATATTAATTTTTTTTAAAGATTTTTCTTTATTTTTGGCTAGCCTCAGGAATCATGCTAGCCATACCCTCTGTACAATAGCATTTCATATATACAACTCAACAGTTCATTTCATACATACACAGAATGTCGCGCCCCGACCTGGGGACTACGACTACTCCCGTGGAGATCCAGCTCGCTGCAGCTGGTCCCATACATGCATACCATTAACTTCCGCGGATAAGTCAAGCACAAGAGTATATTTATATCACAGTAGAGTAACTTACAAAATATTAAAGCAGTGTGGCCTGCTGGCCTTAATACATCATAAGGAGATTACAATGCCTTCGCGGCATGCATGGTCTAGTAAAAATAACAACTACACAGTAGAAGATAGGTGACCCTCCCACAGCGAGAAGTTGACGGCAGAACAACACACATCAGGGCTCTGGCGGAACTGGCTCTCCTCATTCTGGATCCAAAAAATTCTCCACGCCTTCATCTCAATCATGGAACGCTCCATCTACTAGATTGTAGGTTGCAAGGGTGAGTACTTACGTACTCAACAAGTCATAGGTAAGAGTAGATACATATAGTATTGATAATATGAACCTATACTAGTAAGGAAGTGTGGATGTTTGTAAAATAGTCTTTTCCTTTATGTCACATCTCATGGCAGCACTTTTCATAGCATAGCATCACTATTCATGTTCCACTATTTATAGTACTACCGCGACACGTCGACACACGACAACCCACGGTAGCACCCCTTGTCATGCCAACACATGTCATTTGGGTAATCTTGACTTATCAAATTTTATTTAAAAACCATACTTGTGCCACACCCCATGGATTTAATCTACCGCAGCAGACTCCTATAAACCCGGGAGCTCGGAGTATTTGAATACGTTTTTGTCTCTGTAGAGAGGTACCAATTTACCCGCAAGATATTCCACTTTCATGCCAATCCTATCAAAATGATTAGACCCTTCCTCACTGTATACTGTGAGTGGAAAGGTGGAGATAATAAGAACTTTTGTTATGTTTCACTCACAATTCACCCCTGACCCTGTGATTTTCACGCAAACCACAGTTGTGGTGGGTTTTACCCAAACCCCCATCCCAAATGCCTCTTCCCATTACTGGGTCAGCGTGCAATCACATCCAGTGATATGTGTAGGAGCCGCACTCCGTGTAAAAATTGTGCATCACTTCCCATCTCATGTAGGGGTTTCATGTGCGATGCGCATAATTACTTGTTCAGGCCTATCCCATACCAGGCTTGCGGTAAGCACGTTTTTCATGCCACTAGAGCACAACACAAGGTTCCAGTCCTTATATGCCAGTGACCATATCATACCACAACACATGCACATCCAGTGCTTGCACATTCAGTGACAGTACCACCATTCCATTCCAAAAGCCTGGTCACGGCTAGAGGTTTTATTTCATGAATATAAATATATACATATATATTAGTTCATGACTCACTACTTAATTATTTCATATTTCAGAGGCATCCATCCTAATACTGCCATTTCATATCATAACTCAATCAATCTTTCTTATGCAATATTACTTATATTCAAGGTCATATTATAGCAACTTCTAAAATATAGGTTCAAGATGTTCAAGAATATGACTTGCCTTCCGCATCGTAGGAAACAGCAGTCAATGTCGGGTTTGCGATGAAGTCTTCGAACTCGGGCTCTTGCTCTAATTAGAGATCAACAAGCAAATAGGGATCACAATCCATTTAAATACATTAATAATCTATATGCAACATGCTTTTAAGAGAAAATGCCTTCGGCGATACTTGAATTGGTGGATTTAAGGGCTGGATTAGGGTTAGCTTGGAAATTTTAGAAATAGTGCTGTGGATGGTGGCTAGAGGTTCTTAGGGTTTTAGGTTACAAGTATGGACATCAAGTCCGCGGCTGGTTTGCTAAAAAACGGCGAATGTCAACAGATCGACATTCGGTTCAAGTCTCTAACATAGCTTCAAGGAAAGTTAGAGAGCTTATCTCCAGGTGTGACCCTAGAAGAAAATGTAGATCATAACTCTACAAATTCAATGGACAAAGTGCTTTTTCATTTGCACAACCAGAAGTGGTTGGACAGGCCCAATGCCACTGGCTGGCATAGACTGACAAGGGTTGACATTGTCAAAGAATGGCATTGGCATGGTTCTGAGGATTTTCAATGGACAAAACAGGTTTGGATCAAGGCATTATGTGCACAAGGACATGAGGCAGCTATTTGACAAAGTGGGTTTTCACAGAATGGTCTAGGAGTTCAAAGATTTGCAAAAATGTCCCTGGACATAGTGAACTGGGTGTCCTGGTACTGTCAAAAACTAGGGCTTTGATGCTTTTATCGATATAGGGCTTGCTGGCTTCGCCAATTATGTCTAGGAGGTAGGTGAAGATGATAGGAACACAATGGTGGTGGTTTCAAGAACTAAGACGGCCGGATGGCGACGAACGGCGGTAAGGAAAGACGGTGGCGACACGGCAAGACAATAGCACTGGACAGAAATTTTGGCATAGCTAGATCTTGCGATCTGGGCAGTTTCAGAGGTCGGGCTAGAAGAGAAAAGTGCTCAGGAGATCAAGGCAAAGATACTAGACAAGGTGGCTTCGACGGTGGCGGCCAGAAACAGATTCCGGTGAACAGCGCCGGAGAAGACGACACTGAAATTGGGCGTTTCTACTACAAAGGTTGAGAGGTCGATTCCTTGCTGTAAGAGTGGAAGGGAGGTGTAAGAAAGCTACCGGCATGGTCAATTTGGCTGGAGGATCGCCGGTGTGGTCTGGCGACGTGAGCCGGTTAGTGGCACTACTACAGAAATGCAATCCATTAACCCATATCTTCTAACAGTTATAAGCAATTTGGAAAAAATCCGATAGAGTACGACGACAGTAGTGGAGAAGAGACTTTGTACTATCAGTTATGTTCTGGTGTACCGTTAGTGAATAGAAAACAATTATTACTATTGGTTATTACTGTACCAACCAATATAATAGAGGAAATTGTACTGTCGGTTAGTCTTTCATAACTGATAGTGAAATTACAGAATTTTTATTATCAGTTACTACTGTACCAACCGATATAATAGAGTGAATTTTACTATCGGTTATATAAAACAAACCAATAGTAAAATGACGTCATATAAACTAATGGTTATGACAGTGGGGACCTTTAGAAAAGAGAAAAGTTTACTATCGGTTGTGGTTTTGAACCGATAGTAAAATTGCACAACTTATCTCGACCCCTGCTCTGCATCCTCGATCATTTCTACTGTACGTGCATCCACGCTCCAAGGTAGAGTGATCAGGAGAAGCTAGCTGGGAGGTTGATAATTCGGTCCCCCTCAGTATTGTCATCTTCTCATCACCTCTCTCTCTCAATCACACTTTCACACTCTCCCTCACTCTCTACCAATTCATTAAACTAGATGCATGTAGCTCCAAACTAGGAGGCTAGGTTGGCTAGCTAGCTATAGCTTGCTGAAGTTAAGCTAGGAATGATTTATGGCTGAAGTTAATAAGCTAGCTAGCTGGCTCTTCCAATTAGTGCATCAAGTTAGGGTTTCATATATCCATTAATGTAATTAAATAGCTTATACATATGGCCTAATTGATGATGTTTCATGCATGCATGTAACATCCCTATTTTTGACTATCTTTTCTGCTTACGTGTCAGCATATATTCCTTGGAATCCCTGTTGTCTCAAACCTATCTTGATCTTAGGTATGCCACTACCTTAACCTAAAAAGTTGGCTGCTAAACTTCATCCCAGATCATTTTCACATTTCAGTCCAAAAGTGTCTCAATTTAGTCCTTTTCAGAAGTTTCAGAAAACCCAAAAAGGCTAAAAGTCTCAGATCATCTCCAAATCCAAATCTGATCAAGCGATAACCTTTCTTTCATTTTTCTGATCATTTTTCCCTTCTGGAAGAATTCCAGAATCTCAACCGAAACCCTAGTTTCAGCTTCGACAAAAGTTCAGACCCTAATTACCCTATTTACCCTAAATACCCTGTTTTCGATTTTTGTCAAAACCACCAAATCTTATTGGATTTTACCATTTTTCCTGCTAGATGAGTCCAAGACATTTAGTAGCACTCATCTGCAAAACCAGAACTCAGATCAGCCCTTTGGATCTCCATATTTGCAAATAGGCCCAAGTACCCGAGTTAAAATCCTTGCAGATCAGTCCAAATCGTCGCAATTCAGTCCAAGCTTTACAACCAGGCCCTTGTGCCATTTTCGACCTCGACCAGGTTTGTACGACCAGAGCCTCGCCATTTTGCCGCGCCGTTGAACTCGCCGCCGGCGAAGTCCCCCGCGCTGCCACCTTCACGGCCACGTAGCCACCAACCGTGCACTGCTGTACCGCCACCGTGGAACGCTTCAACCGCACCGTGCCATGTTCTTCCCCGCGCGCGCGTGCCTGCTGCTGCTGCCAGAAGCTTAACGCCACATGGCCGCCATCCCGAAGATCGTCGCCACCACCCTGACAGATTCCTGATTTCCCGCGATTCATCGTCTCTGGCAGAGCCCCGCCGTGTCCCGAAATACCTCGATGACCGCCCCAGCGCCAGAAGAAAATCCCTCCGGCGATTGCTGCTGCTCCCGAGAGCTTCACCCGCGGCTATATAAGCCCCCCCCTTGCCCAGCGTTTTCTTCACACACCACCTGCATTTGTAAGCTTTAGCTTCCTTCACCAGAGAGCATCCGAGTTCTTCAGCGCCGCCGCGAAGCTTATGGCGCCAGCTTCGCCCGAAGCTTTCCCCTCCAAACCAATGCCACCAGTAAGCTCCCTCCATCCCTCTCTTCGTACCGTAGCATTCAATTGGTCCCCGGCGCACCTCAACGCCGGCAATCACCGGAAAACCGAAATCCCCTGTTCCCGCAATGCCAAGTGATTTAGTCCGAATTAACACTCGTGCCAGTAATAAGAATTGACCAGTGCACCCAATTGAGCAAGCCTGCAAGCTTAGATTTCAAAATAGTGCAGCGATCATGGCCTTTCCGAAGTTTGCGCGCCACTAGTGAGCTGGTCCTCGTCGCCAAGCTTCTCCGGCTACTCTCCGGCCGATTTAACCCCGCAAATAAACCCCTCACCTCACCCTCTCACTCCCTGAGCAAGGAATCAAGCTCAAACCTTTGGAATCAGAAACGCCCAATTTGGAGGTCATCTTCTCCAGCGCCGGTCGCCGGAATTTTTCCCCGGCCGATCTAGTCCCGCACACCTTGTCCCTTAGGTAGATCTCAACCCCCTGAGCAATTTACTCTACTAGCCCGAACCATGAATCGACTTGGATCAAAAGTTATGGGCATGCCAAGGTTGCTGTCCAGTGGTTCAGTTCATGTCCAGGCCACCGTGTTTGCTCACCGGATTTGGCCACCCTCCGGCCACTTTCAGACTTTGAGCCTGTTTAGAATTTTGTAGCTGTTATCAATACCTAAACCCTAGACAAAGTTTTGCATCAATTGGAGTTCTGAGTCAAAAGTTATGCAATGCCCTAGTTTCTGGCCATGTCTAGCACTATGTCAGTGCATGACCACCAGTGGCATTGAATGATTTAGACTTGTTTCATTTGAGCAATTGAAATGCCACTTTGTCCAGTAAGTCCCTTGAGCCATGATCTACAACATTCCCTACTACCACATCTCCAGAAAACAGACCTAGAACCGATTTAGAGCAATGTCAAGCCATGAGTCGAATGTCAGCCCTTCGACATCAAGCCCTTTGAGCCCATCTCTTCGACCAATGTCAAGTGACCTTGTCAAAACCCTTACCCCTGCATGCATGATGTATTTACGTATTATTTTCTAGTACTTGTGTGCTTATATAGTGTGTATATGTTGTTTGTACCCGCCGTGGAACCAGACGTTGAAGGAGCAGAGGAGATCCCCGAAGATTCAATTGAGCAGCTAGACCCGTCACTGCAAGGCAAGGCTCAAACCCTTGATCATGTCTCGCCTACTATTTTGAAATGAAGTATGTTTTAACTGTTTTCAAGTATATGCATTGTAACACCCTATTTTGCCAAACCCTAAAATAGCCAAAATCCACATCTTGACCCCAAACCCTAATCTGCTTCAGCCATTCCCTTCTAAGTGTTGTTCAGAACATTTTTCCCTTCAGGATCACCTCCAAAATCCCATCCTAAAACTGAGTTTCGACCCTTGCCGTCTCAGAACCCTAATTACCCTAATTTTACCCTAAACTGCTTTTCCCCAATTTTGTCGAAACCCTTCAGATCTTACCCGATCATACCAAACTTTGGCCGGATAAGTTCTAATAATCTTTTGCAACTTATCTGCGAAATCAGATTTCAGATCGGACCCTCAGATCTCCAAATTTGCAATCAGGCCCAAGTTCTATTCAAATTTTCCTCACAGAACAGTCCCTGGAGCAAGTTTCAAAATTGCAGAACAGCCCAAGTATCCTTTTCAGGTCCATTCGACCAGCACTTGGTCGTGGCCTACGACCAGCGCGTGTCGCCGGAGCCGCGCCGTGGTTTTCGCCGCGTTTGCTCACCGCCGGCCACCGCTTCTTGTCGCTTGTGCCCGTGAGTTGCTGTGCCACCCCATGCGCACGTGCCAGCACAGTTGCGTCGCCTTGCCCAGCGGTTAAACGGCCGCGCTCTAGTAGCATTTCGCGCGCGCGCTCCCGTTGCCGTGGCATTTGCATGGCGTTACGTGTCGTTGCCGGAGCTGTGCTGCTGCCTCCGCATCTGCGCCGTCCCAGGCGAAGTTCCAATGCACCCGACAAGGTCAGCAAGGCTGCAACACCGCCTGAAGCGCATCACATCGCCGGTCACCGCTGTCGCAGCTACACCCGGCCGGTCTCGTCCCCGGCACAAGTTTCGCGCCGTTTCCCCCTCGCAAGCTCCGCCCTTGGACCTATTTAAACCCTCCAGTGCTGTGCTTAAGCCTCATCTCAGGACTTAGCCATTTTCCCAGAGCTCTCGCCGTTTTCACCTTCTTCTCCGGAGAGCCAGTGAGTGAGCTCACGGTGCTAGCCCATTCCACAGCCCCTCTCTTCGATCCAAGTTCACCAGTGAGTTCCTCCCTTCTCCCTCTCTGTGTAATAGCAGCTAATTGCACCAGATCGATCCCCATCGCCGGTGATCGCCGGATTCCCGATTTGCCCTGTTCCCCCAATGCCGTTCGATTCCCTCCAAATTAGCTCTCGATTCTGTAGAAGAAGTTGATCAGTAAGCTTAGTAGAGCAAGCCTGTAGAATCAAAATCTTCAATTGAGCCCAAATCGAAGAAATCCCGATCTGGAAGTCCATCAGTTTGCTGGACCTCGCCGCCGAGCTTCTCCGGCCATCTCCCAGCAAAATTGACCCCTCCAGTGGCCTTGTTGTGCCCTAGAGATCATCCTCAAGCTTGGAATTGAGCTCATTCGCCCTGTATCAAAAATCCCCAATCCCCAGTGTCGTCTTCTCCAGCGCCGATCGCCGGAATTCTTTCCCAGCCGATTCAGCCGACACCACTTTGTCCCTTAGCTTCGCCTCACCTCCCTGAGCATTTTCTTCCACTAGCTCGACACCTGGATCTGCCTAGATTGTGAGTTATGCCTTTGCCAAACGTTTGTCCAGATCAATGTCTGTGCCGTGTCGCCACCGTAGTTCATCGCCGGATTTGGCCGCCCTCCGGCCACTTTCAGCCCTTATTCCTGTTGAATATTTTGTTCCTGTTAGTAATGCCTACCTCCCAGACAAAGTGTTGCATCAATTGGAGCCCTGGATCAAAAGTTAAGCCATGCCCTAGTTTCTGGCCATGTCCAGCACTATGTCAGTGCATGTCAGCCACTGGCATTAGCCTTGTTTGACCCCTCTGGTTGAGCAATGGAAATGTCACTTTGTCCCCTAGATTCCTGGAGTTGTGTTCTACATCTTTCCCTTCTATCACTTCTCCAGAAAACCATCCTAAGATCAGTTTAAAGTTATGCCAAAGCCATGAACCGAATGTCGACCCTTCGACGTTCAATCCTTTTTAGCCGTTTCTTCGACCAGAGCCCTTGTGACCTTGCCCTAACCCTTTCCCCTGCATGCATGACTTATTTACTTAATAATTTCTATGGAAACTATTTTCTGTATGCTTATGGTATGTGTTTGTGTGTTGGTTGATTGCCGCAGAGTCAGAAGCTGAAGGAGCAGAGGAAGTCTTTGAAGAATCGTCTGAGTACTTAGACCCAGCATTGCAAGGCAAGCCTTATTCCTTTGATCATGTCTCACCCAATATTTTCATATGAAGTATATTCACTGTTTCTTACTATGCATGCTTAGTTGAAATACAAGTTATGTTTGAATAACATGAGTAGATATTCCCTAATGAATCATGAAACCCCTTTTTGTTATTGAACCTTCTTATATATGCTTTTGTCACCCTAGGACTCATATACTGAATATCCACATTAAACTTGAAATGGTCAAATACATGGGAAGTTATAATGAAAACCGTTTTGCTAAGAAAACTGATAAAAGGGATCAGTAGTGAGGATTGGATTGTATGGAGAGGGTGCGGTGCGCACCAGGGTATATGAATGCTCCTCACTATTGATTCATAAGGACGAGAACCTTGTGCTGTGTCTCTATGCGAATTGTAAACGTACCAACCACTTGCCTGGTATGGGACAGGCACAACTTAGTAGCTTTTTGGTATTAGCAGTTCCCTGCATGGTTTGTCGGTCTGGTTTCTCGCGTGGAAACTGGTGGGCCGCAGTTCGGCCATGAGTGATGTGAGTTCAGAAAAATGATGAGAGATAAAGGTGGAAAGAAGGAAGGCGCCCTACGCCTCAGATTAAGCCGTGCGCGGTTGTAATCTTGAATGGTCATATGTCTTGCGTGGACACAGACCAAGGCTATGTGTCTTGCGGGGACATGAGCCAGAGGCTAGGAAGTAAGGCAGTGGGGAGGACCCACAACAGTACTTGAGACTTAATTGTCTATTTACTGGGCAGGGATACTGTTAATACTGAACTGTGAAAGCGTTGTATGATCTCGGCCTTGTCACATGTGTATAAGTCACATGGAGCTGATCCGACTTGAAAGCCGAGTGAACCAGTGGATTTAAAAAGGGTACACCTTTGCAAAGTGTAAAAGAAGTATCAGATACTCTGTACTCCCTGGTTCAGGAGTCTTTTCGTAGTGGATGTTATCCATGGGTTATAGCACAAGTAATGTTTTGGAATGTTTTCATAATGCGGTTAACAAAGTAGTGACTCATGGGAGACCATTACATCTAATGTTTTATTGAAAACCTGTTTAATGTTTAAAGTATCATTTTCATGACAAAAGTACTGTTTTACTGAACAAATGACTTGGAAATCTATATATCTCTATCCATATGAAACTGAAACCCCGGAATCATATGTTTCACCCTCATGTATGTACAATTGCAATAATCCCCGGAATGAGTGTTGCTGAGCACCAAGTGCTCACCCTTGCATTTATATCCCACTGTAGAAGAGGGATTCGAGGATCCCGATTCCTTCAGTTATGAGTACTCAGCTGAAGATGGAAGCACCCCGGACGAGCCCACTTTCTAGAAGGATCATGCACCAAGTCAAGTCAGATGTGGGAGAAGTCCCTCCAACCCCGCTGTTGATTGAAGTCAAGCTGTTTGTCGTCGCCTTATGCTTTATGTTGTGTGTTCGGTACTTGGATACCGATTCTGGTTCTGATAAACTGGTTATTTTCTTAGCAACTCTACTTAGCGCCATTTTCGGTGCTTTGGCTATGTAATATTGGCCATGTTGGCCTGATACTTGTTTAATGATATTACTATGCTTGTGTGGTTTGAGCTCATGTGGCATCATGCTGTGTGTAACCTACCTGGGCGGTTACCAAGGTGATCCTCAAATGGGGGTCTCACATGCATGCCTTAGATTCAAATAAGAACTATGTTTCAATAAAATGATTAGATATGACCTAAATGATTGTAAAGCCCCTTTTGACATTGAATACCCCTGCACCCTTGTTACCCTAGAATATCATGCTTAGGTTATGCTACGCTTAAAGATTATATGATAAATGTTGAATGGTCATATATGAGAAAAGCATGTTCAAAACCCTTTTGTGAAAGAAAATATGATTGGAATCGATAGTGAGGATGGTTTGATAGGATGGTGCTGTGTGCGCACTGGGAATGTGAAAGACTCCTCACTAGAGATTCATAAGGACTAGAACCTTGTGCTGTGCTTCTATGCGGCATGAAAAACGTACCAACCACTTGCCTGTTTATGGGACGGGCGCAACTTAGTAGCTTTCTTTAGTATTAGCTTTTCCCTGCAATGGTTGTCGATCCAGTGTCTTGCGAGAACTGGTGGGCCGCAGAAGGCCATGAGTGATGTGAGTTCAGAAAAATCATGAGAGGAAAAGGTGGAAAGAAGGAAGACGCCCTATGCCAGATTAAGTCGTGCGCGACTGTAATCAAGAGAGGCTATGTGTCTTGCGAGAACATAGACCCAGGCTAGGAAGTAAGGCAGTGGGGAGGACCCACAACGGTACTTGAGACTTAACTGTCTATTTACCGGGCAGGGAAATAGTTAATGCTAGGACTGTAAATTGTTGTGTCATCTCGGCCTTGTCACATGCGTAAGAGTCGCATGGAGAGGTACCGACTTGAAAGCCGAATGATCGGTGGATTAAGGTGGTACACCTTTGCAAAGTTTAAAAAGTATCGGATACTCTGAGCTCCCAGGTTATGGAGTCTGCGCGCTGTGAATTCTATTCACGTCGATGCAGCACAAGTAGCTTTTGGAAAGTTTTCACAAAATCAGGATAAAGTGGTGACTCATGAATGACCGCCACACACAACATTTTCTAAGAATTTAGCTTGGGATTTTAAAAGCACTGCTTGTGAAAATAAAAGTCTTTTCTCCAAAAACTAAGTGTGAAAATCTATCCTATATACATATACAAAGCCAAAGAGCCATTCTGTGAGAAATCTTCCCCCTCATTTATATATACACTTGCATTCTTATTTGGGACTTGTTGAGCACCATGTGGACAATGTGCTCACGCTTGCTTTTACAAACGAATTTAGAAGGAGGATTCGTCGACCCCGAATCTTATGGTCTTGAACCCAATGTGGAACAAGAAGAAGAAACCGAAGACTCCTATGGTTAAAGGGTTATGCACCAAGGTGGAGTTCGATGTGGAGAAGGCCCGTGCAACACCGCTGCTGCTGAAAAAGAAGACCAATGTAGTCCTTTTGTTATTATTACTGTTTTATTTTGTGCCGACCTTTGTGTCGAAAACTCCTTAATTTGTATCAACATTTAAATGCGTCATTTTGGCGCTAAGTTATTGTAATGTTGGTCCTTGTGATCAGCACTTGCTTTTAATTACTCGCATTTTTATATAATGCATCTTGTTATTGTGAGTTGCAATGTGCCTTTTCTGAGTGCAATCTACCTGGGCGATTGCCACTGGAATCGTCAAATGAGGGTCCCACAATGCATGCCCTGAGTCATTAATTATTTATTTCAATTTGTCAATTTTGTGAAATAATTGTAGATGGACCGAGAATTTAGATGTATGGAATAAAACATACTACTGTTGAGTATTTAGAGCGTGTGAATGGATTTATTAAATTTGTTGAGCAAGAAAAGGCGAAGAACGGAGAGAAAGATATGCATTGTCCTTCTATAGATTGTATGAACTTAAAGAGGTTCGGCAACTCTGATCAGATTAGCAGTCATTTGATTCATCATGGTTTTAACGCACGCTATACCCGTTGGATATGGCATGGTGAAGATCTTGAGGAAACGAGCACCGCTACCACTCAGCAGGATCCAGAAATGGATTGCAGTAATGATGATCATTAGAACATTGATAATGTTCATTCGGATGTGCATGTAGATGACAACAATTTAGATGAAATGTTACGTGATGTAGACGAAGATTACAGCGAAAACGATTTTGGTAAATTTGAGAAATTAATTGCTGATTCTGAGAAGCCTTTGTTCCCCGGATGTGCAAAATTTACAAAGTTCTCTTCTGTGTTGAGATTATATAACTTGAAGGCAAGCAATGGTTGGAGCGATAAGAGTTTCACGGAGCTATTTGATCTTTTAGCGGACATGCTTCCAGAGGGAAATGAGTTGCCAAGATCGGTTTACCAGGCCAAAAAACTATTGTGTCCGTTGGGAATGAAAATCGAAAGAATACATGCATGCCCAAATGACTGTGTTCTGTACCGTAACGAGTATGAGGATTTGCATGTTTGTCCAAGATGTGGTGCATCGCGGAATAAGCATGGGGACCGAATTTATCACATTGGATGTGATGAGGTAAAGAAATGGCCTCCGGCCAAAACTGTGTGGTATTTGCCTGTGATTCCTAGATTGAAATGGCTGTTTGCAAATCCGAAAGATGCGAAGTACTTGCGTGGGCATGTTGAAGGTCGGAAACAAGACAGAAAACTAAGACATCCAGCTGATTCTATTCAATGGAGAAACATTAACAGAACATTCGGTGAGTTTGGCGGTGAAGTGAGGAATATAAGGTTTGGGCTGAGTACGGATGGTATGAATCCACACGGAAATATGAGCAGTTGGCATAGCACTTGGCCGGTTCTTTTATGCATCTACAATCTTCCTCCTTGGTTATGTATGAAGCGCAAGTACATCATGATGTCGTTACTAATTTCAGGACGCAGACAACCCAGGAATGATATTGACGTGTTTCTATCACCGTTAGTCGAGGACTTACATAAATTGTGGAGCGAAGGGGTGCGGGTGTGGGATGCACATAAGCGAGAGAATTTCATGTTGTAGGCCATGATATTAAATGATTTCCCGGCCTACGGAAATTTGTCGGGGTATAATACGAAAGGAGGCAAGGCTTGTCCTATTTTTCTGGATGAAACTGAAAGCATGTGGTTACCGAACTACAGAAAAACAGTGTACATGGGTCACCGTAGATTCCTTCCGATGCATCACGCCTACTGTAAGAAGAGGAGGTCATTTAATGGGAAGCCTGAGATAGGATCAGCCCCAGTGTTTGTGACTGGTAAGGAGCTTTACTTGCGCGTGAAGGACATCAAAGTTGAGTTCAGTAAATGTTCTAAACCTCCAGGAAAAAATGTTTGGAATAAGAGATCGATTCTTTGGGATCTGCCATATTGGGAGCACTTACAAGTTTGACATTGTATTGATGTCATGCACGTAGAGAAAAATGTTTGTGACAGTTTGATTGGTTTGTTGTTGAACATTCGGGGAAAGATGAAAGATGGCATCAACGTTCGCCGTGACATGCTCCAAATGGGCATAAGGACTGAGCTTGAACCATTGGAGAAGGAAAAGCGTACATACCTCCCCCCGGCCTACTATACTTTGTCAAAAAGAGAAAAAACAGAACTCTGTCAGTGCCTATATGGTGTCAAAGTTCCATGCGGGTATTCTGCGAACTTGAAAAAACTTGTGTCCATGAAAGACTTGAAACTGGTTGGTATGAAGTCCCATGATTGTCATGTACTGATGTCACAAATGCTTCCCATTGCTATCAGAGGTATTCTCCTAGTCAAAGTCGGAGAGACAATTAAAAAGATATGTTATTTCTTCAACACAATATCTGGCAAGGTAAGCGTGTACTCCTAGCAAGTTAATTAGCTCCATTCGTGGAACTTGTCAGATTTTTCGGATATGAATATTTGCTGCAACTATGTCCTTACAGGTAATTCATCTGGATGGACTGGATGATTTGCAACGCAATGTGACTACAACTCTTTGTCAGCTGGAGATGTATTTCCCTCCGTCTTTTTTTGATGTTATGGTCCATCTAATTGTTCACCTTGTCAGATAAATTAAGTTTTGTGGACTCGTGTTCCTGCGCTACATGTATCCATTTGAGAGATTTATGGGTATCTTGAAGTGATATGTAAGGAATCGACATCGGCCTGAGGGCAGTATCATTGAAGGTTATACCGCAAAGGAGGTGATTGAATTTTGCACCAACTATATGGCTGGGGTTGACCCAATTGGAGTTCCTACATCCCGGCATGAGGGCAGGCTTCAAGGCATTGGAATGATTGGATTCAAAGCAGTAGTCCCCTCTAGTGATCAGTATGCAAGAGCCCATTTTTGGGTCTTACAGCACATGACGGAGGTGGAGCCATACATACACGAGCACAAGGAAATGTTATGAAAACAGAATCCTTCGAAGCCAGAGATTTGGGTCACCAGAGAACATAACAGGAAGTTTGCTGGGTGGATCGAAAATAGAGTCCTGCGAGCTTCTGAGGGCAACGTAGATGAAGTTGTTACATTATTGGCCAGAGGGCCTAGATTTACTGTAGGGACTTGGCAGGGGTATGACATCAACGGCTATTCATTTTACACAAGAACTTAGGATGGGAAGAGTACTATGCAATGTAGTGGAGTGACACTACTTGCTATTTTAGAGGATGCCAGAGTAGTAAGGGCACTCAACTCATATTACGGTGTTATTGAGGAAATATGGGAGCTCGATTACGTATTACTTAAGATTCCTTTATTTCGATGCCAATGAGTCAAAATCCCTCGAGGTGTTAAAGTCGACAACTATGGGTTTACTCTCGTCGATCTCAATAGAGTCGCACACCAAGACGATCCATTTATACTTGCAGAGCAAGCCACACAGGTGTTCTACATCGTTGACCCGGCCAATCCAAAGTTGCACGTTGTCCTTCACAGTAAGAGACGTATTGTTGGGGTCGATGACATTGTGGATGAAGAAGAGTATAATCAGTTTGACGAACTACCTCCATTTTTAGATGGAATTCTTCAATCTGTCCCTATCAAAGATATTGACGAAACAAGTTACCTACGAGACGACCACGAAGAAGGATTATGGGTGGACAACCATTCTTGACTAATTTGGAATATGTAAGTGACGTATATTACTTGGATCTTTAATTGAAGAATTAATATAAATACTGATCATGTTGTTAAAATTGTGATTACTGTGCTTATGCACCCAATCATGTGCTTGTTCATTGTCAAATCATCTCTCAAAAATTCTTTGGGAAAACATACGTGAGGCATTGAGAATCATTTTTGCAAATTTTCATTTCAATTGGACTTGATTTGAACATTAATTGATTCTTTTCACAAATCAATATGAAAACTGTAAAGTTCAGATTCCTCATGGTTTTTGGCTGATTTGTCATTTTCATATCTCCATCTTGATTGGCTATTCGAAGAAAGTTTCTATATGCATGATTCTTTATGGTCCATGATTGGACTTTACTGTTAATTTATTTCAAAATTATTGGAAGTCAATTGAATGGATTTTCAGGTGTCTTTACAAGTGCAAAATGATTTACTGAAACACACCTGTAACTGTTCTTAGGAAAAACCCTAAGTACTAGTGCCATTGTATTGTACTATCAGTTTTAATTGCCAAACCGATAGGTAATTGATAACTTATATCGGTTTCTTTTTTCCAACCGATAGTACTAGACTGCCATTGTGTTGTTTATGCATGATTCTTTATCTTCCATGACTGGTCGTTACTGTTAATTTACTATCGGTTTATGTCGTGGTATTGCGAATACCCCGACAGGTTTTGAGAGTGATCCTAGCGAAGATTACGCGGCGCAGGTTGACCGGATGACCGGTCCTCCCCCGCCAGACAGGCACAAAGAATGACACACGGGTTTATACAGGTTCGGGTCCCGGTGGGGGCCCTAGTCCTGTCGACGCGCTCCCGACCGGAGTCAGCTGGGGAGGCTCTCTCCGGGGGAGAGGCTTCCGGAGCACGCCTGTGAGTTTAGCTATTCCAATAAATGAATCGATCCCTTACAACAGAGGGGTACAAGCGCTATTTATAGCCCCCAAAAAGCAGCAAAAAACCTAAACTACCCCGGAAGCCACTGTCGGATTGAAGGGTAGGACCGTCCTTCTCCCGGTCAAACGCCTTGGATGCTTGACAGGTGGTCGCTAGTTCCCGAGGTGCTCCTCGCGCGACCTGCACGTGATAAACAGTTCAATACTTTACCTTTAGGAGGGTGGTGAGGCCCGGGACGGCGCCGGAGGCCGCGTCTCCGGGTCAAAGGCGGCGCCCGGAGAGGCCCCGGAGGCCACGTCCCCGGGCAAATGGCAGCGCCCGGGAGGGCACTGGAGGCCACGTCCCGGGAGCCAAACGGCGGCGCCCGGGGAGGCCCCGGAGGCCACGTCCCTGGGCAAATGGCGGCGCCCGGGATGGCACCGGAGGCCACGTCCCGGGAGCCAAAAGGCGGCGCCCGGGGAGGCCCCGGAGGCCACGTCCCTGGGCAAATGGCGGCGCCTGGGAGGGCACCGGGGGCCACGTCTCGAGAGCCAAAAGGCGGCGCCCGGGGAGACCCCGGAGGCCACGTCCCGGGAGCCAAAAGGCGGTGCCCGGGGAGGCCCCGGAGGCCACGTCCCCGGGCAAATGGCGGCGCCCGGGAGGGCACCGGAGGCCACGTCCCGGGAGCCAAAAGGCGGCGCCCGGGGAGGCCCCGGAGGCCACGTCCCCGGGCAAAAGGCGGCGCCCGGGAGGGCATCGGAGGCCACGTCCCGGGAGCCAAAAGGCGGCGCCCGGGAGGGCACTGGAGGCCACGTCCCGGGAGCCAAAAGGCGGCGCCCGGGGCGGCCCCGGAGGCCACGTCCCCGGGCAAATGGCGGCGCCCGGGAGGGCACCGGAGGCCACGTCCCCGGGTAATCGTGACACATCTTACCTGGACTTAGTCTCACAAAGATTTCCCCCGACAGCAGCCCCCCATGCCCGCCGGGGACGATGCTCGAGTCCCCGATGGGTATGGTTCAAGTCACCGGGAAGATCTCCGGGCCAAGCTACCGGAGCCGCGACGCTTCGGTGTCCGTGCCCCACACTTAAAGCCGCGCCGTTTCGCCATAAATGCGCACGCGGTTCGAACCGGCGCCTCGATTCACGCGCCCGTCCCTTCGTTTCCCGCGCACAGTTTGAACTTCTATGGTCCAGATTGATCCCCGGGTGCCACGTGGCGTGCATCTAGACCACGGCCCGCCCCTATAAATAGGACCTTGGGGCGGCCCGGAAGCTCATTCGAAATCCTCAGCCCCACGATTTTTGCTCTCCCGATAGCCCTCTCTCGGTAGCTTTTTCCAGTAGCTTTTTCCGGTAGCAGGCGTCCGGGAGTTTCTAGTAGTAGCCTCCTGCAAAAGCCACCAAAAAGAAAACTAACCTCATGGCACCCAAGGGTCGAGCGAAGACCACGGAGGTGCCCCCGGAGGAAATCCCCTCGGATTTCCTCTGGGCGTCCGAGTTCACGGCCGAGGACGCCGAGTCCTTGGCCGAAAGGGGCATTATTGCGGCCGGGGACATCCGAGTCCCGGTGAAGAAGGACGGAGCCCCCCGCCGCAGGCCTGGGGAGATCGTGGCCTTCGAGGCCTTCATCGAGGCGGGGCTCCGGCTCCCGGTGCATCCCATGCTCCGGGAGTTTCTCAAGGAGTATGGGGTGGCTCTCAACCACCTCACCCCGAACGCGCTCGTCCGGATGGGCCTCTTCATCTGGCTCTTCGAGACAGCGACCGGGCGGGAGCCCGACCTTCGCGCCTTCCGGTATTTCTACGAACCGGCGGCGCGGACCTCCCACCTGGTGAAGGGGGGCCCCAAGTCCCCCTTTGGCTCAGTTATGGTCCAAATGTTGCCGGCCCGGGTAATCGACTACCCGGCGGCGGCCTCCCGGGACCACTGGGGGGATTGGGTCCGGAGGTGGTTCTACCTCCGGGTCCGAGACGACGCGGTGGTGTACGCCCCGGAGGCCCCCACCTACAGCCGGTCGTCCGCACCGAAGCCACCGGTGTGGACGGACGAGGAGTACGAGCTCCTCGGCAAGGTGATCCTCTCCAAGAAGACCCGCTCGATGCGGGACGCGGCTGAGGAGATGGCTCTCCTCCGGATCTCCCCCTTCACCGGCGGGAAGAGGGGGATCGGCATGGGCCCCGAGCAGCGGCCCCCGGTGAAGTCGATGACGCGACGTAAGCTCCGGGGACCCGCTGCATTGCTCTTACAAATTTTTAGGAAATTGATTAACTCCTTACCTCTTGTAGTCCGGCCGTACCCGGCGGCGCGGGAGAACGCGGAGAACCTCTTGGGGAGGTACTTCGCCGATGAGCACGAGCGCGTTGTGCGCGCCGTGGGCGAGGGCCCCCCCAAGCACCTGGTAGCGGCGGCCTTCGGGCTAAAGCTGCCGGAGAGGAAGCCTCTCCCCACCCCCGGGTCGCACAAACGGGGGAAGGAGGCGACCGGGGGCTCGGAGCCCAAGAAGGCCCGGGTTCAAAAGACCCCTGGCCCATCGACGACGCCGGCGGCGACACCGGCGAAGCCCCGGGACGAGACCCCCGGGGGCGAGCGTGCCCGGGCACCGTCCCGGAAGGAGGCAACGCCTCCTCCCCCGAAGGGCCCCGTCGAGGCGCGGGGGAAAGAGGCGACCGCGGGCGGGGCGGCATCCGACTCGGCGAGCTACGCCCCGTCGCCGCTCGCGGTGGAGCTCCTCCCGCCCCTTCCGGCCTCTTTGGAGCCGGAGAGGCTGGAGGTGAGATTCGCGGGGGCCTCGCCCCCGCGGGTCTGGCCGGTGGACGAGGGGGGGAGCCCCTCGGTGTACGAGGTTCCTCCGGAGGAGGGGGCCCCGATGACCTTCCGGCCCGGGGCAGGGAAAGGCTTGATGGTTCCCCCCCGGGCGGAGGCTCCCGCCGAGAGCTCCTCGGCCACGTCTTCGGGGGGCGCAACCTCGTCTACGAAGACGCCGGCCGCGTTACCGGACCTTGAGGTCCGGGGACCCCCCGCCGGCCGCACCGGTGGTTCTGGGCGGGAGACCCCTTTGCTCCCCGCGGGGGAGGTCGCCCGCTTCTCGGAGGGCCTGCACACCCGGAAGGTGCAGGCCTTCGTCGCGGGAGGGACGCTCCATGAGCATTTCGAGGGGCTTCAGTCCCTCGGGGCCCAGGTAACCCGTCGATAACACCTTCGCTTATTCCATGCACTTTGAAATTTTTCTAACTCATGTATTTTGTAGGTGGCAGCTATTACCTGGGGCCTTGAGCAGCGGGTCGCCCGGCTGCTCAAGGAGACGGAGGGCCGGGCCGCAGCCTCCGTAGGGCAGCGCGAGGAGGCCCTCCGGGAACGCGACGAGGCGCTCGCGGAATTGACCCGGGTCCGGGCCCAGGTTCACATTTCCGAGGCCATCAACGCCCGCCTCCGGGAGGAGGCCAAGGCGAGGGAGGAGGCGCTTCGTGAGCTGGAGAGCTCAAGCGTCCGGGGGGTGGCGGACGCGGGCCGCTCCGTCCGGACGGCCCTTGAGGGCCTTGGCGTAAGCCTCGGCTCCGGGAGCAGAGAGGTGCCACCGGCGACCCTCGCGGAGGCTGTGCGTTTCCTTAACGCACAGGTCTCCGCCATCCCGGAGGCTGCCGATGTTCAGGCGCGGGGTCGGGCGATCCCCATCGTCACGGCCGCCGCGGGGCTCGTCGAGTTCCGGGGGGTCGGCGCCCGGGCGATCGGGGGCCGCATTCCCCGAAGCTTCCCGGACTCCTTCGAGCCTTCGCGCCGGGAGGTCGAGCAGCTCGCCGGAGGGTTCTACGTCCGGATCATCCGGGCGTGGTTCCCGGCTCCGGCGCCTCCGGCAAGAGACGCCCCAGCCCCGGCCTCGGAGGAAGCCCCCCGGGGGGAGGACGCCAATGAACATGTATGAGCCTCCCCCGGGTCTTAGCTAGGGCCCTTTTTTGTTTTAGGATTTTTTGATTCCGGTAGCTTCTTAGAAGAAGCCCCGGGCACTTGTACATAAAAATTTTTAATGCAATGAAGTTAGAATTTTTCTAAGTCTTTGAATTGAACTTACTGTTACCAGGGTTCTGTCGCGCCCCGAGACTGGGACAACGACTACTCCTGTAGAGACCTAGCTCGCTGCAGCTAGTCTCAACCACAACCCTTTGACTTCCCAGGATGAGTCAAACACAGGAGTATATTACATTGCAACAGAGTACTTACAAAATATTAAGCAGTGTGGCCTGCTGGCCTTAATATTACATAAAGAGGATTACAATGCCTGCAAGGCATTCAGGGTTTAACAAAATATTTAACTACACAGCAGAAGATAGGTGACCCTCCCACAAAAGAAGTTGACGGCAGAACAACACACTTCAGGGTTCTGGCGGAACTGATTCTCCTCTTTCTGGATCCACGTAGTACTCCGTGCCATCATCTTGATCAAGGTAGGCTCCATCTATTGAGTTGAATGTTGCAAGGGTGAGCACTTACGTACTCAGCAAGTCATAGGTAAGAGTAGATACATATAGTAGTGATGATATGAACCTAGACTAGTCAAGAATTATGGATATTTGTAAAATAATCCTTTTTCTTTCATACCTCATCTCATGGCAGCACTTTTTATAATATAACATCATCACTCATGTTCACTAGATTATAGCACTACTGCGACACGTCGACACACGACAGCCCACGGTAGCACTCCTTATCATGACAACACATGTCATTTGGGTAATCTTGATTTAAACATATTTTATTTAGAAAATAGTACTTGTGTCACACCCCGTGGATTTAATCCACCGCAGCAGACTCCTATAAAACCCGGGAGCTCGGAGTATTCGAATACATTTTTAACTCTGCAGAGAGGTACCAATTTACCCGCAAGATATTCCACTTTCAAACCTTTCCTATCATAACAAGATGATTGGACCCCTGACTCACTTCATACTGTGAGCGGCAAGGTGGAAATAACAAGAACTTTTGTTATGTATCACTTACAATTCACCCCCGACCCTGTGGCTCTCAGCGAGGCACAGTTGTGGCAGGTTGTATCCAAACCTCCACCCCATTGCTTATTCCCATTACTGGGTCAGCGTGCTTGATCACCTTCAGTGATATGTGTGGGAGCCGCGCTCCGTGTTTATCGTGCATCACTACACATCTCATGCAGGGGTTTCATGTGCGATCCACATAATTACTTGTTCAGGCCTGTCCCATACCAGGCTTACGGTTAGCACGTTGTTCATGCCACTAGACGCACAACACAAGGTTCTAGTCCTTATATGCCAGTGACCAGATCATCCACAACCCTGCACCTTCAGTGCCTGCATTCCTTTGCAGTCTAGCACCTCCAGTGCTACAGCCATCCATACCATTTTTCTGGTCACGGCTAGGGGTTTTATTTCATAAATATAAGTATATAAATACATATAATAGTTCATGGCTCAAAACTTGTTTATTTCACATTTCACCGATAACCAGTCTAGTACTGCCAATTCATAAATCAACCATTCTCAATCTTTCACATGCAATATTGCCTATATTCAAGGTTATATTATAGCAACATTTAAAATATAGGTTCAAAATGACCAAGGATATGACTTGCCTTCCGCGTCGTAAAATACAGCAGTCGACGTCGGATCCACAGTGAAGTCCTCGAACTCGGGCTCTTGATCTGCTCTCAAATCAAACAAACAACCAATAATCATAATCTTTTCAATACATTATTATACTATATGCAATGATGCAAAGATGAAGTCTTGATGATTCTGAAATGATTGGGTTAAGAGGCTGATTAGGGTTAAGTTAAGGAAACCAATGTTAAGATTAGTTGTCAAAGGTTTACAAGGTTCCAAATGTCTCAAAATATCAGAATGATGTCAAGGTTGCGACTGGTTCGCTCAAAAACAGCGAACGTCTTTAGATCGACATTCGGTTCAAAGCATCGACATAGGGTCGATGAATGATAGAGGGGTTATTTTAACTTGTGGTAGTAGAATAAAATGTAGATCACAACTCTACAAATTTAGTGGACAAAGTGATTTTCAAATTACACAACCAGAAGTGGGTAAACAAGGTCAATGCCACTGGCTGACAAGCTCTGGCATAGAGCTGACAATGTCAAAAACTAGGGCTTAGCATAACTTTTGATCTGGAGCTCCAAATGATGCACCACTTTGTCTGGGAGGTAGGCATTGATAACAGGAACAATTAAGTCAACAGGATCTAGGGCAAGAAATGGCTGGAAAGCAAGAAATTTGATGATGAACAGAGATGAACTGGCTGCACTGGAGCAGTTCTGGACACAAACTTGGCATGGCTATAACTTCCAATCTAGGCCGATCTAGGTGTCGAGCTAGAAGACAAAAATACTCAGGAGACTAAGGTACATCTAAATGACAAAGTTTCGAGGGCTGAAATGGCCGGGAACACTTTTCCGGTGAACTGTGCCGGAGAAGAACACTGCTATATGGGGGTTTTTGCTACAGGCCGAGAGAACTTAATTCTTTGCTTGGAGAGCATCTAGGAGGTATAGGGAAGCTTCTGGTAGCATCAAATTGACTGGAGGATCACCGGAGAAGCCTGGCGACGATCGCCGGTTTTCTGGTAGAGCTTGAATTTGGGAAAAGCTTCGAATGATGTTTAATTAGGGATTCTAAGCTTACAGGCTTGCTTGAAATAACCCACTGATCAATTTGCTTCACAGGCTCGAGGGCTAATTCGAATTGATTTGGCCTGCATTGCCGGAACAGGGCAATCTTCGATTTTCAGCCATTTCCGGTGATCGCGGCGTTAGGGGTCATCGGGGAGCAATTAAATAGTACAGTACAATCAGGAGGATGAGAGGTACTCACTGTTAGCTTCAATTTGGCAGGAGATGCAGTGAAGTGAGCTGGCACCGTGAGCCTCCTCGACGGCTCGCCGGAGAAGAAAACGAAAACAGCAAATTCTGGAACTTGGCTGGTTTCTGGTGAAGTATGAGGGAATTGCTGAGCACAGTGGGGTTTAAATAGACCAGGCGAAGCTTGCAAGGAGGAGGCAACGAAGTAATTGGCAGCCGGTGACTTGACTGGTTGCGTGCTGGAGCAACAGCGGCGAAGACACAGCGAAGAACGGTGATGCGACGGCGACAAGTCTTCAGCTGATCACAATGTCGCTTCATCGGGACCTGGCGAAGTTGTAGCAAGCGGTGGCGACAACACTGGCGCGGCAAAGCGACGTGGCGAGGAGTTGCTGACAAAAAGCCGTTGATCGCGCGCGGGAGCAGCACTGGTCGTCGACGTAGCAGCGGCCTTGCCACGGCACTAGCTGGAGTGGGGACACGTGCGCACCGGCATGCATGGTCACGAGCGCGGGCGAAGCCTCACCGGCGATGAGCAATCACGGCGCACAAGCACGGCAGTTCCTGGTCGTGCGCACAGTAGCTAGCCTGGTCGAAATTGGGCTGATTTGCAATATTTGATTTTCACAATTGGACCAATCTGTAATTCTGGAGATTTGGAAGGTTAGAGTTGAATTTGATTTCACTAATCTGGTAGATTATATTCAACAGGTTAATTGGCAATGATAATTGATAAAATATGATACGTTTGAATAGTTTTTGATACAAACTGAAAATAGGGTAATTTAGGATAATTGAAATCTGAATTTCATTTGGTTTTGAATTCTGGTACTTAGGATGAGATTTTGGAATTTGAACAGAAGAGAAACTTGTAACAAATAGCATTTTGAGAAGATTTGCCGAAGAAATTTTGAATTTGGAGTTAATCTGGAGATTTTAGCCTTTTTGGATTTTCAAATAACAGATAAGGACTATTTTGCGATAATTCTTGGACTGATTTGTGAAAAGAGTCTAGATGGTGAAATATGGCTGTCAACTTTTTATATTAAGGTATTGACATACCCATGATCATATTCCAGGAATAATCTGGTCTGAACTTGATCAAGATTCGGATTAAATCTGTATTTCTGAAACTTAGGGTATTTAAGTAATAGAAGGTATTTCTGTTTTCGAAAACAGAAGGAGCTGATAAATCTGAGAGTTAGGGATAGAATTGGATCTAGGTTCTGAAGGCTTTTAAGTTCAAAGAAACTGATAGATCATATCTGAACAATCTGATCTTCATTTGAGGTCACAGGATAGATTTTGGAGATTTCAGGGCTTGAGATAGAAACTGATCTGGCTATTACTACAGATACATGCATGCATGCTATTTATGAAAAAGGAAATTTTCACCCCTAACTCAGGGCGTTACAGGTTCCCAGGAGGTTGCTCCCGGGCGAAGGTCCGGGAGGGGCTCCCCGGGGGATGTCCAAGCGGCTTTAATTTTGCTAAGCTTTCTCTCCGGGAATCGCGGCGAGGATAGTGTCCGGGAGCCGATCCGGTTGAGGTGGCGTGCGGAGTGGCACTTGGAAAACTTTGATAATCATCGTGCCGAATTGTCCCCTCCGCGACCGGGACTCCGGATGATCCCTCCCCTCCGGATACTTCCACCGGCGGGTTACGAGTTCTGGCCTGAAGATGTGCTCCGGGACGCTCGGCGCCGCGTACGGGCGTTGTACCGGGACTTGACCCGGGAGCTAGCGGAGAGCCTCCGGGAGTATTAGGCGTAGGAGCTTTAGGGCTTAGAGAATCCTCCGGGTTAGAACCCGGGTTGTATCGTTTCCGAAGCCCACCGGAGGGGGAAGATGTCCTCCGGGTTTGCTGATCAATAAAGCGCGGTGTTGTTGTTTCCTTTTACTGCGCCTCTTTTATTTTTTCTTCTTGGATGGTCTGGACGACTCATCTTAACATGGATGAGCTAAGTTTCCTCGTGGCCGGTGCGGTCGACACCCGGGGGTTCCTTATCCCCCCCGCCCACAGCGGGCCGGAGGATAACTCCGCGCGCTGTGGGGGTAACAAGGCCCCCGGGATAGAAGTTACCTGTAGCATAGGAAATTTTCTAAGTTAGAAAATCTTAAAGCGAGGTTTTCAAGGAGAAGACCTTCCGGAAGATAATCATCCGGTCGCCGTGAGAACGGGGAGCCGGGAATAAGGCCTTAAGCGGAAGGAATGTCCAACAGAACCCGATGGGATTTCCAGAGGCGAGCATCCTGGGAGACACTCGTCCGGTCGCCGTAAGAACGGGGAGCCGGGAATAGGGTCTTCGGGGAAGGAAATGCCCGAGAAATCCGACTTCTCCGAGAGACAATCGTCCGGTCGCCGTGAGAACGGGGGGCCGGGAATAGGGTCTCCGGCAGGGATTCATCCGGTCGCCGTGAGAACGGGGAGCCGGGAATAAGGTCGCTGGGGACCAATCGCCCGGTCGCCGTGAAAACGGGGAGCCGGGAATAACGTCGACTCCCGGAGGAGGAAGATAGATCCAATCAAGCCGCAAGGGGCTGATCTTCCGGTCGCTGTGAAAACGGGGAGCCGGGAATAACATCGACTCCCGGAGGAGGAAATGCCCGAAGACGGGACTTGAGTGTTTGGGCAAGGGACTAGTCTCCCAAAGTGACTCGTTACCACGGCCACTGTGACCGGGTTGCCGCTTACACCCTCAGTTCACGAGGGCTGATCGTAAGCCACCCTACGGGAGTGCAGGCTCCGTTGTAGGGACTTGTTGGGGCTGGCTCACTTCCTCGCGGGGAGGGCATCCTCACAAGGAGGGCATCCTCGCGGGGAGGGCTTCCTCGCGG
This sequence comes from Pharus latifolius, assembly GCA_019359835.1. NCBI lineage: Eukaryota > Viridiplantae > Streptophyta > Magnoliopsida > Poales > Poaceae > Pharus > Pharus latifolius. The sequence goes on along the minus strand of CM033328.1, from coordinate 17,948,947 downwards.
GGAGGGCATCGCCGCTAGGGGCGGTAATGAGAAAGACCTGCAATGAGACAGTTTGCAAAGCAAGACCTATGTATTGCTAATGAAATGAAGTACAGGGCCACCCCCTGCGAAGCCGCGAAAGGGGAGGAAAATACAGCGTCCCTCCTTCCCCTCCGGCGTGAACGCCCCGGGGGAGGGGACATGCCCGTAAGGCTAAACATAGAACTTGCGAAGTAAACGCAAGTTCCACATGTGTTTCAGCTCCTGCTTTTGGAGGTTGGAGAGCTTGTAGGCCCCCGAGCCCAGGACCGCGGAGATCCTGTAGGGGCCCTCCCACTTGGGGGAGAGCTTACCCTGGGCCTGGGGGTCCGTCACGCGCTTGAGGACAAGGTCCTCGAGGCCGTCGAAATGCCTCTCCATCTTTCGCACTTCCTGCAAATAAAGACTTAAGTTTGCGTCATGGCACAGGTAAGACTTGTCCATTTGGCAAACTACGAGCTGAGAATCTCCCTTGACTAGGAGGCGCCGGATCCCCAGGGAGCGCGCAAGGCTCATCCCGAGGAGCAAAGCCTCGTATTCGGCGACGTTGTTGGTTGCGGCGTACTCGAGTTCCTTCCCCTCGGGGCTCCGGAGGACTACTCCCGCGCCAGCCCCGGTGAGACACAACGACCCATCGAACATAAGGGTCCAATGATCACTGCGTCGGGGCGGCACAGGGAGATCTTCGTCCCCGGACCCAGAGGCGGGAGTCCATTCTGCGACTAAGTCGGCAAGAACCTGCGACTTGATGGCGGAGCGGCCGGTAAGGGACAGGGAGAAGGGGGCGAGCTCAGCCCCCCACTTCCCGATCCGGCCGGTGGCTTCTTTGTTCCGCAGTACCTCCCCAAGGGGGAGGGACAACGGGACGGTGATGGGGTGCCCCAGGAAGTAATGCCGAAGCTTCCGGGACGCCATGAGGAGGGCGTAGCAGATTTTCTCCATTTCCGTGTACCGAGTTTTGGCCCCTTGGAGGGCCTCACTCACGTAGTACACCGGACGCTGCTGCCCCCCTTGCTCCTTCACCAAGACCGCGCTGACGGCGACGGGGGTCGCGGTGAGGTAGAGGAGCAAGGGCTCTTCCGGGGACGGACTCACGAGCATTGGGGGGCTCGTGAGGTACTTCTTGAGGTCGTCGAACGCCTCCTGGGCCTCGGGGGTCCAGCGGAACCCCTCGAGCCCTCGGAGGATCTTGAAGAACTGGAGGCCCCGCTCCCTCGACCGGGAGACAAAGGGGCTGAGTGCGGCTAGGCGGCCGGAGAGCCGTTGGACATCCTTGACGGAGCGCGGCGGGGGCATGTCTAGGAATGCCCGGATCTTCTCGGGGTTTGCCTCAATGCCCCGCTGGGACACGAGGAAACCTAGGAGCTTCCCCCCGCGCACCCCGAAGGCGCACTTCTCCGGGTTCAGCTTGAGCCCGAATGCGCGGAGGTTCTGGAAGGTTTCAGCCAGGCCGTCGATGTGGGAGGCTGCGCGGGGACTCTTGACAACCGCGTCGTCTACGTAGACTTCAACGTTGCTGCCGACTTGCTCTTTGAAAACCAGTGTCATCAGGCGCTGGAAGGTCGCCCCCGCGTTCTTGAGCCCGAAGGGCATATGGACGTAACAGAAGGTTCCGAGGGGAGTAATAAAACTCGTCTTTTCCTCGTCCCCTTCCGCCATCCGGACTTGATGGTAGCCCGAGTAGGCGTCTAGGAAGCTCATGAGCTCACACCCCGCAGTGGAGTCGACGAGCTGATCAATCCGCGGGAGCGGGAAGTTGTCTTTGGGGCAGGCGCGATTAAGGTCGGTGAAGTCTACGCACATCCGCCACCTGCCGGTTGATTTCTTGACGAGGACGGGGTTCGCGAGCCACTCGGGGTGCAAGACCTCTCGAATGAACCCCGCCTCTCGGAGCCGGGCGATCTCCGCTTTGATTGCCTCCTGGCGCTCGAGGGAGAGTTTCCGCAGCTTCTGTTTGACCGGGGGGTGACCGGGGGCTACTGCAAGCTTGTGCTCAATGACCCCCCGGGCGACGCCCCGCATGTCTGACGGCTTCCACGCAAAAACATCAGAGTTTTCGCGCAGAAAAGCCGCAAGTTGCGCTGCGTGCTCCTGGGGGAGCTCCGCCCCGATCCGGACGGTTTTGTCTTCGTTGCCCGGGGACAGCAGGACCTTCCGGAGGCCCCCTTCCGGACGCGGCTTGAGTAGGGGCCTCCCGGGCGGTGGCGTAGCAGCATCTAGTTCTGGGGGAGGAGCCTCCCCCCCGGGCGTCTTTATGAGGTTGACGCTTCCGATCGTGGCCGCAGCGCGCTCGTATAGAGCACGGGCCATGTCTTGGTCTCCCCGGACATTGATCACACCGCGCGGCCCGGGGATCTTCATGCAGAGATAATTTTGATGGGTGGCAGCCCCCAGCCGGTTGATTGTCGTCCTCCCCATAATCGCGTTGTAGGAGGAGGGGAGGTCTACCACGTCGAAGCGGACCAGCTCAGTCCGGTAGTTCTCCGGGGTGCCGAAGGTCATTGGAAGATCTACCTTGCCCACGGGGTGGATCGCCTTCCCCGGGACAAAGCCTTGTAGGGGCCCGGCAGCGGGCTGCAGGAGCTTCTCATCCACCTGCATTTCTTTGAAGGCCTTCAGGAATAAGACATCGGCGGAGCTCCCGCCGTCCACCAGGATCCGGGCCAGATGGCAGTTGTAGATGGTCGCGGAGACAATGAGCGCGTCGTCGTGGGGGAAGCGAACCCCCCGCGCGTCTTCTGCCGTGAAGGTGAGGGGGACGTCCGACCACTTTGGTGGCGGGGACGTACGAAGCACCCCCACAACCTTGACTTCGCACGCGTACTCCTTACGCTGGCGCTTAGAGTCCCGCCCGGAGGCAGATCCTCCCACGATGACGTTGATGCGCTGCTGCGAAGTTTGAAAGGGGAGAGCTTCTGAAGGCTCCCCCTCCTGCGTTTGCTGACCTCCCGTGGGAGCGGGAAGGGCCGGAACAGCTGGCCGAGGGAGCGAGGAGGCCGGAGTCCCCCCCTGCTCACGCTGGTCGAGGAAGTCCGCAAAGTGCTGCAGCAGCTGGCTACAATCTCGAGTAGCATTGGTATTGGACCTGTGGAGGCTGCACCACGGTCGTTCCCGCGTTCTCCCCGTGGGGCCTTCCCGGCCGCGCGAAGACTGTCCTCCCCCATGGCCATTCGGTTTGGGGAAGGGGCGGTTGGTCCTCGGGGAGTCGCGCGAGCCGCCTCCGCCCTCGAGGACAAAGGTGTCCCGAGGCCGTGGCTCGCTACGCCCCCCTTGCCTGGAGCGTTTGGGGGGATCCCTGGCCCCCCGGTCGGCGGGGGCGGGAGCCCCCTGGGTCTTCTTCCAGATATCGTCTTCCTCCGCCCGAGCGTACTTTTCGAGCACGTTGAAGAGCTCATCGGCGGAAGAGGGGCAGCTCCGGGAGAGCCTTCGGTGAAGCTCCCCCGGGAGGATGCCGCTTTTGCAGGCTTCGATGACCGTAGAGTCAGGGGGCGTGGGCCACTTTGCTCTTCACCTGAGCAAAGCGTTTGAAGAAGCTTCTGATGGTTTCCCCAGTCCTCTGCCGGACAGTATACAGCTGCGAGGAGTCCAGCGGACGCACATAGTTCCCCTGGAAGTTGGCACAGAACTCCCGCTTGAGCTGCGAGAAAGACTTGATGGAGCCGGCCTTCAGGTTGTAGAACCAGGAGCGGGCGATGCCGGAGAGGTAAAGGGGGAAGACGTTGCACTGTACTGACTCGTCCCCCCCGGCCGCGGAGATAGCAGTGGAGTAGACCTGCACAAACTCGTAAGGGTCTACCTCGCCGTTATAATGTTCGATGTGTGGCGGTCGGTAGGGCCGCGGCCACCGGATGCTGCGAAGTCTTCGGCACAGGGGCTGGTTGGCCCCCTGCACTTCCCGGGGAGAGCTCCGGTCGCTATCTTCTTTCACGGGGCCTTCGTTGTCTGAGTCTGGAAGCGGCCCGAGAGGTCCGCCAGAATGGCGGTGGCGACGCTTTTCCTCCGGACCAGGGCTGAATTCCCGGACATCCGGGCTCTCCGCGGGAGAGGTTGGCTCCTCAGCGGGTCTCTTCCCCCGGCCGGTGCGAGAGCGAGGCTCCCCGCGCCCGCGGCCGGGGGGAAGTTCTTCCCCGCGCTCTGGTGAACGCATTCGCTCGACCTCCCCCAGGATGACACGGACCTGTCACGCCGAGGGGTGAGCCCCCTGCGACGACGCCTGGAATCGAAGTGGACGGGGCCCCAGTGGCCACGACCGGAACCGGGAAGGGGGCAAGCCCTGTAACACCCGGAACCGGCGAGGGGGGAGCCCTGGTGGCGGCGTTCGGAACCGGGGAGCCCATGCAAGGGGAAGTCCGCTGCGGGACGGGGGCCGCTCTGTCGACCGCCCCTGGTGCGGTAAACGCAACGCGGGGGGCGGGACTGGCTCCCGGCGCAGGGTAAACCCCGGCAAGAAGTGGTCTCCCGGCCCTGGGACCAGGCCGGGGACGGGGTACCCCCCTTGTGCCACAAAGGGCCCTGGCATGAAATAACCTCCCGGCACCGGGACGGGCCCGGGTGCCGGGAAGGGTCTGGGCGTGTATCCCGCAGGGGGAGGGAACCCCCCGGCAGGATCATACGGGGCAGACAACCCCCCCGAGGCCGGAGGGGCCGCCGGGTAACCCATAAACGGGGGCATGTTCCCCGGATATGGGTGCGACGCAAATGTGGGGGCCGGGGGCTGCGCCAACACGCTAAGGAGCTCGTCCATAGAGCGCTGGGCGCGGAGCTGGCCTTCCACGAGAGCTTCGAGCAGGGCGTCCCGGGGAGCCGGGGGAGCCGTCGGGGGGATGCTTGTCCCGGCCGAGGTCCCCGCTGTCACCGGGAACGACCTGGAGGTGGAAGCACCTAAGTTAAGAGGAAAGGAGGGAGGCGGTACCTGGGCCAGGTCGCCTCCGGAGGGGTCCGCCGGGACAGCAGTGTCCCGGGCGAACGTCGCTGGGTCTCCGAGACCCGGGTCACCGGGAAGGGTGCGAGCCCGTGTTCTTGGGGGAGCCATGGCGTCTTGTCACGAGCATCCCCACGGACGGCGCCAACTGTCGTGGTATTGCGAATACCCCGGCAGGTTTTGAGAGTGATCCTAGCGAAGATTACGCGGCGCGGGTTGACCGGATGACCGGTCCTCCCCCGCCGGACAAGCACAAAGAATGACACAGGTTTATACAGGTTCGGGTCCCGGTGGGGGCCCTAGTCCTGTCGACGCGCTCCCGACCGGAGTCGGCTGGGGAGGCTCTCTCCGGGGGAGAGGCTTCCGGAGCACGCCTGTGAGTTTAGCTATTCCAATAAATGAATCGATCCCTTACAACAGAGGGGTACAAGGGCTATTTATAGCCCCCAAAAAGCAGCAAAAAACCTAAACTACCCCGGAAGCCACTGTCGGATTGAAGGGTAGGACCGTCCTTCTCCTGGTCAAACGCCTTGGATGCTTGATAGGTGGTCGCTAGTTCCCAAGGTGCTCCTCGCGCGACCTGCACGTGATAAACAGTTCAATACTTTACCTTTAGGAGGGTGGTGAGGCCCGGGACGGCGCCGGAGGCCGCGTCTCCGGGTCAAAGGCGGCGCCCGGAGAGGCCCCAGAGGCCACGTCCCCGGGCAAATGGCGGCGCCCGGGAGGGCACCGGAGGCCACGTCCCGGGAGCCAAAAGGCGGCGCCCGGCGAGGCCCCGGAGGCCACGTCCCCGGGCAAATGGCGGCGCCCGGGATGGCACCGGAGGCCACGTCCCGGGAGCCAAAAGGCGGCGCCCGGGGAGGCCCCGGAGGCCACGTCCCCAGGCAAATGGCGGCGCCCGGGAGGGCACCGGGGGCCACGTCCCGGGAGCCAAAAGGCGGCGCCCGGGGAGGCCCCGGAGGCCACGTCCCCGGGCAAATGGCGGCACCCGGGATGGCACTGGAGGCCACGTCCCGGGAGCCAAAAGGCGGCGCCCGGGGAGGCCCCGGAGGCCACATCCCCGGGCAAATGGCGGCGCCCGGGAGGGCACCGGAGGCCACGTCCCGGGAGCCAAAAGGCGGCGCCCGGGGCGGCCCCGGAGGCCACGTCCCCGGGCAAATGGCGGCGCCCGGGAGGGCACCGGAGGCCACGTCCCCGGGTAATCGTGACACATCTTACCTGGACTTAGTCTCGCGGAGATTTCCCCCGACAGTTTATATTAACAATATTCCGATAGGAATTTTAATATCTGATATCGGTTACTTAATTTTAACCGATAGGAATATCAATACTCTGATATCGATTACTTTACTATCGATTTTAGTTGCAAACTGATACGAACCTTAGTTTCTTATATTGGTTTCTTATTGTTAACCGATAGTACATACCTCTATAATAGGTTAAACCCACAGGATTTTCCCTCCAGTCCAACCGAACACATTTCCAAATAAGTGTGTACTCACGCGCAGAAAACCCTAGCCTCCCCGACGTTCTCTTTTTCGCTCCTGCACCACCATTGCAGCTCGCATTTGGGTTCTCGACCACCGCCGGCCACTGCATCGCGCCATCGTAGGCCACTCCACGAACTGTAAGTGTTCTTGACCAACCCGATTAGAATTGATCTTGCCGCTCGAGTCAATTTCTTAAATTGATATCGAATTGTTCATATGTGATTCAATATATAACAAATATATAACTAGATGAAAAGAGCAGGAATTACAAACTTGATAGATATGAGAATTACAGAGTTGATGAACATCACTAAGAATATTTCGTTACATTGTCGTCCACTATCGGTTTTAATTGTCGAACCGATAGGAAAATCATATCTTTGAGTGCACGATCCCTATATCGGTTGCTTATTTTGAACCGATAGTACAAGACCCTAATCAGCCACAAAACCATGAGAAGTCTGAATTTTCTGTTAATTATTTCCCATTTTCTATATTTCCCATTTTCTAATTGTCATCTGAAATTTTGGTTCATTTAAATTTCCTAAAAAATTCTTTATTTTTCTTGGCTATGACATTAGATGTGCTTAGAGTCTTAAGAGATTTGCCTGAATGTTAAAGATTGACTTGTTCAGTTTTTGATGAGCTAATAAGACATTGATGCTTATAAAAACTTATAAAAAACTTGCAAAACAATGATCAGTAATTCCCCAGGCTCTATCCTACCATTGATGCTTGGTCTAAAACCTATCTACTTCTGAACAGCACCATCGATTGTATGGGTTGTGCATAAGGAAAAATTTATGCATAGTGTTGCTCATTACAGTGGTACATTCATGGGCACCCCTCCTACAGAGATACTAGCATAGTTTGCACTGCTAATTTTATCTATTATCCAATTTTGTGTAAAAAGTAGTGGCTCTTTCTTATTTTTCTTAGATACTCTGTAGCATGCTGGAAGTTTTTGTTGTATGAAATTTAACCTAGTATACCCCTTTTTCTTTCAATAAAAATATGCAGTTCTACTGCATGTTCTAAAAAAAATTTCTATTATCCAATCTATGCAAGTATGGCTTTGTGAAAGAGCCAAATTTTTTTCGAGTCAAGGCAAGTTTTCCGGTGAGATTCGAACACCCATAAGTTTCAAATTGAAACTCTTTTGAGAAAGTTTTCAGTTTCGAACTTCTTCGGGGTAATAATATCTAGGACATTTGTAAAACAAGTTTTGGCACAATTCAAATAGATTTTGATTAGCACTCGAAATTGATTTGGTTAAAAACCAAGATAGTCGAAAGCCTCTAAAAACCTTTTAAATACATTTTGAAGACCATGTTGATAGGAATTGATGATTTTGGCCTTTTGAATGAAAATTTGACATTTTAACAAAAGGAGGTGGTTCATCATTGCCATTCCATTTTAGTTATGAACTTTGTCATGTACATTTCTTCATAACAATTGAAGGTTTCTTCATGGAATTTTAGGTAAAGCCATGTCGGCATATTCCTCGTCTGATAGTAGTGATTCAAGGAGGGCCAATGTAGATGGCGCTGCTTCGTCCCAGTGCAAGAGGAAGGAGCGAGAGGCGACGATGTTGTGCCGTTTGGCCAAACTCGCGGATCTTTTATGTGAGTTCAACCAGTTCGGGAGACCGATCGGGAAGAACGCTGGCTAGTACGCTGCCTATGTTGGTTTGTTGGTGAAGGAAAGGGTGAAGATCACCATCCAGAGCTGGAAGGACGTTAAGGCCGACGAGAGGGATAGGTTGTGGGTGGAAGTGAAGGTAAAATTAATCAAAATCTCTGAACTCTTGAGTAATCACATTTCCTTGGTTTATCCCAGAGATTAAGTAAGTCCTGCTTATATGCACCATTTGAAACAGGCCAAGTGGAACATCCCCGACGATGGTCCCAAGCTAGCTTGCTTGAAGGACATGAACAACATGTAGAAAACCTTCAAGAGAGTCCTCGTCAGCACCTTCCTCACCAAAGGAAAATCTCCATGCGAGAAGTACCCCTTCATAACGGAGGAGGTATGGGAGCAATTCACCCAACAGAAGGGGACCCCTGAGTTCAAGGTATGTATGCTTCCTTTGATTGGTTACACCGTTGTATAGAGTAACCAACGGTGCATTAATTTTCTTGTTTCTGGTACGAAGGCCCTTAGCGAGAAGAACAAGGCAATCCAGAGGAGGAACGACCACCCGCACCGGCTCGACTCTCGCGGCTATGCGGGGAAGGAGGAGCAGTGGAAGAAGGCTGAAGATGAGGCGTCGAATTTCGTCGACTCTCCTGACCTGCCACTCTCCGAGATCCGCGATCCGCGATGCAAGCACTGGTGGTTGGCAGAGGGACTGTGTCGTCCACGGGGTCTGTGGAGTTCCCAAACCCCAGGGACGTCGAGGTCGTGCAACAAATCGTAAGTTGGCTAACTTCCTGGTTGGAATCATAGAATGTATTAGAAAAAACTATGATCACTCGTGTGTGCACAAGTTTGTATATATTTTTTCCTCACAATGTAGAGCTTTGAATGTAACAGATCTCTTGCTCGAAGGAGGCGACCCAGGGATTGTTCACTCCCCATAGGGAGAACGACATCCTAACCCGGGCTCTAGGGAACAAGGAGCATCTAGAGCGGACGTGAACCGTGGGGGGTGTGTTGACATGGATGGAAGGCTTCTCGGAGCCCAGGAAAAAGGCGAAGAAGGCTCGCAGCTGCAAGGAAAGGGAATCGGAGCTGTCTGACAAGATACGGTCAGATGTGACTGCACAATTCGCGGAGATGTTCGCTCAACTGAACGAGAAGTATGAACGCCTCAACCGAATTGTGCAGTCCAAGGGTTTAGATCCAGCTACTGAGGTTGACGCTGGTAGGCCGAGTAGTTGCAGCTCGAAGGTTCACATGGATCTAGTGGACCTGATTGAGGTATTGCAACTCTTGAGCTATATATATATGCAGTTCAGTTGATGCCACTCCCGTTACGTTAGAACTGTTTCGCTAGCATGTTATAATTGTTGCAAATTGCAGAAGCCGGAGAGCTGTAGCCTATTGATCAACATAGGCGATGACCCTGTAGTGGTTGCACACGGGGTCGTATATCAGTCTTGGGAGGATGTCCGGATCCACTACATACCTCTGAAGCCTAGGTTTGCAAAGATACAGGTGGACATGGCCCTCCCGGGCTACAGTGCTTTTCCGTTGCCCGTCCCAACGGACGAAATGTGGACAATTGACGAGGCATTGGGCTCATACATACAGTGGCCCAAGAAGGGTGTTAGACTACTGGAGGTAAACCCTATCCATTCTAGCTTACAACTTAGTTAATATACTCAATTTGCAAAATCTAACTTACGCTTTCGTAACTTAAAGTGGACGATGGATGCCAGTGCACTTCCTGAGGACCCCACCCCCAGCACAACGCATGACCGAGCTCCTTCGGCACCCATGCCTCCTCCAACAGCCTCGAACCCACCCAAAGGATGCACGCCTCCTCAGAAAGCCCCTTCGCCATCAAATGAGGCCGGCGGCACCGCGCCCCAACCTTCGAAGGTATACACTCGCTCCCGGAAAGGCAAGGCGAAACCACGCCAGCCGGGTACGTTCAAGAACGGGTTCCCACTCGTGTCAGAGTACCTTCTGCGCAATATGGATCAGACAACCAGAAGTTCAGGCCAGGTCATTTTCACCGTGAGGCCGGGAGCATATCAATGGCCCACGAGGATTTGTTCGACCTCTTCAACTGGCAGGAGCTTGATATGTCCATCATACGGACTGGAGTCCTGTGAGTTTGCTGATCCTATATATATGTTTTCGTAGTTCATTTCATAAATCTAATCACTTTGTATGAACTACTTACTAACGTCTACTTTGCATCCAGGTGCATGTGTAGACTGGCGTCGATGAGGGCATGTGACGGGGTGGGTTTCCTCGACCGAGACAAAATAAGCCTCACGATGCTAAAGCACGACCAAGCACATGCGGAGGAATACATATCAAGGGCACTACTGGCGCAGTAGGACTGGGAGTTCATTCTTGCGCCATACCACCAAAGGTTAGTGCATTTCCTACTAATTTAACTCATTCTTGTATGTTAAGCCTAACATATACATGAAATAGTTCATTTTTATATACCATGTAGGGGCCACTGGGTCCTCGTCATCATTTGCCTATGGACGAATGAGGTGTATTACCTCGATTCGATGAGCGATAGGGTAGCGCATGCTTTCACCGTCACGTAGCACATAGATGTGTAAGTAACACAGCTGATTTAAATTTTGCTATGACTAGCTAATTAATGATAACATATTAACCGGCAATGCTAAACTAAATACAAGGCTTTCAAAAATTATGTTACTGCTGGAGGGAGGCATGACGCATCGAAGGGCACAACAATTTCTTGGAAAGAATATGAGGTAATTAATTATACGGATAGAACTACTCATGATGAGTCTTTTAATTTATGCTTAATTAGTTCATTCGAGTTAATGTGGGTTTATGTCTTTGCATATGCAATTATACCAGTGCCATCAGCAGCCACAATCGTGGGAATGTGGGTTCTATGTCATGAGGTTTATGTATGACCTGATCAGGATAAACTTTGCCCAATTCCCTAAGGTAAGCATTTTTCCTGACTCAAAGTCGAACATCGGATGTGACGTACATTCCTAACTTCACACACGCATGCAGAGCGCCATGTTGAAAGACCAATACGAGTTGACTCAGTTAAAGGAGCTGCGACAAATTTGGGCTCAATATGTGATGGATGAAGTGGCTATCAATGATCGATCGTAAATGACTTGTACATGTAATATACATTGAATGTGTCAATTGGTGTATGTGTGTATTTGTATTGGTATATTTGTGAATAAACTCAATATGTGAATAATTAGATTCAATCTGTTCAATACATGTGTGTATCTTTGTATTAGTGTATTTGTGAATAAATTCAATCTCTGAATAATTAGATTCAATCTATCCAATTTGTGTATCTCTGTATTGCTATATCTGTTAATGATGCTTTGTAATACTATCGATTCATATCCTACAACCGATAGAAGAAAGTTTCCAGTAGTAACCGTGTCGAGTACCTAACCAATATGAAAAACTATACAATACTATCGGTTTCCAGTGTATAACCGTTATAAGAAATCTAACATCACTACCAGTTGAGTTCACTGAGCCGATAGAAGAAATTATCATTCGCGATTAGTGAACATTGGAAATGTAGGTACTTTACTATCGATTTGTAACCAATAGAGTTGTGCTACGTTTCTTCTATAGTGCCGATTACTAGCAGTAAGAGAACCGATAGTAGAGGTGATTTTAAACCAATAGTGGAAAGCAATTCTGTAGTAGTGTGGTGGAGTTTAAAACTGGGAAAAGCTTTGATTCGAGCTAGATTTTGGAGTCTGAGCTTACAGGCTTGCTAAAATTAACTCCCTGATCATTTCGTTCTATTGGTTCGAGGGCTAATTCGGTCTAATTTAATCGGTATTGCCGGAACAGGGGTTCAGGAAATCCCGGCGATCGCCGGTGACGTGATGCAAAGGAAGTCAATTCAATGCTACAGCTCGATAAGGGAGAGGGGAGACACTCATTGGTGGTGTTAATTTGGCAAATGGTATAGTGGTTGAAGCTGGCACCGTGAGCCTCCATGCTGAGCTCGCCGGAGAAGAAGACGAAGGCGAAGAAATTTGGGACTTAGTCAAATTCTGGTGAAGTAGGGATGATACAGGGTGCTGGGGTGCTTAAATAGGCCAGGGGCGAAGCTTGCGACGAGGGGGACAGCAAGGGAATTGGCGCCGTGGACGGGACTGGCTGGGCGCAGAAGCAACAGTGGCGACAACACGATGCGACGGCGACAATGGCTCTACAACTGCTCAAAAGGTTGGTTCATCGAGACTTGGCGCTGGTCGGTTCAAGCGGTGGCGACAATGGCTGGCACGGCAAGGCGACGTGGTGCGAAACCTCTGACAAAAAGGCTGCTGCAGCTGGGCGTGGTTGCTGCTGGTCGCATGCACGCGCGGTTGCTAGTTACTGGCGCTGCCACGGCGACGGCGTAGGCGTGGACACGTGCGCATATGCAGGTACAAACGGGCACGTGCACAGGTGAGGGCAAAGCTTGGCTGGCAGCGAGCAAGCACGGCAAAAAGCACGGCCAAACTACGGTCGAAAACACAGCTGCTGCTCTGGTCGAATCTGGACTGATTTGCAATTTCTGATTCTTGGCTTTGTGTTGATTTGTAAATCTGGAGATATGGATGATTAGGGTTGAATTTCATTTTGCTGATTTGGCAAACTTAATTCAATAGATAATTTGGCACACATAGAAGATGAAATTTGAAACATTTGAATGGTTTTTGCGTGAAGTTGATAATAGGGTAAATTAGGGTATCTGAAATTTGGATTTTGTCAAATGCTGAAATTCTGGGATTTAGGATTTGATTTTCAGATACTCATATCAGAAGATTTTGTGTTGAATAGCATTTGGGAGGTGTTCCTTGAATCAGATTTGGATTTGGAGTTGATTTGCAACATTTAGCCTTTTCAGGCTTCTGAAAAATCTGGAAAAAGGACTGATCTGCGATACTCCTTGGACTGATTTGTGAAAAGGGTCTAGATGATAGAATATGGCTGTCAACTTTTTGGATTAAGGTACCCTTGATCATAATCCTGATATAATTTGGTCTGAATTTGGTCAAGATTTTGATTAAATCTGAATTTCTAAAACTTAGGGTATTTGGGGTAATATAATATATTTTCATTTTCGAAAACAGAAAGGAGTCGATAAATCTGGGAGTTAGAGATCGAATTTGGTCTGGATCCTGAAGGCTTTTCTACTCAGGATAAGTAGTAGGCCAAATCTAAAAAGTGAGATCTTGATTTGGGTTCACAGGATAGATTTTGCGATTTTTGGGGCTTAGGATAGAATAAAGCTGGGCTGATTTGTCTGATCTAGAAGGGACATATGCATGCATGACTTTTTTAAGAAAAAAAATTTTCACCCCAAACTCAGGGTGTTACATAGAACTCAGCTTTTAAGACATATACAATCTCGGTATTTTAGACACACACACAATCTCAGCATTTCGGACATGTACACAATCTCAGCATTTCAGACACATACACGAAAACAATAAATCGATCAAATTCTAATTTCATGCAACATTTCAAAAATATGTACAATTGAGATTAAACAAATAAATGTAATCGACAATTAAAGTCAGTATGTTAGATATGAATTACTGTACTAGTCTTAGTTAGTAAGGCCGCACTAATATGAACCTAGCAGGTCCCTAAACTACCCTTTCGGTGATATGACATCCTCCATGAAAAACGAAGTGAGCATCCCTCGGACTAAACCAATCTGTGCAAGCTCAAAGCTTTCTGAAGGAAAGTCGACCCCCTGCAGCAGTAGTTGCTACAGAAAAAATTAGCTCAATGCAGTTGTAAATTTTGCCAAATCGATATAAAGGGCGACAGTTGTATACCTTGGGGAAATTCGGCCGGTGAGGGGTGATGAGGTCGTACATGTGCTGCATCACGTAGAACCCACATCTATTGTCATCCGGCAGCTGATGGCACTACCAATGTACAGGCCAAGAGTTATCTGGGGAGACGTTATGAAGTAAAACAGATGCTGGTTGAAATTTGTATCAGAAATTGTATCCACTGAAACTTATCGACTCGCCGCTTCTGCTATTGCCCTCCCTCTGCAAAGTAGTTCGTGAAAGCCCTACAGATAGTTGAAATTGACAATTTGAGGATTGTAAATCTTGATGCAACACGGGTCCACATGAATATCATGAAACATGTTAACCTTTCGATTACATCTTGTGCACAGCCATACTTGTACCCTTTCCTCTGCAATGAATCAAGGTAGAACACCTTGTTCCATTTCAGAATAAGCACCAGCAGAATCCAGTGGAACATACATGTTACGCGTAAGGAATTTATAATTTAATCTAAGTCTATAGTGTGCATATGGAGACACTAATCTAAAGGTAAAGTATTGATAAAAGCACTCACCTCTGGTTGTAAGGTCGATACCAGCCAAGACTGTCTTGCAAGAGAATGAGGATGATGCAGTAAAGCGAGTATTCAGTTGTTCTTTCCTCAAGGACTAGAGAAGCGAAATTGTATAAAACTGGACTAAATCGGTGGATAAGAAACAAAAATAAATCAGATGAGAGAAAGAGAGAGCTGTCAGAAGAAATAAAGAGAGAGAGAGAGGTGATCTCCTCAACAAGCGACTAGTGTTTGTTCTGGACTAGTGTTTCGTAATACAAGCAATTGAAAGAAATCATGTAGTGGTAGCGCGTGAGGCAGCGTAGACAACCATCATCGATCACAATCTATGGCAGGTATCAAAGAATCATGAAAATAAAACAAACACCAATCATCATCTCAGCCATGACCATAACTCAACTGCAACTCAATCCAATCCACAGCCTCAAAAACAACACAGCAACTAACACATTTCAGCACAGAGAAGTTGAATGAGATATATTTCAATTTCGACAGAAACTAGAAATTGGTCTACAAGAATTTCGATAATGAATCAACACAATTGCATTCGCTGGGATTCATCTCCAAAGTTTCAATTCATCAATTTCATCGAGTACTAATACCAAAACCTTTCAATAGAAGTGACCTTACATGAACAGAACTTAGAGTTTCCTGTACCTCAAAGATTCTAATAACTTTCCAAATAATCAATGAAACACCACAGCAATAGGATCACAGAACAGAGGACCACTCAAATGCATCACAGGACAGTTCAACAGAAGACAAATGCACCCATAATCATTGAAGATCTCATTTCGTACATCCTATTGGAGACTCAGTTCAAGAGGCCTGACATAGCTGGAAGAACAAGAACGAAATTTCAACTGAAAATAGAGAAGGCAGTTCAAACTGATTTATAAACTAGATTTGTTTCACAGGACCTGTTCTAGTCTCACATTAACAAACATTCGTTGAATTTCATATGTCACAGGCAGTTCATGTCAAAATTGAAGAACGAACTATGGGAAGAGATTTGATCACCAGTGCTTGTTGTCGAGTTGCTGTCGGTCCACAAGATGTGGTTGACGAGGAGGGAGCTGGTCGAAGTCGAGTGCGTAGTCGAAGTCACGTGGCCGAGGTCGCTGTCGAAGACAAGGTCGAAGTCGCTGTCGAGGGCGTAGTTGAGGGCGAAGGAGCTGGTTGAGGGAAGCTGCGCTGGTCGTCGTGGTCGTCGACAAGGAGGGAACTCATTGAGGTGGAGTGGTGACGCGACGCTGGAGAGGGGCGGCGTGGGGGTCGGATCCTGCATGATTTCTGTGCTGCAGAGGACCCGAGGAGTAGCTCGGGGTCGATGGAGGCGATCGGTGAGGGAGGCGGCGGCGCAATACGGGAGAACGCCAGTGCAGCTAGTGGTGTAGATCTGTGTTTAATGGTGGTGGCGGTGGCGGATCCGGCGGGACGGAGGCAGCGCTATGGTGGTGCGATGGGGGCACGGCACTGGAGCGGAAGCGGCAGCACAGCGCGAGACGTAGGCGACGGCACACGAGTTCTAAGGGCGCGTGGCAGGGCGAGGAAGGAGCAGCGTGGTGGAGGCAGAGAAGTGGAGAGAGGCAGGAACGGAGTGGAAGAAGAAGAAGGGATGAAAAAGAAAGAGGAACGAAGGAAGGAGGAGGAAAAGAGAAGAGGAATAAAAGAGGGAGGACAGGAAATAGAGAGGAAGGAGGAGGGAAAGAAAAGGGGAGCTCGCCGGCAGTGAGGATGAACAGGAGAGGAGGAGATGAAATGTGGTGAGAGAGGATGAAGGGGGAGAAGATCGAGGGCTCACTGTAGAGGGAGAAGAGGAAGAAAGGGGGGAGGTAGAAATGGGGAAGGAGATCGACGGCTTACCGTCGGCGTGTACCTGGCAGTTGGCAGCAAGCACGCTGGGGCCGAGAGAGAAACAGTGGGGGTTTGGGGGATAATTCAGGCCAAGGAACAACAGTGGCAGCTAGGGCATTTTTAGTGTTTTGGCTGTTTTGCAAAACGGCCCTCCGAGTTTTTAGAAATAGCAATGGAGTCCCTCCGAGTTAGGGTTTAGGTTTTCTATGTGTTGGCCTTTATGCAATTTTGGGCTCAAGGTTTTAGGGAATTGCAACTGAGCCCTAAGCTGTTAGGTTTTGATGTTCTATACTCCCGGAGACTTCGACTTTGATGGGTCAACTCCTACGTGTCCATAACGACACGTACTTCTTTAAGGAATCATCCGTTCGCTAGATCCAGTCGATGAAGCTCCTAAATTTATCCAAAGGTCACCCGAATTGCGTCAACCTACGATTAAAATAAACAAAACACACAGTCGAGATGGAACAACAGCCAATACAAATATATTTGAGTATTTGATGATTTTTATGACTAAAATGAGCATGAATGAGGGGAAAATATCTAGAAAATCAGCATAAATGTGAGATTTATCATCCCCCGAAACTTGAACTTTTGCTTTCCCTCAAGCAAATAAAATCAGTGAATGAAGAAGAACAACAAGTAATGCATGAATGCAACAATCAAGTCTATTATAGCTGTTTATTTTGCAAGCATAGGAAAACTCAAAGAGAGGTTGCAAATGATTATGAATTTTCTACAAATCATACACGACCAACCATATTCGAATATGGCAAAAGTGAGTGAAAATATGCAAATGAATCACCAATGCATATACATGTATATGAATATCAAATGAGGAGTTTAAAAATCAGATAATTGCTATGATTACACGTTTCAGTCTCGCTAGACATCACACTAATTACTTTCTAACCTTATTGAAATTTTTTCAAAATTTAGTGCGTAAGCTAGCTCCTTCCCGTTCGACTTATTAATTGTGAAGCTCATACATACACAAAGGCCCGATTTCAGTCTAAAATCATCCGAATTTTTTAAAAATTTTACCCAAATTTCAGATTTGACTGCACTCCCCCCAAGCTTAAACATGCATAGCCTCGATGCATACATAATGCAAAACAAGCACTACTACAGAAATGCTTTTCACTATCAGTTGAAAATCAAATCTACTATCGGTTCTCTTAGCGCTAGTGATCGGCACGATAGAAGAAACGTAGCACATCCCTATCGGTTAAAAACCGATAGTAAAATACCTACACCTCCAACGTTTAGTAATCGCTATAAAAAATTCTTCTATCGGCTCAATGATCTCAACTGATAGTGATGTTATATTTCTTGTAACGGTTATTCACTGGAAACCGATAGTAATGTATAGTTTTTTCTATCGGTTAAAAACTCGACACGGTTAGTACCACAACTTTCTTCTATCTGTTGTAGGATATGAATCAATAATATTACAAAGGATCATTAACCGATACAGTGATACAGTGATACACTAATACAACAGATTTAATTTATTCACAAATACACTAATACAAAGATATACACATGCATTGGACAGATTGAATTTATTCACATATTGAGTTTATTCACAAATACACCAATGAATTTATTCACATATTGGGTTCATTCGCAAATATACCAATGAATTTACACACATACACCAATCAACACATTCAATATATATTACACAAGTCATTTACGATGGATCATTGATAGCCACTTCTTCTATCACATATTGAACCCAAATTGTTCGCAGCTCCTTCAATTGAGGCAACTCATATTGCTCTTTCAACATGGCGCTCTGCATGCGTGTATGAAGTTAGGAACGTATGAGACATCCAATGTTTGACTTTGAGTCAGGAAAAATGGTTACCTTTGGGAATTGGGCAAAGTTTCTCCTGATCAGGTCATACATAAATCTCATGACATAGAGGCAACATTCCCACGATTGTGGCAGCTGATGGCACTGGGATAATTGCATATGCAAAGACATAAACCCACATTAACTCGAAAGAACTAATTAAGCTTAAATTAAAAGACTCATCATGAGTAGTTCCATCCGTATTAATTACCTCATATTCTTTCCAAGAAATTGTTGTGCCCTTCGACGCGTCATGCCTCCCCCCAGTAGTAACATAATTTTTGAAAGCCCTATATTTAATTTAGCATTGCCGGTTAATATGTTATCATTAATTAGCTAGTTAGAGAAAAATTTAAAACAACTATGTTACTTACGCGTCTATGTGCCACGTGAGGGTGAAAACATGCGCCACCCTGTCGCTCATCGAATCGAGGTAATAGACCTCATTCATCCATGGGCAAATGACGGCGAGGACCCAGTGGCCCCTACATTGCATATATAAGCGAACCGTTTCATACATATGTTAGGCGTAACATACAAGAATGAGTTAAATTAGTAGGAAATACACTAACCTTTGGTGGTACGGCACAAGAATGAACTCTCGGTCCTGCTGCATTAGTAGTGCCCTTGATATGTATTCCTCCGCATGTGCTTGGTCGTGCTCTAGCATCGTGAGGCTTATTTTGTCTGGGTCGAGGAAACTCACCTTGTCACATGCCCTCATCGACGCCAGCCTATACATGCACCTGGATGCAAAGTAGACATCAGTAAGTAGTGCATACAATGTGATTAGATTTATGAAATGAACTGTGATAACTTCACACAACAGCAAACTCACAGGACTCCAGTCCGTATAATGGACATATCAAGCTCCCGCAAGTTGAGGAGGTCGAACAAATCCTCGTGGGCCACCGATATGCTCCCGGCCTCACAGTGAAAATGACCTGGCCTGAAGTGAACTAAGAAGTTGATGTGGCGCCTAGACCGGGTAAGGTACCACTCGTGGAGACTTCTGGTTATTTGATCCATATTGCGCAGAAGGTACTCCGATACGAGTGGGAACCCATTCTTGAACGTACCCGGCTGGCTTTGTTTCGCCTTGCCTTTGGCCTTACCCTTGCCTTTGGGCGGGGAGCGAGTGTATACCTTTGAAGGTTGGGGCGCGGTGCCGCCGGCCTCATTTGAGGCCGTCGGAGGAGGCATGGGGGCCGAAGGAGCTCGATCATGCGTTGTGCTGGGGGTGGTGTCCTCAGGAAGTGAGCTGGCATCCATTGTCCACTTTAAGTCACGAACGCATAAGTTAGATTTTACAAATTGAGTATATTAACTGAGTTGTAAGCTAGAATGGCTAGGGTTTACCTCCTGTAGTCTAACACCCTTCTTGGGCCACTGTATGTACAAGCCCAATGGATCGCCAATTGTCCGCATTTCGTCCATTGGGACAGGCAACGGAAGAGTGCTGTAGCCCAGGAGGGCCATGTCCACCTGTACCCTTGCGAATTGAGGCTCCAGAGGTACGCAGTGGATCCGGACAACCTCCCAAGATTGATATACGACCCCGTTTGCAACCACTACAGGTTTGTCACCTATGTTGATCAATAGGCTACAACTCTCCGGCTTCTGCAATTTGCCACAATTATAACAAATTAACGAAACAGTTCTAACGTAACGGGAGTGGCATCAACCGAACTGCATATATGCTAGTCTCTCTGCAGGAACATAAAGAATCATGGCTTTGTGATAAAAATTTAAATGAGCCAAAATTTCAGATGAAAATTAGAAAATGGGAAATAATTAACAGAAAATTCAGATTATGGTCTTTACTATCGGTTCGAAATAAGAAACCGATAGTGGACGACACTGTACGAAAAATTCCTAGTGATTTTCATTAAGTCTGTAATTCTCATAGCTATCAAGTTTGTAATTCATGCACTTTTCATCTAGTTTTATATTTGTAATCCATTGAACCACATATGAACTATTGAATATAAATTTCAGAAATTGACGCAAGCGGTTTGGTCAAGAACACTTACAATCGTTCGTGGAGTGGCCTACGATGGCGCGATGCAATGGCCGGAGGCGGTGGAGAACCCAATTGCGATCGGCAATGGTGGTGCAGAGGAGCGAAAAAGCGAACGTCGGGGAGGCTAGGGTTTTCCGCGCGCGAGTATTTGGAATGTGATCAGTTGCACTAGAGGGAAAATCGTGCGAGGTTAACCTAATATATGAATCTTTACTATCGGTTCATAATCATCAAACCGATAGTAAAGACAATGGAAGTTAGGGTTTGGTGTGTTGGCATTGCTCACTATCGGTTTTATGATTATTAACCGATAGTAAATTAAGAATAGGGTCTAAGAACACAATATGAATTACTATCGGTTATGAACAATAAACTGATAGTAGAATACAATGTTATTGATTTCCCTGAGAACAATTACAAATGATCTCAGTACATCATTTTGCACTTGTAAAGACACCTGAAACCCCATGCAAATGACTTCCAATAATTTAGAAATAAATTAACAGTAAAGACCAATCATGGAACATAAAGAATCATGCATATAGAAACTTTCTTCGAATAGCCAATCAAGATGGAGATATCAAAATGACAAACCAGCCAAAAACCACGAGGAATCTGAACTTTGCAGTTTTCATATTGATTTGTTAAAAGAATCAATTATTGCTCAAATCAACTCCAATTGAAATGAAAATTTACAGAAATGTTTTTCATTGCATGAAATATATTTTTCTGAAAAAATTTTCCGAATAGGATTTTACAATCAAGAGTTATGTTCAAATGATCTTTATTGCCATTGTATTTCACTATCAGTTTTATGATTATTAACCGATAGTAAATTAATCCACTGTACAATATCAAACCAAAATGTAGAACAGAGTCTCATAACACAATATGAATTACTATCGGTTATGAACAATAAACCGATAGTAGATCTTAATTTCATATCGGTTTGAAAATTGAAACCGATAGTAGAATACAATGTTATTAACCCTAAAGGGTTTTCCTGAGAACAATTACAGATGGGTCTCAGTACATCATTTTGCACTTGTAAAGACACTTGAAACCCTATGCAAATGACTTACAATAATTTTGAAATAAATTAACAGTAAAGACCAATCATGGAATGAAAATTTGTAGTTTTCATATTGATTTGTGAAAAGAATCAATTATTGCTCAAATCAACTCCAATTGAAATGAAAATTTGCAGAAATGATTCTCAATGCATCACGTATGTTTTCCCAAAGAATTTTTGAAAAATGATTTGAAGAATTCTTTGATTAAAGATCCAAGTAATATACGTCACTTACATATTGCAAATTAGTCAAGAATGGTTGTCCACCCATAATCCTTCTTCGTGGTCGTCTCGCAGGTAACTTGTTTCGTCAATATCTTCGGTAGGGACAGATTGAAGAATTCGATCTAAAAATGGAGGTAGTTCGTCGAACTGATCATACTCTTCTTCATCCACAAGGTCTTCGACCCCAACAATACATCTCTTACTGTGAAGGACAGCGTGCAACTTTGGGTTGGCCGGGTCAACGATGTAGAACAACTGTGTGGCTTGCTCAGCAAGTATAAATGGATCATCTTGGTGTGCGATTCTACAGAGATCGACGAGAGTAAACCCATAATTGTCGACTTTAACACCTCGAGAGATTTCGACCCATTGGCATTGAAATAGAGGAATCTTAAGTAATACATAATCGAGCTCCCATATTTCCTCAATAACACCGTAATATGAGTTGAGTGCCCTTACTGCCTTGGCATCCTCTGAAATAGCAAGTAGTGTCACTCCACTACATTGCATAGTACTCTTCTCGTCCTGTGTTCTTGTGTAAAATGAATAGCCATTGATGTCATACCCCTGCCAAATCCCTACAGTAAATCTAGACCCTCTGGCCAACCATGTAACAACTTCATCTATGTTGCCTTCATAAGCTTGCAGGACTCTATTTTCGATCTACCCAGCAAACTTCCTGTTATGTTCTCTGGTGACCAAATCTCTAGCTTCGAAGGATTCTGTTTCCGTAACATTTCCTTGTGCTCATGCATGTATGGCTCCACCCCTGTCATGTGCTGTAACACCCAAAAATGGGCTTTTGCATACAGATCACTAGAGGGGATGACTGCTTTAAATGCAATCGTTCCAATGCCCTGAAGCCTGCCCTCATGCCGGGACGTAGGAACGCCAATTGGGTCAACCCCGGCCATATAGTTGGTGCAAAATTCAGTCACCTCCTCGGCGGCATAACCTTCAATGATACTGCCCTTAGGCCGATGTCGATTCCTTACATATCCCTTCAAGATACCCATAAATCTCTCAAATGGATACATGTAGCGCAGGAACACGGGTCCATAAAACTTAATTTCTCTGACAAGGTGAACAATTAGATGGACCATAACATCAAAAAAGATGGAGGGAAATACATCTCCAGCTGACAAAGAGTTGTAGTCACATCGCGTTCCAAAACGTCCAGTCCATCCAGATCAATTACCTGCAAGGACACAGTTGCAGCAAATATTCAGATCCAAAAAATCTGACAAGTTCCATGAATGGAACTAATTAACTTGCTAGGAGTACACGCTTACCTTGCCAGATATTGTGTTGAAGAAATAATATAGCTTTGTAATTGTCTTTCTGACTTTGACTGGGAGAATACCTCTGATAGCAATGGCAAGCATTTGTGACATCAATACATGGCAATCATGGGACTTCATACCAATCAGTTTCAAGTCTTTCATGGACACAAGTTTTTTGAAGTTCGCAGAATACCCGCATGGAACTTTGACACCATATAGGCACTGATAGAGTTCTATTTTTTCTCTTTTTGACAAAGTATAGCAGGCCGGGGGGAGGTATGTACGCTTTCCCTTCTCCAACGGTGCAAGCTCAGTCCTTATGCCCATGTCGAGCATGTCACGGCGAACATTGATGCCATCTTTCGTCTTTCCTGGAATGTTCAACAACAAACCAATCAAACTGTCACAAACATTTTTCTCTACGTGCATGACATCAATGCAATGTCGAACTTGTAAGTGCTCCCAATATGGCAGATCCCAAAAAATCGATCTCTTCTTCTAAACATTTTTTCCTGGAGGTTTAGAACATTTACCGAACTCAACTTTGATGTCCTTCACGCACAAGTAAAGCTCCTTACCAGTCACAAACACTGGGGCTGATCCTTTCTCAGGCTTCCCATTAAATGACTTCCTCTTCTTACAGTAGGCGTGATGCATCTGAAGGAATCTGCGGTGACCCATGTACACTGTTTTTTTGCAGTTCGATAACCATATGCTTTCAATTTCATCCAGGCAAATAGGACAAGCTTTGCCTCCTTTCTTACTATACCCCGACAAATTTCCACAGGCCAGGAAATCATTTATGGTGCAAAATATCATGGCCCGCAACATGAAATTCTCTCACTTATGTGCATCCCACACCTGCACCCCTTTGCTCCACAGTTTATGTAAGTCCTCGACTAACGGTGATAGAAACACGTCAATATCATTCCCGGGTTGTCTGGGTCCTGAAATTAGTAACGACATCATGATGTACTTGCGCTTCATACATAACCAAGGAGGAAGATTGTAGATGCATAAAAGAACCGGCCAAGTCCTGTGTCGACTGCTCATATTTCCGTGTGGATTCATACCATCCGTACTCAACCCAAACCTTATATTCCTCACTTCGCCGCCAAACTCACCGAATGTTCTGTTAATGTTTCTCCATTGAATAGAATCAGCTGGATGTCTTACTTTTCTATCTTGTTTCCGACCTTCAACATCCCAACGCAAGTGCTTCGCATCTTTCGGATTTGCAAACAGCCGTTTCAATCTAGAAATCACAGGCAAATACCACACAGTTTTGGCCGGAGGCCCTTTCTTTACCTCATCACATCCATATTGATAAATTCTGTCCCCATGCTTATACCGTGATGCACCGCATCTTGGACAAACATGCAAATCCTCGTACTCGTTATGGTACAGAACACAATCATTTGGGCATGCATGTATTCTTTCGATTTCCATTCCCAACGGACACAATAGTTTTTTGTGCTGGTAAACCGATCTTCGCAACTCATTTCCCTCTGGAAGCATGTCCGCTAACAGATCTAATAGCGCCGTGAAACTCTTATCGCTCCAACCGTTGCTTGCTGATATTTACTTGATTTGCCTCATTTTTGTGTACATTTTCCCCATGCTTTTGCGCATATCAGTCATTAACCTCGGCATATGTCTAGATTATTCCAGATTTGTCGCCAAATTGAGCGGATTACTCGTTTTGCAATTTTTATCGCAGGTCGGCGACGATTAGATGGATTTTCGGCTAGCGGTCGCGCCTCATCGACTTAATCCGGCCATCGGACGATTCCTAATGGAAGTGCGCGTCCTCGCGGACGCGTGGGATCTGACCGCACCGAAATCGGAGTCTCCGGGGGCCCGGAATCCCAAACCCTAGCCACGAGGTCACATTTCTAATTCTCCAAAACCTCGAGGGCTTTTCTGCAAAAGTGCCAAATTTCCCTTTCTTTTCCTTGCCGCCGGCCACTGAAGCATTCTTGAGCCCGGCTTTTATTTTTTTACTTCGTTCTTCTTCTTCCCCAAACCACTCTTCCACCTCGCCGCCGGCGGCCGGGCCATACGCCGGCGGTGCTCCATTCCCCTTCCTCCCCTTCTTCTTCCTTTTTCTTGTTTTCATCTTCTCCATTTCATCACTACAAGCTCCACCACCAGATCCGCGACACGGCCGTCCCCTACGCTACATCGCGCCGCGCAGATCTGCTGCGAGGCGCCTCCGGACTCCGCGCCGCGCCTGCATCCTGTGCCCTGCCGCCTCCACAGCCTCCGCGTGACTCCAGCCGCCCAAGCCGCCGCCCTCCAGCGCTGTTGTTCACCTCCGCCACCAGCTCGCCGCTCCACTGCACGACCGCCGCTCTCTTCCTCGTTTCCCCTCTTTCTCTTCTCCTCTCTACTGTCCTATCCTCAGTCGTCTTGGCACCGTAACCTCAGTGCCGGCGAGCTCCTCTCCACGTCCTTGGCTGCAGCTTCATCGGCCTCTGCTGCACCTCTTCTCCAGCAACCAGGAGCATCCTCCTCAACGACCACGTCGAGCTCGACCAGCTTCTCCGAAGGCCACTGCAGCCCACTACATCGACCACAGCAAGATTCCACGACCATCTACAAAAGCCCAGCAGCATCGAAATTTGGTGATCAATTCTTCTCCCCCTTCTGTTCTACATCTTTGAATGAACTGTGATGTATGTATGAGATAATAGATGAAATTGCTTGAGTTCCAACATTTGTCTGATGAACAGATGGAGAAATGAGTGAATAGAAGTTTCTGTGATATGATTGTTGGATGGAAACTCCAAATGACTTCTCATTTTGTTGTGGATTGTTGAATGTTCAGTTTCTGTGATGCTTGTGTGAGCTGCTATGGCATTGGAATGTATTGAAGTATGTCAAATCAAATTGAAACTAGCTTCTGAAATTAGTTTCTTTCATCCTGGTTGATTGCTTGAATTCGTTTGTGCTTTGTGCTCATATAGATTTAGATTATTCCTGTAATTCTTGACTGGATTAAATTGGATATTTCAGAGGCTGAGCATGTTGTGCTTCAATTTCTATATTTTTGTTGTTTCTGTGTAAATGGACAGGACTGGGGTGATTGAAGTTGTGTATTAAATTCTCATTCTGTCATGAATTGCTTTGTCTCGCTCTTGTTGTCTTGAGTTGGTGTGGTTGTTCTCCGGATTTGCCGTGTAGGTTGTAGCTTGTAGCTGAGAGGCTGATGGAGAATGGTCCTTGTTAATCCCTTGCGTGTTAAATTCGTTGATACCGTCGATAGGTGTGTGCGTTTCAGTGTTTTGCTTCTTTGTTGTGAGATTGCTGAACGATACCGCTTTATCGCTTGTACTCACGACTACGCGTATGGATTAAACAGTGACCAAACGTCGCAAGCCTACCACCTTTTTCTCTCTTCGCTTTTCCTCTGACATTCTCTTTCTCATTCTCTCGACTATTTTAGTTTCGCTTGCCATCGATTTAGTCTAGTTTTACACGATTTTGCTTCTCTAGTCCCTGTGGAAAGAACGATAGAATACTTGCCTACTGCATCGTCCTCGTTCTATTGCGAGACGGTCTAGGCCGGTATCAATTTTTGGCGCCGTTGCCGGGGACTAGATGAAAGTGAATGTGTTTAACTAGATTAAATCATTTTGTTTTTCTTTTTCTTTTTGGTTTTTGTTTGCATCTTTTCCCACCCCTTTTTCCCTCCCAGCTCTTTTATTTCTCGCCTTTCCTCTTATCCTTTTCTCGTTGATTGATTTTTATTGATTGAGGATATGGATGGTTCGCAGTCTTTTTGTGATGCATGTGACAATCTCAGTGCTAAACTAGATGATTTGCCTCGTCAGATGGATACAGCCCTTCGTGGATTATTTGCTCATATTAGTGTTGCTCCTATATGTTCTATTTGCGGTATTCGAGGTCATTCGCCCGCCGCTTGTCGGCGTGGTCGAGCATCCACTATATATCATCCTGGATGGCCTGCATACCCAAATTCATCATATAGGAACAACCACCCTGTTATCTCATCATCTTCTCCTAGTCATCTTTCGCAGGGTTTTAGGTACGGAGAGCGGCACCCATGTACATCATATCAGCCTCCGTACTTGGCACATCAGCAGTACTCACAGCAGCCTCCTGCATATGAGGATACACCATCTAGACTTGAGGTGCTGTTTGAGCGTCATTTGGAAAAGATGAACGAGTTTCTACATCCGTCTCCACAGTCGCCTCCCGAAATTGAGGATACATCCAGACTTGAGGCACTGATGGAGGGCTTGGTTAAGCAATCTGAGCGACTCATGACCTAGCATTCAAGGGATGTGGAGTTATTGCGGACTGAGATGCAAGGTGTGCGATCTTGCATAGCTGAGTTCAGAGGATATCGAGATCCAGTCCACACCCTGCCATCTCAAGTACCCGCATTTGAGGCCATCACATCTCCGTTGAGTGTCCCGGAGCCCACCCATGACACCTATCTTGGAGACCCTCGCGGAGAGACCACAGTATTGAGCGACGAGCCTCGACCCGATCTTCTTTCTTCGACGTCGCATCAATCACCTCCGCCTCCTATTGATTTGATCATGTTTGATGATGATGATGGAGAGCTTGTTTTTGAGACTCCTCTGCGTCCATTTGGACCGTTTTCTTTTGATGATCCATTGGCAGACGGACCAGAGATGGAGAGTGTCAGTTTCGACGTTGCAGACCTTCTGGACTACTCCTTGAGCCACGAGATTGAGAGGGAGACATTCTCATTTGATTTTGAGGGACTTCTTTCTGACATAGGGGTGCCAGTTCATCCTGATCTACCAGACCCGACCCCCGTGGAGGTCCTTCCTACCCCAGACTTCACGCCATCCACTATTCAGGTAGACTCAAAACCCCTCTCGTATCATTATGAGTTGTCTAGTTCTGACGAGGTTATTCATATTCCTTTGAGTTGTCATTCATCCTGCATCATTATATGCCATCCTCATGATATGTATAGTCAGTCGATCTACGAGAAAGGATTTTCGTCAGCTGACCTTCTGGAGGGCTTTGTCCCTACCATACACACGTGCTTGTTTGTTCTCGATCTTATTTGCAGGTTAGCACGTGTGGTTTCTCGACCGCGAGCAGACTTGCTCCGAGTCGACATTCCTTGGGATCCTGGTGGATTCCCTGGTATGCTGCTTTCGACAGTATGCTGCTTTCGACAGGAGGGTGGACGTGGAGCTTCTACTACGTCCCATGCTTGCCTCTCCTTCACTCGCGCTTCAACGCCATATCCTTTGAGGGTCGAGCTTCCGACCTAAAAGAAGCGCTTTTCGGGAGGCAACCCGAGTGTTTTCTCTCTTTCTTTCTTTTTGTTATTTATTTTCCTTTATTTTGTAGTGTCGTGGTATTAAGAATACCCCGGCAGGTTTTGAAGACGATCCTAGCGGAGATCACGCAGCGCGGGTGGACCGGGTGACCGGTCCTCCCCCGCCGGACAAACACAAGAATTGACACGTAGATTTATACAGGTTCGGGTCCCGGTGGGGGCCCTGGTCCTGTCGACGCGCTCCCGACCGGAGTCGGCTGGGGAGGCTCTCTCCGGGGAGAGGCTTCCGGAGCACGTCTGCGAGATTAGCTATTCCAAATAATAATGAACTGATCCTTTACAACAGAGGGGTACAAGGGCTATTTATAGCCCCAAAAAGAAGCAAAAAACCTAGACTACCCCGGGAGCCACCGTCGGATTGGAGGGTAGGACCGTACTTCTCCTGGTCAAACGTCTTGGATGCTTGACAGGTGGCCGCTGATTCCCGAGGCGTCCCTCGCGTGACCTGCACGTGATAAATAAACAGGGATTTTACCTTTTAGGAGGGCGGTGACGTCCGGGACCTCTTCCGGAGAGCGGGGTCCCGGGAGCCTAAAAGGCGGCGCCCGGGGCAGGCACCGGAGGCCACTGTCCCTGGGCACATGGCGGCGCCCGGGACATGCCCGGGGGGCAGGGTCCCGGGGGCCAAATGGCGGCGCCCGGGACATGCCCCGGGGCCACGGTCCCGGGAGCCTAAAAGGCGGCGCCCGGGGCAGGCACCGGAGGCCACTGTCTCCGGGAACATGGCGGCGCCCGGGACATGCCCGGGGGGCACGGTCCCGGGAGCCTAAAAGGCGGCGCCCGGGGCAGGCACCGGAGGCCACTGTCCCCGGGCACATGGCGGCGCCCGGGACATGCCCGGGGGGCAGGGTCCCGGGGGCCAAATGGCGGCGCCCGGGACATGCCCGGGGGGCACGGTCCCGGGAGCCTAAAAGGCGGCGCCCGGGGCAGGCACCGGAGGCCACTGTCCCCGGGCACATGGCGGCGCCCGGGACATGCCCGGGGGGCACGGTCTCGGGGGCCAAATGGCGGCGCCCGGGACATGCCCGGGGGGCACGGTCCCGGGAGCCTAAAAGGCGGCGCCCGGGGCAGGCACCGGAGGCCACTGTCCCCGGGCACATGGCGGTGCCCGGGACATGCCCGGGGGGCAGGGTCCCGGGGGCCAAAAAGGCGGCGCCCGGGGCAGGCACCGGAGGCCACTGTCCCCGGGCAATCATGAACTTACCTGGACTTGGCCGCGTGGAGATTTGCCCCAACAGCAGCCCCCCATGCCCTCCGGGGACGAAGCTTGAGCCCCCGGAGGGAATGGTTACGGTACCGGGAAAATCTCCGGACGAAAATCACCGGAGCCCCGGCGACGCTTCGGTTTCTGTGCCGGGCGCTTTATGGCCGCGCCGTTTTCGCAATAAATGCACGCGCGGTTCGAACCGGCGTCTCGATTTATGCGCCTGTCCCTTCGTTTCCCGCGCACGGTTTGAATTTCAGTGGTCCAGATTGCCCCGAGGGGGCCACGTGGCGCGCATCTAGATCACGGCCAGCCTCTATAAATAGGGCCCTAGGGGGCCCCGGAAGCTCATTCCAAATCTTCAACTCCAGCTTCAGCTCTTCCGGTAGCGCTCTTCCGGTAGTTTCTCCAGTAGCCTTCTCCGGTAGCGAGCGTCCGGGAGTCGTTGACAGCCACCTGAAAACTTAGCCACCGAAAAACAAAGGACTCACCTAATGGCGCCCAAAGGCCGAGCGAAGACTACGGAGGTGCCCCCGGAGGAAATCCCCGTGGATTTCCTTTGGGCCTCCGAGTTCTCGGCATCGGACGCGGAGTCCCTAGTCAAGAAGGACGCCTCCCGAGAAAATTTTAGAAAATCCAAATAAAATTTTGAAATAAAAGTTTTCAAGAGCTACAAAGCTCATTGTTTTTACCAAAATACAATTTTCATCAAATAGTTTTCTAAATAAATTACGTCTTCCTGGCACGGCCAATCCCTAAAGGTGTCGTCCTACAGTCAAGTTCTCATGTTGCTCTGATACCAACTTTTCTATGTCGCGCCCCGAGACTGGGACTACGATTACTCCTGTAGAGACCTAGCTCGCTGCAGCTAGTCCCATATATGCATAGCATACACATACCCTTGACGTCCCAGGATAAGTCAAGCACAGGAGTATATCACATTGCAACAGAGTAACTTACAAAATAGTTAAGCAGTGTGGCCTGCTGGCCTTGATATTACATAAGGAGATTACAATGCCTTCACGGCATACATGGTTTAGCAAAATAACATCTACACAGCAGAAGATAGATGACCCACCCACAAAAGAGAAGTGGACAGCAGAACAACACACATCAGGGAAATGACGGGACTGACGCTCCTCCTTCTGGATCCACGACGTACTCCATGCCTTCATCTTGATTGAAGTAGACTCCATCTATTGATTTGTAGGTTGCAAGAGTGAGCACTTACGTACTCAGCAAGTCATAGGTAAGAGTAGATACATATAGTAGTGATGATATGAACCTAGACTAGTCAAGAATTATGGATGTTTATAAAATAATCTTTTTCTTTCATACCTCATCTCATGGCAGCACTTTTTATAATATAACATCATCATTCATGTTCACTAGATTATAGCACTACCGCGACACGTCGACACACGACAGCCCACGGCAGCACTCCTTATCATGACAACACATGTCATTTGGGTAATCTTGATTTAAACATATTTTATTTAGAAAATAGTACTTGTGTCACACCCCGTCGATTTAATCCACCGCAGCAGACTCCTATAAACCCGGGAGCTCGGAGTATTCGAATACGTTTTTAACTCTGCAGAGAGGTACCAATTTACCCGCAAGATATTCCACTTTCAAACCTTTCCTATCATAACAAACTGATTGGACCCCTGACTCACTTCATATTGTGAGCGGCAAGGTGGAAATAACAGGAACTTTTGTTATGTTTTACTCACAATTCACCCCTGACCCTGTGGATCTCTCGCGAAACACAGTTGCGGCGGGCTATACCCCCACCCTACCTCATTTTCCCATTACTGGGTCAAATATCAGATCACCTTCAGTGATAGTGGGAGTCAGCCTCCATATCAATCATCACAACACATCTCATGCAGGGGTTTCATGTGCGATCCACATAAGTACTTGTTCAGGCCTGTCCCATACCAGGCTTGCGGTTAGCACGTTGTTCATGCCACTAGACGCACAACACAAGGTTCTAGTCCTTATATGCCAGTGACCAGACCATCCACAACCCTGCACCTTCAGTGCCTGCATTCCTTTGCAGTCTAGCACCTCCAGTGCTACAGCCATCCATACCATTTTCTGGTCACGGCTAAGGGTTTTATTTCATGAATATAAGTATATAAATACATATAATAGTTCATGACTCAAAACTTGTTTATTTCACATTTCACAGATAACCAATCTAGTACTGCCAATTCATAAATCAACCATTCTCAATCTTTCACATGCAATATTGCCTATATTCAAGGTTATATTCTAGCAACATTTAAAATATAGGTTCAAGATGACCAAGGATATGACTTGCCTTCCGCGTCGTAAAATACAGCAGTCGATGACGGGTCAACAGCGAAGTCCTCAAATTCAGCTTCTGAATCTGCTTGACGACAAACCAAACAATACACACAAATATTACTTATATATTAAGATGTTTTAGGATCTATATGCAGATATGCTTAACAAGAGTAACTGAACGACACTGGAGATAATTGAGATTGTAAGCTGAACTGAGTTGAGATCTAGGGTTTCAAGGAATTGGCTAAGGATGGTGTTAGATGCTCTTAGGGTCTCAAGGTTACAATAAGAACATCAATTTTGTGGCTGGTTTGATCAAGAACAGCGAATGTCAGCAGATTGACATTCAGATCAAGATTCTGACATAACTTCAAGGAAAACTAGAGAGCTTATCTCAAGTTATGACAGTAGAAGAAAATGTAGATCATAACTCTACAAATTCAGTGGACAAAGTGGCTTTCAAAATGCACAATCAGAAGTGGGTAAACAAGGCCAATGCCATTGGCTGGCATGCACTGAGACAGTGTCAAAAATTAGGGTTTAGCGACAAATATAATTCAAGGGCTCAAATCAAGTTGTGATAGAAGAATAAAATGTTGATCACAACCTCAGGAATCTAAGGGACAAAGTTATGCCCAAAATGCACATCTGGAAGGTAGTGAAAAGGGCTAATGCCACTGACTGACATAGTCTGGCATTGATCTTGACATGGCCAGAAACTAGGGCTTGGCATAACTTTTGATCTAGAGCTCCAAATGATGCACCACTTTGTCTGGGAGGTAGGCAAAGATAACAGGAACAATTCATTCAACAGGATCTAGGGCAGAAGATGGCCAGAAGGTAAGAATTTTGATGATGAACAGAGATGAACTGGCTGCACTGGAGCAGTTCTGGACAAAAACTTGGCAAAGCTATATCTTCCAATCTAGGCCGATCTAGGTGTCGGGCTAGAAGACAAAAATACTCAGGAGGCTAAGGCACATCTAAATGACAAGGTTTCGAGGGCTGAAATGGCCGGAAACACCTTTCCGGTGAACTGTGCCGGAGAAGAAGCACTGCTGATTGGGGGTTCCTGTTTTAGGCCGAATGAACTCGATTCCAAGCTTGGGAAGTGAAAGAGAGATAAAAGGAAGCTACCTGCACGATCAATTTGGCCGGAGGATGGCCGGAGAAGCCTGGCGACGATCGCCGGTTTCTGGAGAAGCTCAAAATTGGGGAAAGCTTCGATTGAAGCTCAATCGGGAGATCTTAATGCATAGGCTTGCTGGAAATGAGTCACTGATCATCTTCTTCCACAAAATGTAGAGCTAATTCGGGCTGAATTAAGCTACATTGCAGGAACAGGGTAATCGGCAATTCCGGTGATCGCCGGCGTTAGAGGTCACCGGTGAGCAATTAAATGGTACAGCATGATGAGTGAGATGAGAGGAACTCACTGATGCTGTTAATTTGGCAAGAGGTGCTGCAGATTGTGCTGGCACCGTGGAGCTCCTCGATGGCTCGCTGGAGAAGACGACTGCAGCGAGAGATTTTGCAAAATTGGCTAAGTCCTGATGAAGAGAAGATGATACAAGGCACTGGTGGTTTAAGTAGAGTAGTGGGCAAAGCTTGCAAGGATTTACAGCATTGAATTTGTGCCAGATGACAAGATTTGCCGGGCGCAGCTGCAACAACGGCGAGCGGTGAAGCGACTGTACACTGGCAAGGCGAAGCTGTGCTACATCGAGTCTCATCAATGTCGGGCGGTGCAAGGCAGTGGCGACAAGGGCTGGCAACGTGGCGCAATGTTGCTGACAAAAGCCTGTTGCTGGTCGCGCGCAGGAGCACATGCTGTTCAACGGTGCTGCCACGGCGTTGCCACGGCGATGGCTGGGGCGTGGACGCGTATGCACATGCAACTCAAGTGAGTACGAGCTCAGGCGAGGCGAGCCGTGGCCGGCGGCGAGCAAGCGCGGCAAAATGCACAGCGATCTCTGGTCGTGCACAGCAGCTGCTGTCCTGGTCGAATAGGGCTGATTTGCAATTTCCAATTCTTGATTTGGACTGAATTGTAAATCTGGAGATTTGGAAGGTTTGATCTGGAATTGATTCTGCTGTTTTGGTATACTTAATTCCACAAATGATTTGGTACAGATTGAAGATAAAATTTGAGACATTTGGATGACTTTTGATATGAACTGAAAACAGAGTAGATTAGGGTAAAATAAGTCTGAAACTTATTGATCTCGAATTCTGGGATTTAGGGTTTGATTTTGAGATACTCATAAAAGAAGAATTTGTATTGAAAAGCATTTGGGAGATGTTCCCTGAATCAGATTCGAATTTGGAGATGATTTGCAACATTTTGCCTTTTCTGGCTTTTAGAAAATCTGGAAAAGGACTGATCTACGATACTCTTGGACTGATTTGCGAAAAAGGTTCAGATGGTGAAATCTGGCTGCCAACTTTTTGGATTAAGGTATTGGCATACCCTTGATCATAATCCAGGAATAATCTGGTCTGAACTTGGCTAAGATTTTGATTAAATCTGAATTTCTGAAACTTAGGGTATTTAGATAATAACAGATATTCTGTTTTCGAAAACAGAAAAGAGTTGAAAAATCTGGAAGTTAGGGATAGAATTGAATCTGGGTTCTGAAGGCTTTTAGATTTAGGATAACTGATAGATCAAATCTAGCAAGTCAGATCTTGACTTGGGGTCACAGGATAGATTTGGAGATTTTAGGGCTAGAACAAAACAAAGCTGAGGCTGATTTGGTTGATCTAGAAGAGACATATGCATGCATGATTTTTAAGAAGGAACTTTTCACCCCAAAACTCAGGATGTTACACCGGGGCAGGCACCGGAGGCCACTGTCCCCGGGCACATGGCGGCGCCCGGGACATGCCCGGGGGGCAGGGTCCCGGGGGCCAAAAAGGCGGCGCCCGGGGCAGGCACTGGAGGCCACTGTCCCCGGGCAATCATGAACTTACCTGGACTTGGCCGCGTGGAGATTTCCCCCAACATGTAGGTTTATTCTTAGTTTCTTCTTTAGTTGTTCTTTCAGGGCATCATCCTCATATGGCGGCATGGCACATTTGGGATACTCTGGATGGCTCATCGCATCATCATCGTCTCCACTCTTCACCCGGTGAGCTATTGCGGACCTCTCATATGACCCTTGTGCAT
Organism: Pharus latifolius; assembly: GCA_019359835.1. Taxonomy (NCBI): domain Eukaryota; kingdom Viridiplantae; phylum Streptophyta; class Magnoliopsida; order Poales; family Poaceae; genus Pharus; species Pharus latifolius. The sequence continues at coordinate 17,914,130 of CM033328.1, read as the reverse complement.
GAAATTTATTTTGTGTTCCCATCTCCATGTATTCATCTCATGTTGTTGCATTGTGGACTATGCAACTATTTAAGCTTGGGGGGAGGAATGCATTTCTTGTTGTGCTGTAATTCTGAAAATCTGGGTCATTTTTTTTCAAATTTGAGCCACTATGTGCGAGTTTGTGCTTATGTCTGAGATATGTTGTATGGACTTGCTTATCTTGCCTTGCTTATGTTGTGAATGATCTTTATCCAGCCTTGTGGGCTTGTTTATGTTGTGATATGACCTGCTGTATACTTGTGTTGTTTGGATTGCATGAAAAATTTAGAAAGGTCATGTCAAAATTTTCTAGAAATTCTAGACTTGTGCAGATTTATATCTATATGTGATTGTTGTGGTTATGACTAAATGTGCTTTGCATTTTGCGTTTCACTGTTCTCATTTGGCTTTTGGAGCCTCTTGCATGTCGTGTTGAGTTTTTTTTATTGCATGGTTTAGTAGCTCGACAATCTATTGTAGGTTGAATTGTGATTAATCATCTTGTAATGGTACTAAAACTGCTTGTACTTAGTTTCGTTGTGGATATTGTGGAAATTCGAATGCTTACTGATATCTTTATTACCGCATTCTATCTTGTATACTGAAATGTCAATTGTGAACCTAATCTCTACACACATGTTTAGAACACGAGTCTCCTAAACAATCATATAACTTGTGTAAACCAGATTTGAAAAAAAATCTTGCTAATAAGGTCGCATTTGTTCGTTTTCTACCTTGTAGACACTGCCAAATTTTCTTTTCTTTTGAATAAAAGCTCTTCTGCTTCGTTGCTCCTCTGAGTCTTCGATATGTAAGCATGGTTTGCACATTTTCAAATCTAATAAGTGCACAAGCCTTCCCGCTACATCTTTTGACTCATGAGCATGTTTATAAAACACTCTAGGGACTACCTACCCTAGAGCGAAGTACGGAGAGATCCGCCTAAATAAGTCGAAGGGTAGAGACTTACATGAGCACCAGATTTTGTTTTTCAGATAAAGAGAGCTCAAAAATTAATAAGGTTGAAACTGCTTATTTGATGTTTATGGAGACCGTGGTTCTTCGATGTCTGTGTATTGTTTATGCTCACTTTGAATTTCTATATACACGTATGGATGTAGTTGGTATGAGTAGAATTAAGCATTCTTATTTCCTCCGTATCTAGGACTAAGCTAGTTACTTGCAATTTCAATGCAATTATTAGATGGTTGAGCGCTTAATACATATCTTAGTTTGCCGAGCTTACTATACCCTGCATTTTACTCTTTCATGACATCTGTTTGCTTGCTTGACTCCTTGGATTTATTTCCTGTCACATTGCTTGAGGACAAGCAAAGAATTAAGCTTGGGGGGATGATATTTACTTGATTTGCCTCATTTTTGTGTACATTTTCCCCATGCTTTTGCGCATATCAGTCATTAACCTCGGCATATGTCTAGATTATTCCAGATTTGTCGCCAAATCGAGCGGATTACTCGTTTTGCAATTTTTATCGCAGGTCGGCGACGATTGGATGGATTTTCGGCTAGCGGTCACGCCTCATCGACTTAATCCGGCCATCGGCCGATTCCTAATGGAAGTGCGCGTTCTCGCGGACGCGTGGGATCTGACCGCACCGAAATCGGAGTCTCCGGGGGCCCGGAATCCCAAACCCTAGCCACGAGGTCACATTTCTAATTCTCCAAAACCTCGAGGGCTTTTCTGCAAAAGTGCCAAATTTCCCTTTCTTTTCCTTGCCGCCGGCCACTGAAGCATTCTTGAGCCCGGCTTTTATTTTTTTACTTCGTTCTTCTTCTTCCCCAAACCACTCTTCCACACCTCCCTCCACCTCGCCGCCGGCGGCCGGGCCATACGCCGGCGGTGCTCCATTCCCCTTCCTCCCCTTCTTCTTCCTTTTTCTTGTTTTCATCTTCTCCATTTCATCACTACAAGCTCCACCACCAGATCCGCGACACGGTCGTCCCCTGCGCTACATCGCGCCGCCCAGATCTGCTGCGAGGCGCCTCCGGCCTCCGCGCCGCGCCTCCATCCTGCGCCTCCGGCCTTCGCGCCGCGCCTCTTCTTCGCGTCGCCGCCACACGCCCCCAAATCGCTCCCGATCCCACCGCCTCCGCCGCCGATCTCGGCCCCTCTCCTCGCGCCGCGCCTCTTCTTCGCGCCGCCGCCACCGGATCTCCACAGCGCCGCCGATCCATTGCTGCGCCGCCTCCTCAGCGCCCACAAGCGGCGCCACCACCTCCTGCGCCGTGCCGCCTCCACAGCCTCCGCGTGACTCCAGCCGCCCAAGCCGCCGCCCTCCAGCGCTGTTGTTCACCTCCGCCACCAGCTCGCCGCTCCACTGCACGACCGCCGCTCTCTTCCTCGTTTCCCCTCTTTCTCTTCTCCTCTCTACTGTCCTATCCTCAGTCGTCTTGGCACCGTAACCTCAGTGCCGGCGAGCTCCTCTCCACGTCCTTGGCTGCAGCTTCATCGGCCTCTGCTGCACCTCTTCTCCAGCAACCAGGAGCATCCTCCTCAACGACCACGTCGAGCTCGACCAGCTTCTCCGAAGGCCACTGCAGCCCACTACATCGACCACAGCAAGATTCCACGACCATCTACAAAAGCCCAGCAGCATCGAAATTTGGTGATCAATTCTTCTCCCCCTTCTGTTCTACATCTTTGAATGAACTGTGATGTATGTATGAGATAATAGATGAAATTGCTTGAGTTCCAACATTTGTCTGATGAACAGATGGAGAAATGAGTGAATAGAAGTTTCTGTGATATGATTGTTGGATGGAAACTCCAAATGACTTCTCATTTTGTTGTGGATTGTTGAATGTTCAGTTTCTGTGATGCTTGTGTGAGCTGCTATGGCATTGGAATGTATTGAAGTATGTCAAATCAAATTGAAACTAGCTTCTGAAATTAGTTTCTTTCATCCTGGTTGATTGCTTGAATTCGTTTGTGCTTTGTGCTCATATAGATTTAGATTATTCCTGTAATTCTTGACTGGATTAAATTGGATATTTCAGAGGCTGAGCATGTTGTGCTTCAATTTCTATATTTTTGTTGTTTCTGTGTAAATGGATAGGACTGGGGTGATTGAAGTTGTGTATTAAATTCTCATTCTGTCATGAATTGCTTTGTCTCGCTCTTGTTGTCTTGAGTTGGTGTGGTTGTTCTCCGGATTTGCCGTGTAGGTTGTAGCTTGTAGCTGAGAGGCTGATGGAGAATGGTCCTTGTTAATCCCTTGCGTGTTAAATTCGTTGATACCATCGATAGGTGTGTGCGTTTCAGCGTTTTGCTTCTTTGTTGTGAGATTGCTGAACGATACCGCTTTATCGCTTGTACTCACGACTACGCGTATGGATTAAACAGTGACCAAACGTTGCAAGCCTACCACCTTTTTCTCTCTTCGCTTTTCCTCTGACATTCTCTTTCTCATTCTCTCGACTATTTTAGTTTCGCTTGCCATCGATTTAGTCTAGTTTTACACGATTTTGCTTCTCTAGTCCCTGTGGAAAGAACGATAGAATACTCGCCTACTGCATCGTCCTCGTTCTATTGCGAGACGGTCTAGGCCGGTATCACTTGCCTTCAAGTTATATAATCTCAACACATAAGACAACTTTGTAAATTTTGCACATCTGGGGAACAAAGGCTTCTCACAATCAACAATTAATTTCTCAAATTTAGCTAAATCGTTTTCGCTGTAATCTTCTTCTACATCACGTAACATTTCATCTAAATTGTCGTCATCTACATGGACATCCAAATGAACATTACCAATGTTCTGATGATCATCATTACTGCAATCCACTTCCGGGTGCTGCTGAGTGGTAGCAGTGCTCATTTCCTCAAGATCTTCACCATGACATATCCAACGGGTATAGCGTGCGTTAAAACCACGACGAATCAAATGACTCCTAATCTATATAAGGACAATGCATATCTTTCTCTCCCTTCTTTGCCTTTTCTTGCTCAGCAAATTTACTAAACCCATTCACACCCTCCAAATACTCAACAGTAGTACGTTTTATTCCATACATCCAATATTCTCGGTCCATCTACAATTATTTCACAAAATTGACAAATTGAAATAAATAATTAATGACTTAGGGCATGCATGCATGAAACATCATCAATTAGGTAGGCCATATGTGTGTACAGCTGCTTAATTACATTAAATGGATATGTAGGAAATCCTAATTAACTTGATGCATTAATTGGAAGAGCCAGCTAGCTAGCTGGTTAACTTCCGCCATAAACCAATCCTAGCTTAACTTCAGCAAGCTATAGCTAGCTAGCCAACCTAGCCTTTCTAGTTAGTTTGGAGCTACATGTATCTAGTTTAATGAATTGCAAGTAGAGAGAGAGAGAGAGGGAGAGTGTGAAAGAGTGATCGAGAGAGGGAGAGAGGTGATGAGAAGATGACAATACCGAGGGGGATCGAATTATCAACCTCTCAGCTAGCTTCTCCAGATCACTCTAGCTTGGAGAGTGGATGCACGTACGGTAGAAATGAATTGAGGATGCAGAGCGCAGAGCAGGGTCAAGATAAATTGTACAATTTTACTATCGATTCAAAAACACAACTGATAGTAAACTAAGGTCCCCACTGTCATAACCATTAGTTTATATGACGTCATTTTACTATCAGTTTGTTTTATATAACCGATAGTAAAATTTTCTCTATTATATCGGTTGGTACAGTAGTAACTGATAGTAAAAATTCTGTAATTTCACTCTCAGTTACCAAAGACAAACTAATAGTAAAATTTACGCTATTATATCGGTTGGTACAGTATGAACCGATAGTATAAAGTCCGTAATTTCACTATCAATTACGAAAGACAAACCGATAGTACTATTTCATCTATTTTATCGGTTGGTACAGTAATGACCGATAATAAAAAATGTTAGCATTTCACTAATGGTGTACCAGTATACAATTTACAAAATAAAATGAAAATAAATAAAGAAAAGAATCAGAAGGAAAAGAGTAGCTTGGGTTGCCTCCCGAGAAGCGCTTCTTTTAGGTCAAAAGCTCGACCCTTAAAGCATATGGAATTGAAGTGCAGGTCTAGGAGGGCCTAGTGAGGGACGTGGTAGAAGCTCCACGTCCACCACCCTCCGGTCAGAATTAGCATGCCTGGGAATCCACCAGGATCCCAGGGAATGTTGACTCGGAGTAAGTTTGCTCGTGGTCGAGAAGCCACACGTGCCAACCTGCAAATAAGATCAAGAAAGAACAAGCACATGTGTATGGTAGGGACAAGGCCCTCCAAAAGGTTAGCTGACAAAAATGCCCTCACGTAGACTAATCAATACTACACATCAGGAGGATGCCATATGTCGATGCAGGGTGAATGACAACTCAAAGGGATATGAATAGTGTCATCAGAACTATACAACTCAGAATGATACGACAGGGGTTTCAAGTCTACCTGAATAGTGGATCACATCAAGTCTGGGGTAGGAAGAACCTCCACGAGGGTGGTGTTTGATGGATCAAGATGAACGCCCTCCCCGTCGTTAGAAGGAAGTCCCTCAGAATCAAATAAGAATGTCTCCTTCTCGATTTTGTGGCTCAAGGAATCGCCCAGGAAGTCTGCAACATCAAGCTGAACTGTCTCAAGCACCGAGTTATCAGTAGGAGGATCATAGGTGTGACAAGGGGAGTCTGCAACCTCGAAACTGACACTCTCCATCTCTGGTCCATCTGTCAATGGATCACCAAAAGAAAACGGTCCAAACAGACGCAAAAGTGTCTTGAAAACAAGCTCGCCATCATTAGCGAATATGATTAGATCAGCAGGAGGTAGAGGTGATTGATGCGATGTCGAAGGAACAAGATCGAGTCGAAGCTCATTGCTCAATACTGTGGTTTCTCTGTGAGGGTCTCTAGGATAGATGTCATGGGTGGGCTCCAAGACACTCAACGGAGGTGTGATGGCCTAAAATGTAGGTACTTGAGATGGCAGGATGTGGACTGAATCTCGATATCCTCTGAACTCATCCATGCGAGATCGCACACCCTGCATCTCAACCCGCAATAATTCCATGGCCTCTGAATGCTGGGTCATATAGCGCTCGGACTGCTTAATCATGCCCTCCATCAGTGCCTCAAGTCTGAATGTATCCTCAACTTCGGGAGGTGACTGTGGGGACTGCTGTAGTTGTGGATGTTCATTCAGCTTTTTCAAATATGACTCCAGCATCGCCTCGAACCTAGATGTATCCTCGTATGCAGGCTGCTGAGAGCACTGCTGATATGATGAGTACAGAGGTTGATATGATGTATATGGGGGCTGCTCTCCGTTCCTAAAATCCTGCGAAAGATAACTAGTAGAAACATATGAGATAACTGGGTGGTTGTTCCTATACGGTGAATTTCGATATGCAGGCCATCCAGGATGATATGTAGTGGATGCTCGACCACGTTGACAAGCAGTGGGCGAATGACCTCGAATACCACAAATACAACATCTGGGACCAACACTAACACGAGCAAATAATCCACGAAGAGCTGTATTAATCTAACGAGGCAAATCATCTAATTTAGCACTAAGATTGTCACATGCATCACAAAAAGATTGGGTATAATCCATATCCTCAATCAATGTAAATCAATCAATCAACAAGATAAGGAGAAGAAGTGCGAGAAATAAAAGAGCGAAGAGGGAAAAGGGGGCAGAAAAAGACACAATCAAAAACAAAAAAATAAACAAAAATAAAAGATCTAGTTAGTTGAACACGCTCGCATTCGATCTAATCCCCGACAATGGCGCCAAAAATTTGATACCGGCCTAGATCGTCTCGTAAGAGAATGAGGATGATGCAGTAAGGCGAATATTCAGTCATCATTTCCTCAGGGACTAGAGAAGCGAAATCATATAAAACTAGACTAAATCGGTGGATAAGAAACTAAAATAAATCAGATGAGAGAAAGAGAGAGCTGTCAGAAGAAATAAAGAGAGAGAGAGGTGATCACCTCGACAAGCGACTAGTATTTGTTCTGGACTAGCATTTCGTAATACAAGCGATAGAAAGAAATCTTGTAGTGGTAGCGCGCAAGGTGCGCAAACAACCATCATCGATCGCAATCTAGGGCGAGTATCAAAGAATCACAAGTACAAAACAAACACCAATCATCATCTCAGCCATGACCATCACTCAACTACAACTCAATCCAATCCACAGCCTCAAAAACAACACAGAACTAACAAATTTGAGCACAGAGAAGTTGAATGAGATATATTTCAATTTCGATAGAAACTAGCAATTGGTCTACAAGAATTTCCATAATGAATCAACACAATTGCATTCACTGGGATTGATCTCCAAAGTTTCAATTCATCAATTTCATTAGTACTAATACCAAAACCTTTCAATAGAAGTGACCTCAGATGAATAGAACATAGAGTTTCCTGTACCTCAAAAGATTCAAATAACTTTCCAAATAATCAATGAAACACCACAGCAATAAGATCACAGAACAGAGGAGCACTCAAATGCATCATAGGATAGTTCAACAGAAGACAAATGCACCCATAATCATTGAAGATCTCATTTCATACATCCTATTGGAGACTCAGTTCAAGAGGCCTGACACAGTGGGAAGAACTAGAACAAAATTTGAACTCAAAACAGAGAATGCAGTTCAAACTGATTTAGAAATTGGATTTGTTTCACAGGACATGCTCTAGTTTCACATTGACAAACATTCGTTGAATTTCATACATCACAGGCAGTTCATGTGAAAATTGAAGAACAAAGTATGGGAAGAGATTTGGTCGCCAATGCTTGCTGTTGAGTTGCTCTCGGTCAACAGGATGTGGTCGACGAGGAGTGAGCTGATCGAAGTTGAGTGCGCAGTCAAAGTTGCATCGCTGAGGTCGCTGTTGAAGACAAGGTCAACGTCACCGTCGAGGGCGTAGTTGAGGGCGAAGGTGCTGGTCAAGGGAAGCTGTGCTGGTCGTCGTGGTCGTCAACGAGGAGGGAACTCATTCAGTTGGAGTGGTTGACGCGGCGCCGGAGAGGGGTGGCGTGGGGGTCAAATCCAGCACGAGCTCTGTGCTGCAGAGGAACCGAGGAGCAGTGCGGGATCGATGGAGGCGATCGGTGAGGGAGGCGGAGGTGCAACGTGTTAAAACGGCGACACAGGTAGTGGTGTAGATTTGGGTTTAATGGCAGTGGCGGTGGCGGATCTGGCGGGATGGAGGCGGCGCTGTGGCGGTGCGATGGTGGTGCGGCGCTGGAGCGAAAGCGGCGGCGCAATGCGAGATCGGTGGCGGCGTGTAACACCCCGGATTTTGCCACTCCTTTAACATGCCAGTCAGTGCATCTCCACTAAATTCCTCAGATATCTCGACCCTATCTCAGATTAAACCCCAGATAAATCCCCAAGCCTTAGCCTATTTTGACCTTTTATCTCAGGATTATGATCCAAGGTATGCGACTACCTTAATTTAAAATGTTGGCAGCTGAACTCCACCGTTTAAGCCATTTTCGCATTTAAGTCGAAAAGTGTTTCAGATTGATCCTTTTCAGATTTTCCCAGAAGCCTGAAAAGACTAAAGGCCACAAATCAACCCCAAACCTTGATCTGATTCAGGGAATATCGCCCAATTGCTATTCTGAACAAAATCTTCTTCTGAGAGAACCTCAAAATCTCATCCTAAACCCCAGATTTTAGCCTCGACAAAATCCAGACTCTAATTACCCTAATTTCCCTAACTGCCCTGTTTTCGTTTTGCTCAAAACACTAATCAAAAACACCAGATTGTGTCATCTGTCCTTGTAAACCTGCTTGCTGAATTTAGTAAACCCAATTGGAAAAATCAGTTTCAGCCGAAACCAAGTATATTGCCAGATTTACAATTCAGTCCAAGAACTGAGTTCCAGAAATTGCAGATCAGTCCAAACTTCTTTTCTAGCCCCTCCTTTCGACCAGACCACAAGCGTTCAACCAGGACCTGGCCAGCAGCCGTTTCGACCAGAGGCGCCGCCACGATCTTCACCGTCGGCCAGCGATCGTTTCCTCCAGCACTTGTGTCCGTTGTGCCCGCACGCAGTACACATGTCGCTCCAGGACCGACCACTGTGGCAACGGCCCATGACTAATAGTTGCACAGTGCCATCTCGATTTGCTCACGTGCGTGCCTGCAGCCGTCAGGACTTTTTACCACATCGTTGCCATGCCGAGCCTGGCCATCACGTCGCCTTGCTCCAGCCATGATCTTGCGTGATCTTCTTCTCTGGCAGAACCGTGGCAGCCGCTGCAGCATCCCAACGCAGCTGCACGCCGTCTCAATCCCGCCATAGTCGCCAGTCACGCCATATTGAGCTCGATTCTCTTCAAGTCACGAGAGCCCCAGCCACTGCCTATAAAATACCTCCCCCTCACCCAAAACTTCTTCACACCTCTAGCAGCCACTAAGTCCCAGTTCTCTCGCGATTCTTCCTCGTCCCCGGCGAGCCAGCGAGGTGGAGCTCGGTGCTAGCTCAAATCACTGCGCCATCCTCCAATACAACCTCACAAGTGAGTACCCCTCACCCATTTCTCTGTGTTGTAGCATTTAATTGAACTCCGATAACCCCTAACACCGGTGATCATCGGAATCCCTTATTTCCCTGCTCTGGCAATACAGTTCGATTTAGCAAGAATTAGCTCTTTCATTAATAGAACTTTATGATCACTAGATCCTTCCTAGCAAGCCCATACTGTTAAATTTCAAATTGAGCTCGAATTGGAGCTTTTCCCTATTTTCACGTGCCGCCGGCAACTGGCTCAAATTAGCCCTACCAGAAGGTTCCCCTCACTACCCTAATACTCTCGCCGTGAGTGATTGACCTCCAAAGCTTTGTGCCAGAATCGCCCAATTCAGTGTCTTCTTCTCCGGTGAAGTTCACCAGAAATTCGTCTCCGGCCACCGCCGTCGACGCCATCTTGTCCAGTACCTTCGCCTCAACCTCCTCAGCATATCCTCCACCACCCCGACCTCTGGTTCTGTTCAAAATCACGAGTTTAAGTCATGCCAAAAATCTTTCCAATACCTGTGCTGTGTCATGTTGCCACCGTATTTCTTCGCCACCATTCAACACCGTCCAACACCGTCCAGCCACCTCAGCCCTCGAAACCACCACCACTAGATTCCTGTTGCCTTCGCCTGTCTCCCAGACATAGTTGGCGAAGCAATTGAAGTCTTGAATCAACTCCACAGCTATGCCCTAGCTTCTGTTCATGCCAAGTCTATGTCAGCCCATGTCAGCCAGTGGCATTAGCCCTGTTTGATCCCTTCTGGTTGAGCAAATAAATCTCTACTTTGTCCACTGAACTTATGGAGCCATGTTCTACATTTTCTTCTACTGCCGCATCTTGAGGAAACCCCTCTAAAGCCATCTTAAGGCCATGTCTGGCCGTGAACCGAATGTCAGCCCTTCGACATTTGACATTTCAGAGCCAATTTCTTTGAGCTACACTCAAGTATCTTCAACCAGATCTTCTCTCTTGCATGCATGTCTATATATTATACACAAGTATTTTCTGTATGCTTCTGTAGTGCGATGTGTTGAGTGGTCTCGTTGTTTGTGTGCGAGAGTAGAGCAAGAAGCAGAAGAGACAACAGAAGTCTTCGAAGAACCCTTAGAACCGTCAGACCCCACACTACAAGGCAAGTCTTTAACCTTGATCATGTCTCTCCCAGTACTTTGAGTAAACTAGATTAATGTCCATTTTAAAGTATATGCATACTCTATGTTCAAATTAAGTACCATGTTGGAAGAATGTGAATAGATATGACCTAAATCCTTGTAAAGCCCCTCATGTTCGTATATTCATGCACCCTTGTCACCCTAGCTAGGATATTATGCTTAGGCTATGCTTATGCTTAAATATATGTGTTAAGTGCTAAATGGTCATGTGTATGAGAAGTGTGCTTGAAACCTCTTTTGTGAAAGAAAATGTGATTAGAATCGATAGTGAGGATGGTTTGAATGGTTGGTGTTGTGTGCACATCGGGAATGTGAATAGCTCCTCACTAAAGATTCATAAGTACAAGAACATGTGTTGTACTTCTATGCGGCATAAAAAATATACCAACCACTTGCCCAGTATGGGACGGGCGCAACATAGTAGTTTTCACGGTATTAACTTTTCCCTGCAATGGTTGTCGGTCCGGTTTCTCGAGAGAAAACTGGTGGGCCACAGAGGGCCACGAGTGGTGTGAGCTAAGGAGTGGATCAGTAGTATTGAAGGAAGACGCCCTACGCCAGGATTTGAGTCATGCGTGGCTAAATCCATAGGCTATGTGTCTCACGGGACCATAGGGCAAGATTAGGTAGATTTGGCTGTGGGGAGTACCCACAACGGTAATGAGGACTGGAATGTCCATTTACCAGGCAGGGAATTGTTAATGCTAGGATTGCAAACTGTTGTGTGATCTCGGTCTTGTCACTGCATAAAAGTCGCATGGAGAGGTACCAACTTGAAAGCTGAGTGATCGGTGGATTAAGGTGGTACACCTTTGCAAAGTTATAAAAAGTATCGGATACTCTGAGCTCCTAGGTCATGGAGTTTGCGCGGGGTGGATGACGAGGATTGATACCCGAGCTAGTTCAAAATAAATGCACGTCTGGTTCAAGATAGATCCGAATCAGATGCGTGTCCGTTGATATGATCTCGAGCTGTTTTGAGATACGCGGACACATGGTCGCAGGTTCTACGCGATCAGGCCATAGACAGTGCATAGTCAGGAGCCCGTAGGCGATGTGCGGACAAAAGATCGTAGATAGTGCGCGATCAGATGACTACAGGCAATACGCGGTCAGAATACTCTTGACCAGGAAACGCGCGATTGCTTAGTCCCTACAACCAGCATATCCCGAATATCCCAAAGATTCCTCCACGAATAGAGACAACCGTCAGGAGGTTAATACGTGCAATTATTCCTTAATTACACGTGTTAATCCTGCGTAGAGGTTAAGGGCAGTTATCAAAACTGCATCTGAGGAACTGTTCGAAGCAGTTATGCCTTGGCACCCTTTCGACCAATATAAAAGGATAAGCCAATGGATCAGACAAGGGAGAGATCAGAAGACCAACATAAGACATTAGTTTAAGTCAATTAGCTATCATAAGTCTTCTTGGCATTGTCTTGTATAAACATACAGGAAAGATCTTCGCTTGTAAGGATCCTTTCCCTAGTCTTGTAACTCTTTTTCTTACACATAATAAATCTTAACAGGACATCGGGTTGTTACTCCCATCATCGAGGGCCCGAACCTGTCTAAATCTCTCTGTGCTCTATCTAGCCTTGGTTCATCATCCCTTCCCGGAGGGACACCCTGAAAGGTCTCACAACTCACAAAATTCTGCATAAGTTCGACTAAGGACCCTGAGTCCGAATCGTCGACAGCTGGCACCCACCGTGGGGCCTTTCTCAACTCGTCCTAATCTCCATCCGGAGGTTCGTTGAACCATGGCTGGAGCATATGATTCCGAGAACGATTTCGATCTCGAGGATTATGCTCACATTTAGATGCCTTCTCCCAATGATCCTGTTCCGATGGAGGAAACAGGAGGCGAAGACTCCCGGAAGTCGATTCGACCACTTAGGTCATGTCTATCGACCAGGGGGCGACCAACGCAGAACCAGAGCCTACTGAGGTTCTTAATGCGTTAGAGGTTGGATCCAGTCCATCATACGACCCTTCTAAGGGAAAGAACGATGTTGACTAGGAAATCAGCCCGGGGAGGTTTGACCCTGATAACCTCCATCGTCTTTTTGATTTCGAGTCTAACTCGGAACAAACGGAGATGCTTTCTCCATCGGCGACCTCGCTCCCTAGATAGTTCGCTGCCTTATCGGAAGAAACTCCTGATCAACGGGCTGCTAGGGAAGAACAGGAATGCAAGCAAAAGGAAGATCAAGATCATGAGTAACTAGACAACGAACTTCGCAGAATAGCCCTAGAGGCTCTTCAAAATGCGCAGGCTCGTTACGATGCTGCTCCGAGTTCTTCCCGGCGATCACGTGGTCGCTGACGCGACCAGACACTGTCCTTACCTCCGGAGCATTTCCCGGCGGACGAAGAAACGGTAACACCTGGTGCCCCTAGGAGAAGTACGCATGGCCGACTTTGATATATCGGAGAGGTCCTGCGTAATTTTCCTCCTACGGTCACAAATGCACAGAAACCGGCCTTCACCAGAATCTTGGCTGAAAGGTTGGACGAGGTCGCGTCGGAGGCAACCCCGACGGCTTCTTCCCGGTCAGTGACACGCTCCCATAACCGAGAGCACTCTAACTCTGGTTCTGGTAGACGGAGTCGCCCGCCACCCGTCCCATCTTGACAGGACAAATCCAGATGGGCGCAAGATTCTCGTGTTAGGGAACAAATTCCTGTCCACTCTCATTTGGGGCCACGAGTAACTTCCCCATTGCGTGAGGTCGCCTGAGATCAGATCGAGAGCCACAGGTCAATTCACGGTCCCTATGTTGGTTGTAAAGCTTTCTCACCCGGCCTTCGTGCGGTCGTTTGGCCAGAAAAGTTTAAACCAGGGGCCATAGAGAGGTTTGATGGAACTCAGAACTCTTCCAAGTTCCTCCAAATCTACATTACTGCCATCTAGGCGGCAGGCGGCGATGACCGGGTCATGGCCAACTACCTGCCAACAGTCCTCGAAGGACCGGCAAGAACCTGGCTGTTCAATCAACCCGAAGGTTCAATCTATAACTGGGAAATGTTGTGTGATGCTATCCTCAGCAATTTTCAAAATTGTTATCAGAAGCCGGGTAACGAGGATGACCTCCATCGACTACGGCAAACTTTGACCGAAACCCTTCGTCAGTTTGTCAAGAGATTTTTCAAGGTGAGAAATACCATCCCGAACATATCTGATAGCTCCGTTATCAGGGCATTTAAACATGCCGTCCGATATCGGAGATTCACCGAAGATTTGCTCATCCATCCTCCTCAATCAGTAGCCAATCTCTTCGATATGGCTGATCGATATTCCGACGCAGCCGAGGCTGTCGAATGGAATCGGATGGTTGATAAAGGTAACCTACCACCTCAGCCAGGTCTCAAGGACGTTAAAAGGGAGGATTCAAGCAAGAAGCCAGAATCTTCATCAAGTGGCAGGTCGAAGAAATCAGAAAGGAGTCGATCTGGACAATACCGAGAGGTCGTGATCGCAGAGAAGCCTCCATCGACAAAAGGTAACAAGTATTCGTTTAAGAATAAAACTACTTATGGTGGTCGTAATCCCGACCTACCAAAGAAGTCGACTAACCTACAGGAAGGCAAGAAGTGGTGTCTGCTCCACAACTCTGCAGGCCACGACCTCAAAAATTGCAGGAGTTGGTTGAAGCAGTTAGATGACTTCTACCAGGGGATTGGACCGATGCCGACCTTACCAACTAAGGAACTAAGGAACAAGGCTCACCAAGCAGTTAGATGTCCTACAAGGTACCTTGTAATCATGTTAATGTTATTTTCGAAGGTTCCTCCTCTTTTGTTTCTAAGAGGCAATTTAAAGCCTTTTATCGAGAGGTTAACCAAACAAAGACTTCCCTTGGTGAGCCTCAGTACCCTCGTTGGTCGGACACACCTTTGACGTTTGATCGCTCTGATTGTCCTACGGGGCTTACTCAACCATTGAGGTTACCTCTGGTCATTACCCCCATCATCAGAAATGCGAGAGTCGAGAGGGTCCTGATTGACGGAGGTAGCTCCTTGGACATCCTATTGGTCAAGGCGCTTGACGAGATGCAGATTCCTCGTTTGAAAATCAAACCTATAATCCATCCGTTTTATGGGATAATTCCTGGTCCCTCCAAGATGCCATTGGGACAGGTGGTCCTCCCGGTCACACTGGGAGAACCAGATAACTTCCGAACGGAATTAGTTACTTTTGATGTAATTGATTGTGATTCAGATTACAAAGCAATCTTTGGCAGGGTAACTCTTGCTAAGTTCATGCTGGCTATGCACTATGCTTACCAATGCGGCAAGTTGCCTGGCCCCAAAGGTGTTATCTCGGTCTGAGGCAGTCGCAATGTGGCGTTGACGTGTGAGCGGCTATCCCTAGAGATGGTGGACCAACTTCCCCTCTAGGACACTCAGGTCGCCACAGTCTCCGCTGACACGATCAAGGCTGCTCCTCGACCAGACGAGACACTCAAACTGGTTCCATTGTACCCAGATGGTCCATCCAGAACAATCCGGGTTGGATCAGGCCTGGATGACAAATAGGAACTCGAGCTCATTGCTTTCCTCCGGGCTAACGCAGATGTGTTTGCGTGGAAGCCATCCGACATCCCGGTGTCCCAAGGGAGGTAATCGAGCACAGGTTAGCAATTCGGCCTGGACAGCGACCAATAAAGCAAAAGCTCAGGCGTTTTGCTGTTGACCGGCAGGAAGCCATCCGAGAGGAGTTGGACAAACTCCTAAGGGCCGGGTTTATTCGCGAGGTTGATCACCCAGAATGGCTTGCAAATCCGGTCATGGTCCGCAAGTCAAATGGTAAGTGGCGCATGTGCGACGACTACACCAGCCTCAATAGTGCCTGTCCGAAGGATGACTTTCCCCTTCCTCGCATCGATCAGCTGGTCGATTCTACTGCGGGCTGCGAACTGATGAGTTTCCTGGACGCTTACTCCAGATATCATCAAATTAGCGTGGCAGAAGAAGATGAAGAGAAGACTGCCTTCATCACCCCGTTCGGCACCTACTGCTACGTCAGAATGTCATTCGGTCTCAAGAACGCAGGTTCCACGTAGCAGCGCTTGATGCAAAAGACCTTTCTTTCCAAGATGGGGCGTAATCTTGAAGCTTACGTAGACGACTTGGTTGTAAAAAGCACCCAAAGATTGTCTCACTTAGACGATCTCGCTGAAACCTTCTGTAATTTAAATCGATTTGGAATAAAATTAAACCAGGAGAAATGTTCATTCGGGGTTTCTTCTGGAAAACTTCTTGGTTTTCTTGTTTGTTCCAGAGGAATCGAGGTCAATCCTGAAAAAATCAGGGCTATCGATCAAATGAGGTCTCCCTCGACCATCAAGGATGTTCAGTGCCTAGCAGGTCGCATGGCGGCGTTAAGCCGGTTCATATCGTGACTAGGCGTAAGGGGATTACCTTTCTTGAAAGCCCTGCGCAAACATCACAACTTCACATGGTCCGATGAGGCCGAGAAGGCATTTTAGGAGGTGAAAGCGTATCTATCTAGTTCGCTGGTCTTGGTGTCTCCCGGTAAAGGAGAACCATTACTTCTCTACTTAGTGGCCACGCCATACGCGGTCAGCACTGTCCTAATCGCGGATAGAGAAGGTATACACATACCTGTCTACTATGTAAGCGAAGTACTTCATTGTCCTAAGGAGCGATACCCTGAGGTACAAAAGATACTTTACGTACTACTAATGGCTTCCAGTAAGCTACGACATTACTTCCAAGCACATAAGATCACAGTACCCTCATGGTGTGGGGATGGATCACTGCTGCGCCAACGCATATCAGTTTCTCCACAAGGGTGGCCCGATCTTCACGGCGTAGGATAGAACAAAGATAACTAGCTGCGAACAGCTGGGGTAACTGGCTTTATACATGCCAAGGTTGGTTGCAACCCGTACGATGGGGAAGTCGATCCGCAGCTACAAGAACTCCGACCCGCTGTCCGAACAATCGTAGAACCACAATCCGGGACTAATCCACACAAAACGGCCGGAACCGTAGAGCACGAACTAGGGGGACCCGTAAAGATCCTTCTCGCGAATCCAAGAGAACTCACAAGAGCAAAGGTATAGGAACACTCAAGCAGTCTTGCTGCACTAGCATATAGCTGAAATGGGTTGATCAAAAGTGCTTCCAATAGTTGGAATACATGGGGTATTTATACTAGGAACAACCTTCCTAGTTTAGGTGTGAAAGAAACCATTAGATGAAAAGTTTTCTTGAACAACCAACCCTCCTAATTAAGGTGTGAAGGCACCCATTAGATGAAGAGTTTCCTTGGATATCCAAGAAACCAATTCGTTTGGAAAAGAGTTGCTTCAATTTTCGCGCAGGTTGGACTGGTTGTGCAGCTTCCACTAAAATGACCATAACTTTTGACTCGGAAGTCAAAATGATGCATGGTTTGATGTGTTGGAAACTAGACTTCATTATCTTTCGAAAGATGTGGCCCATGAGCATGTTGCACTCTTAGATTGTCTCCAGAATTGCTCAAGAAAGACAGATAGTGTGTGCCTTGCACCACCCTCATTCGTGCGACCAATCTTCGTCGTCCCTTCCAATGCACCTAAGTTCAACCAAAGAAGTGGACGTTGAAAGCACCATTAAGTTGTTTAAATCTGAAATGAAACTCAGGTTAGCATTCACCTGGTCACGAATTTGGTTGGCACAAGATCGAGTGATCGGTCCTTGAAATTTGGTCGAAGAGTCTTGTATGCAACCATCTTGGTCATCGGGGCGAACATCTTGGTCGTTGGAGCTTGTGATGTCCACATCATCCTCCCCCTCTTGAAAAGGAGTCATCCTCAACTCTGATGGTCCAATGTAGGGGGAGAGATCGGATACGTTGAATGTTGGACTAACGCCATACTCCTCAGGAAGATCAATCTTGTATGCATTGTCATTAATCTTTTTGAGAAATTTGAATGGGCCATCTACTCTTGGCTACAATTTGCTTTTACGTTGTTCTGGAAAGTGCTCCTTTCGAAAACGTACCCATACCAAGTCACCTGGTTCAAATAGGATCTTCTTTCTTCCCTTGTTTGCTCGTTTCTCATATTGCCTTGTCATCTTCTCAATATTTTTCTTAGTCTTCAAGTGAAGTTGCTTCACAAGTTGAGCTCACTTGCGTGCATCAAGATTGGTTTGTTCCTGTAAAGGCAAAGCCAAAATATCTATGGGAGCAATAGGTTTCAAACCATATACAATTTCGAATGGACAAAAATTTGTGGTCGAATGTGTGGCCCTATTATATGCAAATTCTACATGAGGTAAGCAGTCCTCCCGCATTTTTAAGTTTTTCTTTAAAATGGCTCTCAACATCATGGATAGTGTTTGATTTACAACTTCAATTTGACCGTCCGTTTGGGGATGGCAAGTTGTAGAAAATAACAATTTTGTTCCAAGTTTTCCCCACAACGTCTTCCAAAAGTAGCTCAAGAATTTTGTGTCTCGATTTGAAACTATGGTTTCGTGGTATACCATGCAACCTCACAACATCCTTAAAGAATAAGTCAGCAATATGTGAAGCATCGTCGCTTTTGTGACATGAAATGAAATGTGCCATCTTGCTAAACCTATCAACTACCACAAAAACTGAATCACTTCTCCTCTTTGTCCGTGGTAAACCAGGAACAAAATCCATAGAGATGTCTTCCCACGGTGCATTTGGAATAGGTAAAGGCGTGTATAGACCATGAGGGTTCAATCGTGACTTAGCTTTGTGACATATCTTACAGCGCGACACGTAGCACTCCACATATCGTCGCATCTTTGGCCAAAAGAAATGATCGGCCAGCACGCTCTCAGTTTTCTTGGTGCCAAAATGTCCCATGAGTCCACCTGCATGAGCTTCCTGAAAAAGTAGCAATCGAACAGAGCAATCTGGAATGCACAACTTGTTAGCTCGAAATAAGAACCCATCATGCAAATGGAATTTTTCCCAACCCTTTCCTTCACTACATTTTGAATGTGCTTCAGCGAAATATGAATCTTTGGCATATAATTCTTTGATACTCTCTAAGCCAAGAATTTTGACATCAAGTTGGGAAAGCAAAGCATGGCGTCTAGACAAAGCATAGGCAACAACATTTTCCTTTCCCTTCTTATACTTAACAACATAGGGAAAAGACTCTATCAACTCACTCCATTTTGCATGCCTACGGTTCAGTTTCAGTTGTCCTTTAAGATGTTTCAGAGATTCATGGTCTGAATGGATCACAAATTCTTTAGGCCATAAGTAGTGTTGCCATGTCTCTAAAGTTCTCACTAGTGCATACAACTCTTTATCATATACAGAATAATTCAGAGTTGGTCCACTTAATTTCTCACTAAAATATGCAATTGGCCTATGTTCTTGCATGAGTACTCCTCAAATTCCAATACCACTAGCATCACATTCGATTTCAAAGGTCTTACCAAAGTCCGGGAGTGCTAGTAGAGGAGCAGATGTTAACTCACTTTTCAACCTTTGGAAAGCATCTTCTTGGGCTTCTCCCCAATGGAATGGCACGTCTCTCTTGGTTAGATCATTCATCGGGGTAGCAATGGTGCTGAAGTCCACAAATCGTTGGTAGAAACCGCCAAGCCCAATGAAGCTCCTCACTTGGCTTACATTCTGTGGAGGTAACCAATCACGAATGGCCTTCACTTTCTCTTCGTCAACCTCCACTCCTTGAGCTGAAACAACAAAGCCATGAAAGACAACCTTGTCGGTGCAAAATGCGCACTTTGCAAGGTTAGCGTAAAGCTTTTCCTTTCTTAGGATAGCAAGCACACAGTTTATATGTTCAATGTGTTCATCAAGAGACTTGCTGTAGATTAGGATGTCATCAAAATAAACAACAACAAACTTTCCAATGAAAGCTCTAAGCACATGATTCATTAATCTCATGAAGGTGCTTGGTGCATTTGTTAGCCCAAAACGCATGACAAGCCACTCATACAACCCAAATTTTGTTTTGAATGTTGTTTTCCACTCATCTCGCTCTTTCATTCTAATTTGGTGATAGCCACTTTGCAAATCAATTTTGGAGAAAATGACAGAGCCACTTAATTCATCAAGGATATCGTCAAGTCTAGGTATTGGATGCCTATACCTAACAGTTATGTTGTTAATAGTTCTACAATCAACACACATTCTCCAAGATCCATCTTTCTTTGGAACTAGCAAAATAGGGACAACACAAGGAGAAAGAGTTTCCTTTACATAACCTTTGTCGAGAAGGTCTTGAACTTGACGTTGTATCTCCTTAGTTTCCTCTGGATTGGTGCGGTATGGTGGCCGATTGGGCAGTGGTGCTCCCGGTACCAAGTCAATTTGGTGCTCAATGCCTCTCTTGGGTGGCAACCCGGGTGGTACTTCGTCTGGAAACACATCCTTATAGCTCTGCAAAAGATCAAAAATAACACTTGACAAAGTAGAGGGGAAGTCGTTAGTGGATAGAAAATTCTCCTTGTACATGAGTACAAAGAAAGTGCAATTGGGTTCTCTCAATTCCCTCATGTCCCCATTCCTAGCCATCATTACTAAACCTTCTTTTTCCCGTGGCTTGGTTAATTTCAGCTGTGGAGTTTTGTTTGGCTTTGGAATCACTCGCTCACTATGTTGGTGGTTTTCTCTCAAGTGTTTCTCGCTCTCTCTCTCCTTTCTTTTTTGATCATCCATCAAGATTTCCTCTGGTGTTAAAGGGAGCAAAGAGATGCGCTCTCCTTTATACATGAACGAAAGTCGGTTGGCTCGACTACTAATCTGAACATCATGATCAAACAACCATGAACGTCCCAACAGCAATTGACAAGCTTGCATCTGAACTACGTCGCACTCCACTGATCTTGGAACTTCCCAATGGAGAACGGAATTGTCACAATATTGCTAACTTTCAGCAAACCACAATCATTGAGCCATTGCATATTGTAGGGGCTAGGATGCCGCCTTTGCTTCAGCTTCAATCTCTCCACCAAATCTGAGCCAGCAATGTTATTGCAACTACCATTATCAACAATGATACGACATACCTTCTCCTTGATTGTACCACAAGTGTGGAAGATGTTATGCCGTTGTCCTTTGTCCTCTTTTGCAGTGCTAACGCTGAGCATGCGACGAGAAATAAAGCAATTATTATCTCCCTCTTCAGCTCGATGGTTCGGATTGTTGTGCTCATCTCCAGCATGGGATGCAACTGAGTTCTCATCACCGTCTTCGGCTATTGGAGCAGCAGGGTTCAGTGGAGGTGGCACTACACCACCGACGGCCGGAAGATTCTCACAGAGCATCCTTTGCATTGCTTCAAGCAAAGTATCCTGCAGTTGTCGCAGCTCACCACGTCTCACTCGAACGTCTTCTTCACCATTATTTCCTCCATGCACACTTGACTGAGAACCTGCCATGTTAAGGAGAGGCAATATAGTAGAATAGGAATATCTTTATGGAATCACACAACCTCACCTCCTACTTACCAATGTTCTTGTGCGTTCTCGTTAGACCGCGATTGTGCAATGTGCTAGTTACCGGAAGTGATTAAGCGATTGAATAACAGGGATCAAAGAACTTTAGCCTCGGTTTATAATGGAGTTCGGAGGGCTAATCAAAGGAAGGCTTTGTAGTACTAAAATAAAGTGGACGAAATGCAACAAAACAAGTAAAAGAAACTTCACATCATCCACTAGATGCAACACACTCCTTTGCTACTGACTTTTTTTTCACTCACTCTTTTTTTTTTTAACTCTTCTCTTCTCTTTTCTTTTCTTTTCTTATTTTTAGCACAAACTAAAGATGACCGGCGATGATAAGGATGTAGCACAAGATAACTTTGATGAGAATAAGATAATAGCTTGCAATGTGCCAAACTAAATTTCAGTACCACAACAAAGATTTGTTTTTTTTATGGCTTTTGGACTCTAGGATAAGAATAAGAACACGAAGAACACAAGTAATATGGATAATATGGATGGTAAATAGATAGCAGATCCTACGGCATCAACGGAGGCTCTGATACCAAATGGTGTGGGGATGGATCACTGCTGCGCCAACGCATATCAGTTTCTCCACAAGGGTGGCCCAATCTTCACGGCGTAGGATAGAACAAAGATAACTAGCTGCGAACAGCCGGGGTAACTGGCTTTATACCTGCCAAGGTTGGTTGCAACCCGTACGATGGGGAAGTCGATCCGAAGCTACAAGAACTCCGACCCGCTATCCGAACAATCGCAGAAACACAATCCGGGACTAATCCACACAAAACGGCCGGAACCGTAGAGCACGAACTAGGGGGACCCGTAAAGATCCTTCTCGCGAATCCAAGAGAACTCACAAGAGCAAAGGTAGAGGAACACTCAAGCAGTCTTGCTGCACTAGCATATAGCTGAAATGGTTTGATCAAAAGTGCTTCCAATAGTTGGAATACATGGGGTATTTATACTAGGAACAACCTTCCTAGTTTAGGTGTGAAAGAAACCATTAGATGAAAAGTTTTCTTGATCAACCAACCCTCCTAATTAAGGTGTGAAGGCACCCATTAGATGAAGAGTTTCCTTGGATATCCAAGAGACCAATTCGTTTGGAAAAGAGTTGTTTCAATTTTCGCGCAGGCTGGACTGGTTGTGCAGCTTCCACTAAAATGACCATAACTTTTGACTCGGAAGTCGAAATGATGCATGGTTTGATGCGTTGGAAACTAGACTTCATTATCTTTCTAATGATGTGGCCCATGAGCATGTTGCACTCTCATATTGTCTCCAGAATTGCTCAAAAAAGACAGACAGTGTGTACCTTGCACCACCCTCATTCGTGCGACCAATCTTCGTCGTCCCATCCAATGCACCTAAGTTCAACCAAAGAAGTGGACGTTGGAAGCACCATTAAGTTGTTTAAATCTGAAATGAGACTCAAGTTAGCATTCACCTGGTCACAAATTTGCTTGGCACGAGATCGAGTGATCGGTCCTTGAAATTTGGTCGAAGAGTCTTGTATGCAACCATCTTGGTCATCGGGGCTAACATCTTGGTCGTTGGAGCTTGTGATGTCTACATCACCTATCTTTTCCCTTGGGGGACATTGTCTGCAATCCAGAGAAGTCTGGTTGGATCGCCAAATGGGCTGTCGAACTCGGTGCATTCGATATCCATTTCACGCCCCGCACTGCGGTTAAGTCTCAGGTCCTGGCCAACTTCGTGGTCGAATGGACTAACCTCGAGCCACCCATCCAGGCACCTCAAGAATTGGAATGCCCTAATCACTGGACAATGTACTTTGACGGCTCTCGCAGTTTTCAACACTCGGGGGTTGGAGTGGTCTTAGTTACGCCTCAGGGCAAGCAGCTGAAGTTTGTCTTTCAACTACACTTTGTTGCGACCAACAACGCAGCAGAGTATGAAGGTCTTCTTGCAGGGCTCCGGGCAGCAAAATTCCTCGGAGTCCGTCAATTAGTGGTGAGGGGAGACTCACAGCTGGTCGTAAACTAGGTAAACAAGGAGTACAGCTCCTCCAATGAGACAATGACTCATTACTTGGGGGAAGTGAGGAGATTGGAAAAACACTTCAATCATTTCGAAGTCCAATACATCCCGCGAAAGGAAAACATTCTCACAGACCATTTTTCCAAAATTGGGTCCTCACGCACATCCGCCCTGGCAGGAGTGTCCGTTGAACACTTGGAACATCATTCGATTATGACTTCGATCGAGGATGATCCAGTAACGGTCTGCATTACCAACCTCAGACAGGAACGAGATTGGACTCATCCATTGAGGGTCTATCTCGAACATGGGACCTTGCCCGAGGATGAAATCGAAAGCGGTCGGTTAGTTTGAAAGGCACGTCTATACAAGCTCATAGGAGGAGTTTTGTACAGAAAAGGTACTCAAGGAATATTTATGCGCTGTGTATCTCAGGAAGAAGGAAAATCCCTCTTGAGAGAATTCATGACGGTGTATGTGGTGCGCACGCGTCATATCGTACACTGGTCGGAAAGGCTTTTCGACAAGGATTTTATTGGCCTTTGGAACTTGATGATGCCAGGAGTATGGTCAAAATGTGTCCTCAGTGTCAGTTTCATGTGAGACAGGCTCATTGTAACACCCTAGTTTTGGGGGTGAAAAGTTTTGCATGAAAATCCTGCATGCATGTATCCCTGTAGTAGTAGCCAGATCAGTTGAACTCTAATCTCTCCCAAACCCTAAAAATCTCCAAATCTATTCTCTAGTTCCAGATCAAGATCTGACCATCCAGATTTAACCTATCAGTTACCCTGAGGATAAAAGTCTTCAGGAGCCAGATCAAATTCTGAACCTAACTCTCAATACCTAAGCCTCTCTCCGTTTTCGAAAACAGGAAAATTCAGACTTACCCTAAGTACCCCAGTTTTCAGATGATTGAATTATTTTAATCTAACCCTATTCAGACTCAAGTAACCCCTGGAATATGTTCCTAAGTTCATCCTCAACTCACTTCAAAAAGTTGGGAGCCAAATTAATTCATCTAAACACTTTTCGCAGTTTAGTCCAAATTTTACTGCGAATAAGTCCTTTTCTGTTTACCTGGAAGCCTGAAAAGGCTAAAATCTGCAAATTAATTCCAACTCCAGAATTTCTTCAGGAAACACCTTCCAAACACTATTTGATACAGATCTCCCTTTTGATCAGACTTCAAAATCTCTCTCCAATCACCAGAATTTGAAATCGACAAAATCCAGACTTATTTTACCCTAATTTTACCCTATTTTCGAAAATAGGTGAAATCCCCCAAATCTTATCAAATTTTCTCTAAATTTGAGCTGGATGAGTACTAATAGAAATGTTATACTCAGCCATGGAATCAATTCTCAAATTAACCATCTCTAAGACAGAAATTACAAATCAGTCCAGATTTCAAATAAGAATCCTTGCACTTTGGTCCCTGGTTCGACCAGAGGCACTGTGCGCGACCAGCAGCCGTGCACGACCGCGACCACCGCACTGCCACGCCAGGAACTTCATCGCCGGTGAAGCCCCGTGGTCGCCACCCTTGCCACTGCGTCCCTGCCACGTGTGCGCACGCCGTTCGCCACCGTGGAGCCACCGCGGTCGCACCAGCAGCGCCAATTTTGCCCGCGCGCGCACGCCATCGCTGCAGCCACGGCAGAAGATTGATGCCACGTTGCAAGCATGCCGGAGGAGCCCATCAATTCGCCGCTGCATCACCTGGGACAGCACACGCCTGCCTGCAAAGCCGGCACGGCCGCTGGAGCACGTCGCTTCGCTGCTGTCCCGCTCGGCCGGTCAATTCGCCGCTCCAAGTCTCCAGGCATTTTCCAGCCGTTGCAACACCTCCGAATCCTCTATAAATAGCCCCTGGTCTCAGTGAAGTATCACACACCACCAGAAGCACCTAAGCCCTCAAACTCACTGTGTCTTCTTCTTCCCCGGCGAGCAGCAAAGGAGGCTCACGGTGCCAAGCTTCTACACTGCTTCCTCCTCCAATCCAGATACTCCAGTAAGCTCCTCTTACCTCCCTCATCATGCCCGAGCATGTAATTGACTTCAAACCTCTCCAGTCGCCGGCAATTTCAGTTTTACTCCAGTAGCTCCGGCGAGCAATTAACCCTCAACCAGATCGATTCAGCTTTCGAACTAATAATCAAATATGCTCACTAGACCTTGCTTAACACCCCTAAGCAACCAAAATCGACAGATTTGCTAAAATGTGAAAAACCCCAAATTGGAACTTTGCTTGTGAACTGAGTTTGCTGTTCAAGCTTTTCTGGTGCATTTCTAGTTAATCTAACTTCACCAGTAGCTTACTTATGCCCCAGAGACTATCCACAAGCAAGGAATTAAGTTTATTTGCCCTAGATCAAAAATGCCCAAATCAGGCTTGAGTTAATCTTTTCCCCGGCCAATATCCCCTAAATCCAGCCAATCCAGCCATAGAAACCTTGCCATCTAGATGTTTTGGACCATTCTAAGCAACTTTGTCTTCTATCACGACTCCTAATTCGGCCTAGATTGTGAGATATAGCTATGCCCTAGTTTGCTGTACTGTTCACACTGCATGTGCTCCAGGCCAGCCAACTTCTTCGCCGGTTTTCATCACTTTCCGGCCATCTCCTGCCCTAGGTCCTGTTGAGACATTTGTTCCTGTTACAAATGCCTAACCACCAGACAAAGTGGTGCATCATTTGGAGTCCTGAGTCAAAAGATATGGCTAACCCTAGTTTCTGGCCGTGTCAAGCCTATGCCAGCCTGTGTCAGCCAGTGGCATTGAGCCTTTTCACCCACTTCCAGCCATGCACTTTGAAAATAACTTTGTCCCTTAGACTCCTGATGTTGTGATCTACACTTTTCTCTACTGTCACAACTTGAGTTGAGCCCTCTATCACCCATCGACCTTATGTCGATGCCTTGAACCGAATGCCAACCTAAAGACATTCGCTGTTTTTGGGCGAACCAGTCACCACCTTGATATTACCCTGATATTTTGGAACCTTGTAAACCTTGACAGCTAACTTTAACCCTGGTTTCCATAATTAAAACCACATCGCTTTCAAACCTTGTATTGCCAGAGTATTTTCTCCTTGCACCTTTGCATGTAGCAAGTTAGTAGAATAGAATTGATTGTAATGCCTGTTTGCTTGTTTGATCTTGTTCAGAGCAAGAGTCCGGAGTTGAAGATCTTGTCGCTGAACCGTCGTCGACTGCTGATACTTACGACGCGGAAGGCAAGTCATACTTTGAACATATTGAAACCCATATTTTATGAATTGCTATGCTATTCCATGAGTAGATATTTCATAAATATTGCACATGT
Organism: Pharus latifolius; assembly: GCA_019359835.1. Classification (NCBI taxonomy): domain Eukaryota; kingdom Viridiplantae; phylum Streptophyta; class Magnoliopsida; order Poales; family Poaceae; genus Pharus; species Pharus latifolius. The sequence goes on along the minus strand of CM033328.1, from coordinate 17,887,599 downwards.
TGAGATCAATGATATTATGGCAGTGATAGATTGAATACTTGAGAAATGTGAACTTGATAAGATAGCAAGCCTCGAACTAATAAAAGTATAAACATGTACATTTATATTCATGAAATAGAACCCCTAGCCGTGACCAGTATTTTGGTATGGAATGGTGGTAGCACTGGAGGTGCTTGGCTGCACTGGTTGTGCAGGCACTGAAGGTGCATGGTTCGTGGTATGATCTGGTCACTGGCATATAAGGACCTAGAACCTTGTGTTGTGCGTCTAGTGGCATGAAAAACGTACCAACCACTTACCTGGTATGGGACAGGCGCAACCTAGTAGCTTTCTTAGTATTATCAGTTCCCTGCATGGCTTGTCGATCCGGTTTCTCGCGTGGAAACTGGTGGGACGCAGTTCGTCCATGAGTGATGTGAGATCAGAAAAATTATGAGAGGACAAGGTGTAAAGAAGGAAGACGCCCTACGCCAGATTAAGTCGTGCGCGACTGTAATCGAAAGAGGTTATGTGTCCTGCGGGAACATAGACCCAGGCTAGGAAGTAAGGCAGTGGGGAGGACCCACAACGGTACTTGGGATGGTGTTGTCCATTTACCGGGCAGGGATGCTGTTAATACTAGACTGCAAAAAAAAAAACGTTGTGTGATCTCGGCCTTGTCACATGCGTATAAGTCGCATGGAGTTGGCCCGACTTGGAAGTCGAGTGAAAAAGTGGATTTAAAAAGAGGTACATCTCTGCAGAGTTTAAAAATGTATTCGAATACTTCGTGCTCCCGAGTTCTAGGAGTATGCTGCGGTGGATTAAATCCATGGGGTGTGACACAAGTATTGTTTATAAACTAAAATTTGTTAGCTCAAGATTACCCAAGTGGCATGTGTTGTCATGATAAGGGGCGTTGCCGTGGGCTGTCATGTGTTGACGTGTCGCGGTAATACCATAATATAGAGATCATATGATAATTAAGAGGCATGTGGTTTATGCCCTAAGTTATGAAATACTGCTAAGAGCATATGATTGAAAGACTTGAATAAGAGTAGTGTGATATGAGGATATATCGCCTTGGATATGGGATATATGTATCACCATCAATACGATTCATTTACTGCCATGGGTATGATCAGAAGTTGAGTAAGAGTTGAGAAAGAAATGTATTTTGGAAAAACCTTCACTCTTTCCCCAATAGCATAGGTTCATGTCATATATATATATGTATCTCTACCTTCCCTATGACTTGCTGAGTACGTAAGTACTCACCCTTGCAACAACTCATCAATAGATGGAGCATTCTACGACCTTGGAGGATACCCCGAAGATGCTGCGGACCCAGGAGATGATGAGCAGTTTCCTCCGGAACCCTGATGTGGTGCTGTCTTGCTGTCAACCTCTGTTTCCTGTGGTTTGCTTTTGGGCCTAGCTTCCGCCGACTAGATGTATTGTTTTGTTAGACCCTTGTGCCTTGTACGGCACTGTATCTCGTTTTGTACTAAGGCCTGATGGCCATACAATTATGACTATTGTACTATTTTGCTGCTGCAATATAATCCTGTGATTGACTCATCCTGGGAAGTCAAGTGGTTAAAGGGCCAGCTGCACCGAGCTGGGCTCCTCACAGGTGATGTCACTGTCATGGCAGACGTGACACTCATCAACCTGCCTATGCCTAACAAACCATTCCCCTTACATGGCCCTTCGCGGTCTGGGGGATGGACATTGTCGGCCCTATGCCACAAGCGACCAATGGATACAAATTCCTGTTCTTAGCCATTGATACGTTTACAAAGTAGATTGAAGCCGAACCGGTACGCAATATGACTGCTGCTGCAGCACAAAAGTTCTTCCATAAGAACATTCTTGCTCGATTCGATGTTCCCAATCGTCTCATCACTGATAACAGTTCTCAGTTCACTAGTGGTCTTTTTCTGGATTACTGCGATCGGGTTGGAACCAAGGTGTGCTTTGCTTCTGTAGCTCATCCGCAGAGCAATGGTGCCGTTGAACGTGCCAACGGGCAAATATTGCAAGGCATCAAAAAATGTGTTTTCAATCACCTTAAGACACGCTCAAGGGCTTGGGCAGATGAGCTCTACACCGTTCTATGGGCACTACGGACTACCTCTAGTCGAGCCACCGGTGAGACGCCTTTCCATTTGGTATATGGGGCTGAGGCCATGTTACCTATGGAAATTAGTATTGGTTCTGTTCGGACAGATCAATTCGAACAAGTTGATCAGAGCGAACAGTAGTTACAAGATCTCATCCTCCTAGAAGAAAAACGTGATAGAGCTTTCATCAAATCTACGATATACTTGCAAGCGTTGCGCAAGTATCATAACAAAAGGGTGCGACCACGTAGTCTCCACGGTGGGCGCCAGCTGTCGACGATTCGGACTCAGGGTCCTTAGTCGAACTTATGTAGAATTTTGTGAGTTGTGAGACCTTTCAGGGTGTCCCTTCGGGAAGGGATGATGAACCAATCCAGTCGCAATAAGTTCTCCCCAAAACGGGAAGGCCCCTACACTGTTGTTTCGGTGCCACGACCAGGATCAGCAAGGTTAGCGATGGAGGATGGTGGGATCTTATCTAATACATGGAACATCGATCAACTACGCAAGTTTTACGTGTATGTGTCCAATCCTTTTTCCTTTCAATTAGCATGATTTAACAAAACCGAAGCTTTTGATTGTTTCATGTGTGGATTATTCTTCTTTTGCCCGTATGTAACGAGTTTGACTTGGGGGCTGGTCTCCAATAGTTATGTTGCCACAATATCCTGATTGGATTCACTGGCCGATCTCATGATCACTTCCAGACAAGGCACCCCTCAATAAGCCGTTTCTCAATGCCCACGGGGCTTCCTGGCATGTCCTTGGTCATCAGAGTGGATGCCAGTTTGCAATAAGATTGGGTATTGTGTTTAATATGAATATTGACCTGGTCGTGTACCCCTTGTCGTTGGCACATATATATTTTCTCCTGTGCTCATAATACTAAGTCTTCAGTATACATAATCACAGGCGGGGGCTAGGGGAATATGGTCGCAACATGAAACAAAAGGAAGTGTTTTTCTTTTCTGAACAAAAAATGCATGCATTTGCATTCTATAAACTGTATTTGTACAGGTAATAATTTACATTATGCCGAGATCGTTCAGGAGTTTCTCGACAAGAGGTCTAACCTCCTCCATGATAGACCTAAGCTGATCTTCACTGTCGACCTCTGCTTCTTCCGCCACTGCGTTCAGATCCAGATCTGGGCCATGGCGAAGATGAAGTCAGCGAAGGATGGCAGAGGCAGTTGATTGAACTCTTGATTTGATCGCCTCTTTTTGCCACCTAGTATCTTCAGGAAGATACTCGAGAAGTGACTCCGCTTGGGTCGCGATCAGTGTGGTCCAGTCACTGAGGCTGAGGTCGTCCACCTCGGTTTCGACTACATCAGCCCTCCACAGACCGGCCACCATCTTCAGTTTCTCGAAGATGTTTCCTTGAGTGCTGCTGCTGGATGAGAGTGATGTGCTCAAATCCTTGTTCTCTCTGCGAACAGAGTCAAGGGTCGCCTGGAGGGTTGTCTTCTCTTGATCGAGCTGGCTTATTTGGTCATCTCGTGCTGTGACAAAAGGCTATTATAAACACTTCATGCGATGAAGTTAATTTACTCTGGTCAGAAGTATGCTTACCGGAGAGCTGTGATCGCAATTTTTGGAGTTCGCTTTCCAGGAATGAGATGTGGGTGCTGCCCAGAACTCCTAGTTTTCCCCACCAGCGAGGCTCTTCATTAGATATGCATTTTCTCTGTGACAGAAGGGATAATTACCAAGATAAGGTCTTGCATTTGAATGAGTAAAGAAATATCTCCCTTACTGCTGCAGGCGACCTTTTTCCTCTTCTGTAGCCTCGATGCTATCCATCATAGCCATTGACATGTTCGCCATGCGGGTTATTTCCTATGACAAGGAACGAGATCGATTTCAAAACACAGATGCTCTTATGCAAGCACAAAATCTATAAGGGGTGATCGATGTACCTCGGCATACTCTCAGAATGAGAGTTTTCTTGGTGCAACCGAAGGTTGAACCGTTGGGTTCACCTTGTCCCCAACAGGGACAGCCGATGTTCCCCCCTGCTTGCCTTTATTATTGGCTAGGGCTGCAGATTCCAATATATCTGATTGGACTTCTGCAGACACCCTATCCACCATGGCCCGAACGACCTCCATGGCCGAAGGGATTGAGCTTTGCTCCCCAGAGACCTCGGTTACAGGGGAAGCCCCAACACTAGTTGAGGCTGTCGAAGGACTAGGCACCAGACTTCTGTGCCTAAACAATAGAGAATGTTATCAGTTGAGATTTCTAACCTTGTCCATACAAGGGACATTTCTTACCTTATTCGCACTCCCTCTAATTTTTGAGATTTTGAAGAGGGTTCCCCAAGGAGAAGGGGACAGTCATCATTTGTCCTAGTCTTCCTCTTCCTAAAGATGACCCCGTCCTTTTCTCCCTGGGTGCATGAAATCATGAACATGCGCATGAGGAACGATAAAGACTGGGGTTAGGACGATCCTTACCTGGGTGACCTCTTCGGTTGGTAAGGATACCGCCGCTGGACCAGATATCTCCTGGACCATAGGCGTCAGGACTAGATTTTTGACCGCGGGGTTGCTGGCAGACGCAGTGTCCTGTTCTGTCATTCCCACTCCAGGTGTTGTGAGCGGAGTGCTCGTTGCCCCAGGGCTGGCCACAACCATCCCCTGGCGGATGGAGGGAAGGTTTTCTTCCTCCTACAAGAGCACTGCTTAATTGACATTCACAAACGGATAGCGACCATCAAAGCTGTGAAGGATCTTACCACAGTCACCCCTTCTGTTAGGGGGAGAGGTGTAGCAGGCCCGGAAGCTTCTTGAGCTTCAAGAACTGGGACTTCACCCGCAACCACAGGGTTATCGATGGTCGCGGGGCCCGCCGTAGTTGTTCCTGGTCTCACGGGTGAAGACAAAACGTCGCTGGGCAGGGAGGTAATCGTCTTCCTCTTGCGGCGGATCAGCGGGACATCATCTTCCTCCTCGCTCCCTTCTCCCTGTACGACGAGGAAGTGATTCTGGTTTGTACCTAGGGGAATAGAGGGCGTTGAGTATCTTACCGCTGTTTTCTTTGCGGTAGAGGGAGTTTTTGCAGAGGAAACCTCTCCTAGAAGTCCCTTAGACTTCTTGGGAACGTTTTCCCTTGTTCCACGCTTTGAAGAGATCTTTTTCATTCTCTTCGGAGCTGGCTTTCCCAAGAAGCCGACATCCTCGGCTGGGCATGTTGCCTCACCGAACTTTCCCAGGAGCTGTATTATTCAAGTCATTCTCGTTAATGCCAGATCGGTGGACGGTTTATGAATAGACTTTGGCAAGAAAGTCTGTACCTTTCGGCGCTCTTGTCTAAGGTCGTCGCCAGCGTTGATCAAGCTCTGTGGGCGAGGTGACCCTTTAGCTCCCTCCACATCGGCACTACACGCCTTGAGGAGGTAGTTCGTCTGTTTTTCGATTTCGGACGAACTTAGAGCTACATCACACACAAACAAGTTAATAGATGCAATTTTTTGGAAGAAATTTATGTTTTTGTTGACTGGAAGACATACCATTATTATAGTCCAAGGTGCTATCTACCATGGACTGTATCTCCCAAGCCGGATGAGCCCTTTCGCACAGGGGGCTCACCCGATTCTTCACAAAGTCGCGGATGATATCGCGAGCAGTCAATCCCTCCTGGACTAAATGAAGAATTACCTGGGCCTGTCTCTTCTGTTCTGCTCTTAGAGCAGGGAGAGAGTCCAACTCGCTGGACTTCTCTGGTTGAGACTTCTCAAACCATAACCCTCTCTTGGATGGAGTGGTGCAGTAAAACCACTTCCGGTACCACCCGTGCACGGAATCGCGCAGGGGCGGGAAGGGATACTCCTTCTTCTCCCTTATCCGGAAGTAAATGCATCCGGTGGCATTGGCGCTCTTCGACCATACCGAATAATAGAATCGCCGGAAGAGCTCCACGCTTGGGAGCACTCCGACAAATGCTTCGCACAAATGTTGGAAGATCACCAAGATTAGGACAGCATTCGGGTGGAGATTCACCAATTCCAGCCCATAATGCTCCAAGATCCCCTTCAGGAACCTGCCCTCGGGGAATCGAAACCCACATCGCAGGTATTCCTCAAAAACCACCAACTCGCCCTCTTGGACGATTGGGGTTTCTTGATCTTTCCCCGCAGGCGCCAGTTGATTAGCAACCGCGGAGGGAGGATCTCTCTTTTTCTAGTGCTATCAAACTCTCCTCCGTGTGGTGGATTGATCGGCTCCAAGACGTCATTTTTTGCAAGAGATTGTAAGAAAAAGCTAGCGGCTTTAGGGGCGATGGAAGACGAAGGATGACGGTTTTGTGCGGCGGAAGTTATAAGGCGGGATGCTGGTTGCGTATGTCTTCCTCAGGAAGCTACCTGCTCCTTTTATAGCGCCCGAGGCAACGTTTCACTGAGGGTAACGTTCTGTTGAATATTTTATTTATTTCCCATAATGGATGTTTTCTCTGGGAAAATCCATTATGCGAAACGAAAAGTATTCTTTGTTTCGAATTTGGGAAATTGGGGTGAACATAAGAACGTGAAAATTCTACAAAGATTTTCGGACGACATTATCCTTCATGTTTTTGTAAATTTTCACGTGTTGATCACAATGAGTTCCTGTGGTCTTTTCAGAACATACATTTTGGTCATAAAGATGTTCTATGATCATTGCGAACAAGTAACAGCTTCGCATGTAGTTATCGTTGGGACAAGTTGTTGTGTCGTCAAGACTATGATTTTGATCGGACTTCCATCTTGATCGCAATGGTAGTTCTAATCTGATCTCGGTTCTGATTGCAATAACAGTCATGATCGGGTTTCGGTTCTGATCGTGATAACAGTACTGATTGCGGTATTAGTACTGGTCGTGGAGTGACATATTAACGCGTTTTTACTCGCAGTACTTGGATTTACCTGTGTATGTGTGGTCGTAAAGACATTGCTTATGGCCATGTTTTCACACAGAGATTATGAAGAGTTTCCATATTATGTAATGTAAAAGAAGTCTTTATTTCTGGCAATCACATACAAAAGGGATGCAGGTGACCAGAGCGTCAGCCTGATTCCTAGAGAAGTTTACAAAGTTCTCCTAGGGACATATTAGCGTCAGTAGGATCTACACTGACGGCCCCAAGAGAACTGGCAACTATTCTAAGCCTATCTACATCGTCCCTAATAAGAGACGCACTACCATCCCTGATCTAATCGGAGAGTTCTCGCTGTTGTTGAGTATAGTCCCTCTCCAGACAAAATTGGTGTGCCTCTTCGCGGGCTCTGTCAAAACATTCTGCCAGGTGCAGAATGGCCAAAGACATTTCTTCGGTCTTCTTCTCCAAGGCCTCTTTTTCCCCTTGGAGAGTCTGTTCGAGGGGAGGAGGTTGAATCTCAGCAGGCTGGTAGCTGGGGGCTCCAACGATTTTGATCTCCTACATTTGCAGATGTTAGTTCTACAAACTATAACAACAAGCAAAGGGGATGGAAATAATTACCAATCCTCACAAGTGAGAGGTTAAAGTACTTCCCCCAGAAAGTAGATCACCCGACAAAAGCCGAGGACCATCAGATGGTGGAAGTGCAATCTTCCCACCAGAAGAGTTTTTCCCCAACGCGGGTTGAGGATTATCTTGTCACGGAAGTACAGCTTGCCAACCATAAAATTGATCACCCCTCAAGGGATGAGAATCATTGGGATGAAATGGAGAAAACTGAGAAGAACGCCCTGAGGGATCATCATGAACCTCCAAAGGTGGAGATGAAGGTTCGACCTGCCGAGGTGCATGAACAGGGAGAACTATGGGAACCAAAGGAAGAGAGAGCAATGATGCATCTCTCACCTTTGTCCTATTAGAAGATCCCTCGTCAACCTTGGGTCTCTTCCTCGGAGAAGTCAGATCTTCGGACATCTGTAAATTTCCGAAAAAAGCGTTTGAAGAAATGATTAGAATATGAGACGGTAACTCGAACCAAGAATTCCAGAAGAGATTTACCTTTTGTGAATCCTGGTCGAACTCAAGTGCCACTTCTTCTTCATCACTTTCAATCTCAATGATGTTTTGATCTACCATTGAAGAGTGTACAAAATAGAAGAAAAGATGGCTTTGGAAAAGACTTAGCCGGAAAAGGATTTGTGAAGTTTTAAAGTTGAGAGGCTTCGGTATTTATAGCCCCCGCGGTGACAGTTCGTTTTTCGAATGCCTCGAGCTTTTAAAACATTTATAATTTTATCTCAGGTTAAAAGACAATTCTATGGCGCCATCATTACCTGTCAAATATTGCCCAGCGTCCATCTCGGGAAATAAACCACTACACTTAGTGTGCCACTAGTGGAGGATTTGAAGGGTCGGGTTACTTATCCGATGTAAGTATTAAAATTTGAAGTAAACATGTCCCTTCATTTTCTTCAAATTTGGGGGCTAGCTGACGAGGATTGATACCCGAGCTAGTTCAAAATAAATGCACGTCTGTTTCAAGATAGATCCGAATCAAATGCGTGTCCGTTGATATGATCTTGAGATGTTTTGAGATACGCGGACAGATGGTCGCAGGTTCTACGCGATCAGGCCGCAAACAGTGCGCGGTCAGGAGCCTGTAGGCGATGCGCGGACAGAAGATCACAGATAGTGCGCGATCAGATGACTGCAGGCAATAAGCGGTCAGAATACTCTTGACCAGGAAACGCGGGATTGCTTAGTCCCTACAACTAGCATATCCTGAATATCCCAAAGATTCCTCCACGAATAGAGACAACCGTCAGGAGGTTAATACGTGCAGTTATTCCTTAATTACACGTGTTAAGCCTGCATGGAGGTTAAGGGCAGTTACCAAAACTGCACCCGAGCAACTGTTCAAAGCCGTTATGCCTTGGCACCCTTTCAACCAATATAAAAGGATAAGCCAATGCATCAGACAAGGGAGAGATCAGAAGACCAACATAAGACATTAGTTTAAGTCAATTAGCTTTCATAAGTCTTCTTGGCATTGTCTTGTATAAACATACAGGAAAGATCTTCGCCTATGAGGATCCTTTCCCTAGTCTTGTAACACTTTTTCTTACACATAGTAAATCTTAACAAGACGTAGGGTTGTTACTCCCACCATCGAGGGCCCGAACCTGTCTAAATCTCTTTGTGCTCTATCTAGCCTTGGTTCATCATCCCTTCCCGGAGGGACACCCTGAAAGGTCTCACAACTCACAAAATTCTGCATAAGTTCGACTACGGACCCTGAGTCCGAATCATCGACAGTGGATTCTATCCACATCGATGCAGCACAAGTAGCTTCTGGAAAGGTTTTTCCTAATATTGATTAAAGTGACGACTCATGAAAGACCGTCACACATAACAATCTCTAAAAGCTTAGTTGAGGACTTTAAAAGTTTCTCTTTTGAAAATGAAACCCTTTCTCAAAATCTTTAGATTGAAAATCTATTCTATCCTTATCTACAAACCATAGAGCCCATCTCTTGGAAATTCCCCTCATCTATATGCCTGCATACTTAAATTGAGACTTGTTGAGCACCATGTGGACAACATGCTCACCCTTGCTTTTACAAAGAAATTTAGAAGAACGATTTGTTGATCCCGACTCCTATGGTCTTGAACCCAATGCGGAAGAAGAAGAAACCATCCCTGAAGATCCAACCTACTAGAGGGTCACTCACCAAGTGGAGTCCGATGTGGAGGAAGCCCATGCAACACCACTACCGATGCAAACTGAAGTCGTATTGCTTACTGTTGTTATGTTCTGTGCCGATCTTTGTATCAAAGAAAACTCTTATTTTGTATCAAACTTTAATTGTGTCATTTTGGCGCTATAGTAATCTAATATTGGTCCTTGTGACCCGATACTTGTTTTAATTATTTGCATTGAAATATAATGCATTCTATTGTTGTGAGCTTGCAATGTATCATTTTGAGTGCAACCCACCTGGGCGATGGCCACCAGATTCCTCAAATGAGTACCCCACACGTGCGGCGGCACCCGCGGGATTGGGTCGATCTGGCGGCGCAGCACGAGACGCAAGCGGCAACACACGGGTTCTAAGGAGTGGCGCCAGTGCGTGGCAGGGCGAGGAAGGAGCGGTGTGGTGGAGGCAGAGAAGTGGAGAGAGGAAGAAGAAGAAGGGAGGAAAAAGAAAGAGGAAGGAAGGAAGGAGGAGGAAAAGAGTAGAAGAATAAAAGAGGGAGGAGAGGAAATAGAGAGGAAGGAGCACGGAAAGAAAAGGGGAGCTTGCCGGTAGTGAGGACGAACGGGAGAGGAAGAGGCGAAATGTAGTGAGAGAGGATGAACGGGTAGAAGATTGACGGCTCACCTAGAGGGAGAAGAGGAAGAAAGGGGAGGTAGAAATGGGGAAGGAGATCGGTGGCTTACCGCCGGCGTGGACCTGGCCGGCGGCGGCAAGCTCACCGGGGCCAAGAGAGAAACAGTGGGGGTTTGGGGGATAAGCAAGCCCAAGGAACAACAGTGGCGGCTAGGGCATTTTTAGTGTTTTGGCTGTTTTGCAAAAGGGCCCTCGGAGTTTTTAGAAATAGCAATGGAGTCCCTCCAGTTAGGGTTTAGGTTTTCTGTGTGTTGGCTTTTATGCAATTTGCTGCTCCGGGTTTTAGGCAATTGGAATTGAGCCCTAGGCTATAAGGTTTAGCTGTTCTAGACTCCTGGAGACTCCGACTTTGACACGGTCAGCTCCTATGAGTTCGTAACGACATGTACTTCTGTACGGAATCATCTGTTCACTAGATCCAATCGATGAAGCTCGTCAATTTATCCAATGGTCACCCAAATTGTGTCGACCTGCGATTAAAATAAACAAAACACACAGTCGAGGTTGAACGACACCCAACAAAAATATTTTTGAGTTTTTGATGATTTTTATGACTAAAATGAGCATGAATGGGGGGATAATATCTAGAAAATAAGCACAAATTTGAGATTTATCATGTCATAGGTACAAGTATGTACTCCTTGTTGACTTGAGTAAGCAACCCTCTTTTGATGTAGTCAACAACGAAGTCCGAGTCGCTCTTAAACATCATCTAAGTGACTAGAAAGGGGTCCAGGAAACCAATAGGTTCCCGTTTAGTTTTGGCATATTTGGTCATGCAGCTGCGTGGAACTAACCAATTAATAAATGACATATATCCATATATGCATGAACAGGCGTAGGATATCAGATACTTACAGCACCCAAGACCATAGGATGGACACATCGAGTGTGTCTTTGTTGAATAAATTGTGCAGGCCTTCGAAGGTCACCGGATAGGTCCCGACATCCTAGTGGAACTCTACCACATTGTGCTTGACCATGAAGTGCGTCGGACGCTGCATCATGGTCTCGTTTGTCTTCTGCATGTACCATCTGTGCAAGCTCTGGCATGGGCGACCCATGCTCTGAATTGCAGTATCGGGGGCCATGAGCATCCCAAGAGCAAACGCCATGGGATACGGTATGCTCTTCTCACTCTCCTTCATCGTTCGCTGCTTTGCTTTTCCCCTGGAAGCCATCTTCTTGATGCCTTGCCTCCTAATCGGTGTTAGCTTCGTCATTGGACCCATCGATTGGCTTGTCGGACGAGGGGTCGCTGGCCAGTAGGCTGAGTGTCGGTGTCCGTAGGGGTAAGAACCTACGTATAGTAATGGTCACCAACTCTGAGGGCTATTATTGTACTATGAAGTTATGAAACTGGTGGGGGAATTACCTCATCTAGGATGATGTCCTTCTTGGGCCATTGCATGAATGTGTGCACCGCAGCCCTGAGAATGGTAATCTCATTTTTCGGCGGCTTGTCCAATGGGAATCCCTTGCGATGGTCGAAGACAATGTCCACCAGGACACGTGCAAAACCCTCAGATAGAGGGACACCATGGATCGTCGCCCCCGCTGTGCATGGTTGCTCCATCCCACGGCCAGCCTCGATCGGGAAGAGACCAGCTCGCACCATAAGCTGGTAGGAGGTAGGTTCCTACAAATAGTGCGCATTAAGATGATATCAAGGTACGCATTGAATTTCACTTTCGAATAAATTATCAAAGAAAAGCGGTCATTACCTATAGAAAGTCCACCGGATACCACTGAGGGGGCTCCAGATGCGAAGACTCTGAAAGCGAAGCCCCTGGCACGGATGCGCAACTGCTACGGCAGCCAAGAACGGCGCTCTATAAGTCTGTTGTTGCAGGGTGATGCGCTGGGACTGTCTTAGCTCATGATACATTGCCCGCATCTCCGCCAACTCCTGCCTGAGTTCTGCATCCCGCTGGTAAAACTTCGATCGGATCTCCTCCTTGATCCGTTCATCGCGGGCTTTGTAGAATCTCTTTCTCCTGTTAGCCGCCTCCTTATTATCAGCAAAACCTGCCTTCCAAGGCACAGTGGCACCTAGGCCACGCACGCGGCCCGGATGCTCCTTATTTCCCAACGCCGTCGTTAGGATATCCCTCTCCCTGCTAGGGTTGAAAGATCCGGAGGACGCCTGTGCACTCAGCACTTCCTACAACAGGAGAACTTAGCAATACAACCCATTGCATGCGTGTTACAAGGATAGTAAGTTAGAGATTTACCAGCAGGTCGATCACTTCCCTGTCCGTAGGGTTATTGACGAAGACACTTCCAAAGGAGGTCATCTTCAATCTTCCTCGACACCAATTGCGGGAGAGCACGTCCATTATCCCCGCATAAGGACTGGAGGTCAAAGACTGGGAAGCCTCCTCATCCTGCTTCCTCCACAGCGCCTTCTTCCCCGTATACCCACTAGTGCCTAGTCTGTATATGTGGGTATTCTTCGCCTAGTTGGCCTTGCCCTTCTCACTGAGAGCCTGGAACTCGGGCATGTCCTTCATCTCCATGAACCACTGCCATACCTCGGGAGTCACGAAAGGGTGGTCATTGAAGGGTGTCTTCGACTCCTTCATATAATGGTTGGCAAGATGGCTCTTGAAGGTCCTCCATGCCTTATTAATTACCATCAGTGCCGTCCGGCGGATGGTGAGCTGGCAATTCTCGGGAATGTGAAACGCTGCCTGCACTTCTTCCCATAGCTTGTCCTTGCACTCTCGGGGCACTTGACGCCACTAGGAGGTGGTGATAGGCACCTGCTCCCTTGCCACATTGCCGCATAGGGAGTGGTACTGACTAACTAGTTTCTCCGGCGCTTCTGGCACGCCGTTGTCGATGAACTGTATGTGTTGGTTTTCCCTCCTGTTGAGAAGCTCAGATGTCGTACGACCTCGGCCCTTTCTCTTCTGCGGCTGGGCCACGGTAGATGGGGAGACATCCGGCCCAGGCATCTCATCGCCAGGGAGGTTGCTCTGACTCCCCAATAGATTCATTTCGTCACCGGATATATCAGTTGCTAACATAAGTGAAAGAGAGAAGATTGAATTTATGTAGGGGTTCTTATCCTGAAGTTGAAATCCTCCATTAAAGAGAAACTAATGTTATTTTTTCTTTTTGAGGTAATTTTTAAAAACACATCAGACAATGATGTAGTGGATATTCCGACAAAACATCACCAGAAAAGCACAATCATTTGTAGGGCAGAAAAAGGGGGTGGTAGTAGGGCAGAAATTTTTGTCATGTACAGTTATGTGCATATGATGAGTCAACATTCCCTCTCATTGTATGCGATAAATAAAAATCATATGTCTATCAATAAGATAACTAAACATGATGAATCAATATTTGAAAGGAATTTTATAGAAAAAATTTCACAAATTAAATTTCTAAAATTTATGTATTCCAAATCTCATAACTGGTGTAAAGAAAGTATTTGCATACATATATGAAGTGTTTGTCAAGTAAAACTAAATGATCCGATAAGTAACGTGGATGTAGAGCAGAACTTAATCTCTAGTGTCCATCGTTTAGAAAGTTTATCAAGTAACCTATATCGATCTAACTGATAACCAATGCAGATATTACGATCTATCCCCTCTATTTGTAAAAGGAGCATGCAAATTTCTCTTATTTGTAATAGAAGCACAATATCTACTATTCAAATACTACAATATGATTAAGCTTGCCGAATTCTGTTGCACCCCGAAACTGGGACTACGACTACTGTAGAGACCTAGCTCGCTGCAGCTAGTCCCATATATGCATAGCATACACATTCCCTTGACTTCCCAGGATAAGTCAAGCACAGGAATATATTCACATTGCAACAGAGTAACTTACAAAATAGTTAAGCAGTGTGGCCTGCTGGCCTTAATATCACTGAATCTGACGAGGATTGACACCCGGGTCACTTCTAATAAACTTTTGGTTCAAGACAAGTTCGAACCAGACATGTATCTGGTGATGCGAACTCAAGCTATTCTAAGGGGCATCACCATGAGGTCGCAAGCTTTACGCGATCAGGTCGCGGGTTTCATGCGATCAGACCGTAAGCTTTGCGCGGTCAGAAGTTCGTAGGCTATATGCAAACTACACATTCGGGATATTGCGCGGTCAGCCAATATCCCACGGTCAGAACATCTGCCGATCAGGATATTTGGGATCTATCTATTCGGTTGCCCATACAACAGGATATTCTAAGTATCCCGAAGATTCCTACACGTGGAGAATCGACCGTCAGAAGGTTAACACGTACAGTTATCCATGAATAACACATGTTTAACTTGCGTGGAGGTTAAGAGCAGTTCCAAAAACCGCATCCAACCGTCCGTGCAACCGATTGATGCAGTTTCCTCCACATGGCACCCTTTCAAGCAGTACAAAAGGATGGCATGGAGCATCAATCAGGGGGATCGAGAGATCATCCGAAACATCAACAGAGAGATCGGAAGATCAAGAAATCCAAAATCATTTAAGTTAGCCAAGTCTACGGCCCACCTCATATAGCATTTTAGTAAGCCTTCTTTGGCTTATCCTTGTACACTTTCACAGAGAAAATCCTCGCCTGTGAGGACTTTTCCCTTCATTTGTAGACCTTTTACCACACTTAGTGAAATCTCAACAGGACGTAGGGCTATTACTCCCACCATCGAGGGCCCGAACCTATCTAAACTCTCTGTGCTCCTGTTCACCATTGTTCGGCATACCTTCCCGAAGGGTCATCTTGAAAGGTCTCACAATTACAAATTCTGCATAAGTTCGGCTGAGGACTCCGAGTCTGAATCGTCGACAGCTGGCGCCCAAACATTGTGGCCGTGGGCACCAGCTGTCGACGATTCGGACTCAGAGTCCTCAACCGAACTTATGCAGAATTTGTAATTGTGAGACCTTTCAAGATGACCCTTCGGGAAGGTATGCCGAACAATGGTGAACAGGAGCACAGAGAGTTTAGACAGGTTCGGGCCCTCGATGGTGGGAGTAATAGCCCTACGTCCTGTTGAGATTTCACTAAGTGTGGTAAAAGGTTTACAAATGAAGGGAAAAGTCCTCACAGGCGAGGATTTTCTCTGTGAAAGTGTACAAGGATAAGCCAAAGAAGGCTTACTAAAATGCTATATGAGGTGGGCCGTAGACTTGGCTAACTTAAATGATTTTGGATTTCTTGATCTTCCGATCTCTCTGTTGATGTTTCGGATGATCTCTCGATCCCCCAGATTGATGCTCCATGCCATCCTTTTGTACTGCTTGAAAGGGTGCCATGTGGAGGAAACTGCATCAATCGGTTGCACGGACGGTTGGATGCGGTTTTTGGAACTGCTCTTAACCTCCACGCAAGTTAAACATGTGTTATTCATGGATAACTGTACGTGTTAACCTTCTGACGGTCGATTCTCCACGTGTAGGAATCTTCGGGATACTTAGAATATCCTGTTGTATGGGCAACCGAATAGATAGATCCCAAATATCCTGATCGGCAGATGTTCTGACCGCGGGATATTGGCTGACCGCGCAATATCCCGAATGTGTAGTTCGCGTATAGCCTACGAACTTCTGACCGCGCAAAGCTTACGGTCTGATCGCACGAAACCCGCGACCTGATCGTGTAAAGCTTGCGACCTCATGGTGATGCCCCTTAGAATAGCTTGAGTTCGCATCACCAGATACATGTCTGGTTCGAACTTGTCTTGAACCAAAAGTTTATTAGAAGTGACCCGGGTGTCAATCCTCGTCAGCTAGCCCCCAAATTCGAAGAAAACGAAGAGACGTGTTTATTTCGGATTTAAAAACCGTGCATTGGATGTTTAACCCGGCCCTTTAACTTCTCCACTTAGTGGCGCACTAAGTGAAAATGGTTGGTTTTTCAAGACTGGTTCTGGCATTACGTGACGGGCAATGATGGCGCCGTACAAATATTTTTATCTCGAGGTAAAATTGTAAATGTCTTAACGAAACCCGAGGTGTCTGGGAGGCGAACCGTCGCCCTGGTGGCTATAAATACCAGACCCCTGGACATGTAAAGATCTACAGTTTCCCTCTCACGCCTAAGTCTTTTTCTTGTTATCCTGCCTCCTTCCTTTTCACATACTCCTCCCAATGGCAGATCACGATATCATCGAGATTGAGAGTGATGAAGAGGAAGTTGTCGAACAAGGGTCTCAAACGAATGAAGTCCTGTCTCCCTTAAGGAAGAAACCCAAGGTTGACGAAGGATCTTCCAGTGGAATAAAGGTGAAGAACGTAGCGAGTTTCTTTCTTCCTTCAGTTCCTTTGACCCTCCCCGTTCATGCCTCTCGGCAAATTAGGCTTTTATCCTTAGAGAAAGATCCCATCACGTCCAATTCTCCCATCCTTTTGGGTGATCAACATCCTGGTCGGCAAGCGGTGACTATCCCTCGATCAGATGATTGCCATATTGGGTTGGCGAAGCAATCTTCTTATGGGAAGGTTGCTCTTCCACCATATGATGATCTTCCTCCCAAGATGGGTGTATCAACGGGTTATGCACCGGGACAGGTAACAATTCTTCCCCCTTTTTGTTGATAATTTTAGTTAGTATGACTAACTTTTGCAAAATGCAGGAGGTAGGAGGCTCCAGCGATCAGCCTTCTGCTGCTCCATCTCTTCCTTCCGGACTGACCCTTCTGGAAGACAAGAATGCCCTGGAGAAGAAGACCGAGGAGATGGCCTCGAAGATTCTGCGTTTAGCAGAATGTCTTGATCGATCCCGAGAAGAGGCGCACCATTTCCGTCGAGAGAGGGACTTCGCTCAGCAACAGCGAGAACTCTCTGACTTGATTAGGGACAATAGTGCGTCTGTTGTTAGGGACGATATAGATAGACTTAGGGTAGTTGCTAGTTCCCTGGGGGTTGTCAGTGTAGATCCTACTGACAACAACATGTCCCTTGGGGAACTTTGTAAACTTCTTTCGGAACAGGTCGATGCTTTTATCGACCGTGTCCCTTTTGTATGTAAAGAATGTAATAAATAAAGTTTCTTTTATTCATATGAACATTCTTCATTCCTTCTGTGTGAAATTATGGCCAAAAGCTTAGTCTGCGACCAGTCATACACAAGAAATTTCAGTTCTGCGATTAGAATTGAACTTTAAAAGGTCACCATGACCTCCCCTGATGCCGCGATCAGACTTAAGGCTGCGGTTAGAACTGAATTGCGACTAGAGTTGAACGTTCGGTTAGACCATTATTTCGACGAGAAACGAAGTTGAATAACATGGCTTTAACCAAACCATAACCCAGTTAGAATATATCCGTACGTCAAAATTTGAGTTACATGATATTTTTCATAAAAATGTTCAGGTAAAAAGAAAGGTAAATAACCCTCGAAAAGCCTTAGCAGACTTCTCGAGTTTTAGCCCTTTCAGCTTCCGAAATAAAGAAGTCTTTTTATTTCAGATCCGATACCCGAAACGCTTTAAAGGGTTTATCACAGAATATCCATTATGGGAATGAATAAAATATTTAAGAGGATGCTTGAGTGGAACGCTACTCACAGAGGCGTGACTCCTCGAGTCTATAAAAGCAGTAGGTAGCTTCTTGAGGAAGCCATTCAGCCGCGAAAAACCCTTAGAGTTCCCGCCGCACAAAACCCTCATCTTCTCGCCTTCATCTTCCACAAAATCATCGACTTTTTCGACCGATCTTCCTCAAAAAATGGCATCTTGGAGCAGATCCAACCACCATTCTGAGGAGACTTTGGTGGCGTTGGAGAAAGAGGAGATCCTTTCATCGCGGCTGCTGATCAACTGGCGGCCTGCGGAGAAGGACCAAGAAACCCCAACCGTCAGAGAGGGCGAGTTGGTGATCTTTGAGGAGTATCTGCGCTGCGGGTTCCGATTCCCTGAGAGTCGGTTCCTAAAGGACATCCTTGAACATTATGGGTGGGAACTGATCAACCTCCACCCTAATGCGATGCTGATACTGGCGGTGTTTCAGCATCTTTGCGAGGCCTTCGTCGGAGTATATCCTAGCGTAGACCTCTTCCGACGGTTCTACTTCTCGGCATGGTCGAAGAGCACCAATGCTGCCGGATGCATCTACTTCCGGCTGAGGGACAAGAAGGAATATCCCTCCCCACCTCTGCGGGATTCGGTGCACGGGTGGCACCAGAGGTGGTTTTACTGCTCTCCGCCGTCCGAGAGTAGTTTATGGTTTGAGAACTCGCGGCCAGAGAAGTCAAGCGAGTTGGATGCTCCCCCGGCGCTGGGCGCGGAGCACCTGAAGCACGCCGAGGTGATTCTTCACTTGATGGGTCAAGGGTTGATAGCGAGGGATGTCATCCGAGACTTCGTGAAGAATCGAGTGAGCCCTCTGCGTGAAAGGGCTCATCCTGCTTGGGAAATCAAGTCCATGGCGGATGGAACCCTGGACTACAATGAAGGTACTCAACCTTTTAGCACTGTGCTTTGTCATTTCTGAAATTTATGTTTTCTGACTTGAATTTGGGAATAGTTCTGCCCTCAGCCGAAATTGAGAGGCGAACTAATTCCCTCCTTAGGACCTACAATGCTGATGTAGAGGGCCCTAAGGGATCACCTCGCCCGCAGAGCTTGATTCATGCCGGTGATGACCTTAGACAGGAGCGCCGAAAGGTAATTTCCTTGTCCGGCTTTGGTTCGGCAGGTTTTGTGTGTGTCCAGCGCTAATCCATTTTAATGGACTGTGAACCAGCTCCTAGGGAAGTTTGCTGATGCAACGTTCCCAAGCGAAAATGTCGGCTCTCTGCGGAAGCCGATGTAACACCCTGTTTTTGCCAAACCCTAAAATAGCCAAAATCCACATCTTGACCCCAAACCCTATTTTGCTTTGGCCATTCCCTTCTAAGTGTTGTTCAGAACATTTTTCCCTTCGAGATCACCTCCAAAATCCCAACCTAAAACTGAGTTTCGACCCTTGCCGTCTCAGAACCCTAATTACCCTAATTTTACCCTAAACTGCTTTTCCCCAATTTTGTCGAAACCCTTCAGCTCTTACCCGATCATACCAAACTTTGGCCGGATAAGTTCTAATAATCTTTTGCAACTTATCTGCGAAATCAGATTTCAGATCGGACCCTCAGATCTCCAAATTTACAATCAGGCCCAAGTTCTATTCAATTTTCCTCTCAGATCAGTCCCTGGAGCAAGTTTCAAAAATTGCAGAACGGCCCAAACTTCTTTTCAGGTCCATTCGACCAGCGCCTGGTCGTTGCTTTCGACCAGTGCACTTCGCCGGAGCCGCGCCGTGGTTTTTCGCCGCGTTTGTTCGCCGCCGGCCACCGCCTCTTGTCGCCTGTGTTGTGAACAGCTGAGCCACCCCGCGCGCACGTGCCAGCACAGTTGCGTCGCCTTGCCCAGCGGTTAAACGGCCGTGCTCCAGAGCTTTGTTTTCGCGCGCGCTCCCGTTGCCGTGGCAATTGCATGGCATTACGTGTCGTTGCCGGAGCTGTGCCGCTGCCTCCGCATTTGCGCCGTCCCAGGTGAAGTTCCAATGCACCCGACAAGGTCAGCAAAGCTGCAGCACCGCCTGAAGCAAATCACGTCGCCGTCGCCGTCGTTGCGCCTGCGCCCGACAAGTTTCTCCCCGGCGCAAGCAACCGCTGTCGTGTTTTCCCTCGCAAGCTCCGTCCCCGTGCCTATTTAAACCCTCCCTGTGCTTTGAGAGCCTCAAGCCTCCAGAAAATCGGCTAAGTCCCAAACTCCACCGTTCTCGCCTTCTTCTCCGGCGAGCCAGTGAGTGAGCTCACGGTGCCAGCCCATCTCGCTGCACCATTCTCCAATCCAAGTTCACCAGTGAGTTCCCCTCTTTCCCCTCTCTGTTTAGTAGCAACCAATTGCATCAGATCGATCCCCATCGCCGGTGATCGCCGGAAAAGCCCAATTGCCCTGTTTCCCCAATGCTAACCGATTCGTCCCGAATTAGCTCTCGTCCCAGTAGCAAAAACTGATCCTTAGCCATTTCTTAACAAGCCTGTGGAATCCAAATCACCAATCGTGCTCAAATCGAAGAAATCCCAAACTGGAACCTCAGCCGTTCGCCGGACTTCGACGCCAAGCTTCTCCGGTCACTCTCTGACCAAATTGACTTCACCAGTAGCTTCCACACTCCACCCTTTAACTCCCTGAGCAAGGAATCGAGTTCAAGAGCCTTGTAGCAAAAACCCCTAATCCCCAGTGTCGTCTTCTCCAGCGCCGGTCGTCGGAATTCTTTCCCGGCTGATCTAGCTCCTGAAACCTTGTCCTTTAGCTTTGCCTCAACTTCTTGAACAATTCTTTCTACTAGCTCGACACCTGGATCTGCCTAGATTGTGAGTTATGCCTCTGCCAAATCCTTGTCCAGAGCTGTGTCTGTGCCGTGTCGCCACCGCAGTTCATCACCTAATTTGGCCGCTCTCCAGTCACTTTCTGTCCTTGAGCCTGTTGAGTTATTTGTTCCTGTTAGTAATGCCTACCTCCCAGACAAAGTGTTGCATCAATTGGAGCCCTGGATCAAAAGTTAAGCCATGCCCTATTTTCTGGCCATGTCCAGCACTATGTCAGTGCATGTCAGCCACTGGCATTAGCCTTGTTTGACCCCTCTGGTTGAGCAATGGAAATGTCACTTTGTCCCCTAGATTCCTGGAGTTGTGTTCTACATCTTCCCCTTCTATCACTTGTCCAGAAAACCATCCTAAGATCAGTTTAAAGTTATGCCAAAGCCATGAACCGAATGTCGACCCTTCGACGTTCAATCCTTTTTAGCCGTTTCTTCGACCAGAGCCCTTGTGACCTTGCCCTAACCTTTTCCCCTGCATGCATGACTTATTTACTTAATAATTTCTATGGAAACTACTTTCTGTATGCTTATGGTATGTGTTTGTGTGTTATTTGATTGCCGTAGAGTCAGAAGCTGAAGGAGCGGAAGAAGTCTTTGAAGATCC
Source organism: Pharus latifolius (assembly GCA_019359835.1). Taxonomy (NCBI): domain Eukaryota; kingdom Viridiplantae; phylum Streptophyta; class Magnoliopsida; order Poales; family Poaceae; genus Pharus; species Pharus latifolius. Next base: position 17,866,256 of record CM033328.1, on the reverse strand, counting down.
GTCTGAGTATTTAGACCCAGCATTGCAAGGCAAGCCTCATTCCTTTGATCATGTCTCACCCAATATTTTCATATGAAGTATATTCACTGTTTCTTACTATGCATGCTTAGTTGAGATACAAGTTATGTTTGAATGACATGAGTAGATATTACCTAATGAATCATGAAACCCCTTTTTGTTATTGAACCTTCTTATATATGCTTTTGTCACCCTAGGACTCATATACTGAATATCCACATTAAACTTGAAATGGTCAAATACATGAGAAGTTATGATCAAAACCGTTTTGTCAAGAAAACTGATAAAAGGGATCAGTAGTGAGGATTGGTTTGTATGGAGAGGGTGCGGTGCGCACCAGGGAATGTGAATGTTCCTCACTATTGGTTCATAAGGACAAGAACCTTGTGCTGTGTCTCTATGCGAATTGTAAACGTACCAACCACTTGCCTGGTATGGGACAGGCACAACTTAGTAGCTTTTTGGTATTAGCAGTTCCCTGCATGGTTTGTCGATCTGGTTTCTCGCGTGGAAACTGGTAGGCCAAGGTTCGGCCATGAGTGATGTGAGTTCAGAAAAATAATGAGAGGAAAAGGTGTAAAAGAAGGAAGGCGCCCTAGACCTGATTAAGCCGTGAGCGGTTGTAATCTTAAACGGTCATATGTCTTGCGTGGACACAGACCAAGGCTATGTGTCCTGCGGGAACATAGACCAGAGGCTAGGAAGTAAGGCAGTGGGGAAGACCCACAACGGTACTTGAGACTTAACTGTCTATTTACCGGGCGGGGATACTGTTAATACTGAACTGCAAAAGCGTTGTGTGATCTCGGCCTTGTCACATGTGTATAAGTCACATGGAGCTGATCCGATTTGAAAGCCGAGTGAACCAGTGGATTTAAAAAGAGGTACACCTTTGCAAAGTGTAAAAGAAGTATCAGATACTCTGTACTCCCAGGTTCAGGAGTCTTTTCGTAGTGGATGTTATCCATGGGTTATAGCACAAGTAATGTTTTGGAATGTTTTCATAATGCGGTTAACAAAGTAGTGACTCATGGGAGACCACTACATCTAATGTTTTATTGAAAACCTGTTTAATGTTTAAAGTATCATTTTCATGACAAAAGTACTGTTTTACCGAACAAATGACTTGGAAATCTATATATCTCTATCCATATGAAACTAAAACCCCGGAATCATATGTTTCACCCTCATGTAAGTACAATTGCAATAATCCCCGGAATGAGTGTTGCTGAGCACCAAGTGCTCAACCTTGCATTTATATCCAACTGTAGAAGAGGGATTCGAGGATCCCGATTCCTTCAGTTATGAGTACTCAGCAGAAGATGGAAGTGCCCCGGACGAGCCCACGTTCTAGAAGGATTATGCACCAAGTCAAGTCAGATGTGGGAGAAGCCTCTCCAACCCCGCTGCTGATTGAAGTCAAGCTGTTTGTCGTCGCCTTATGCTTTATGTTGTGTGTTCGGTACTTGGATACCGATTCTTGTCTTGATAAACTGATTATTTTCTTAGCAACTTTACTTAGTGCCATTTTCGGTGCTTTGGCTATGTAATATTGGCCCATGTTGGCCTGATACTTGGTTATCTATAATGCTATGCTTGAGTGGTTTGGAGCTCATGTGACATCCTGCTGTGTGTAACCTACCTGGGCGGTTACCAAGGTGATCCTCAAATGGGGGTCTCACAGCGAATGGTATCAGAGCATGAAGCTTGACTGTAGGTCATGACCCTTACTAGAAGATCGGGAGAGGATCAACAAGAAAGGAAGCTTGTCGAGAAGAGGAAGAAGATGCCATCCAAGATGCTGCTCGTCGCGCTATAGGTACCATCCGCCAGCTGTACGATGATTTCCTTGTAGGTTCTCCTTTCTGCTTCGTGCCCTACCAAGTCCCCGGATCGGATCGTTGAGCTGTTCATCCCTCCACCAACCAGAGAGATGCCATCCTGACCAAAACCAGAGATGTAGTTCGAGCTTTGGAGTCGAGCTACACTCGGTTGTTGCGTGAGCATGAAAATGCTCGGGATGACCGTCACTATCTCGAAGGAGCACTTGCGAAGGTTCGCTCAGAACTCCAAGAGAAAGAGAAGCATATTCAAGAGTTGGCTGAACCTAGCAGAGCGCGAGAAGTCGGAGACGAAGGATCAGTGAACAAGAAGAACCGCTTGAAGATAAGACTCACAGCCCACAAGAGTGTGGGAAGACCTAGGGATTACCTGGGTTATTTCACGCCTGCTTCACGTGGCATTGTGATCAACACCCCTGCACCAGAATATCCTACTCTCATGAAAGGGAAGGAAGTTCCTGAAGGCAAAGGGAAAGAGATTGCTACATGCGACACCAACGGTTCATCTGAGGAAGAAGAGGACAATGATATGGAATGGGACCCTATGGATGCCGACGAAGATCAAGAAGAGGAAGACCCCGAAGAAGTGGATCCTTGCAGTTCTTCCAGAACCGACAGGAGATCCTAGTTTTCTCTTCAGCTTGACCCTTCTGCTCTAGCCCTTGTAATCGTTAGTTTTTAGCTCTTGTTGTGGTAGTTGCTTGGTTTGTATTGTTTGTTGGTAACTCTAAGACTGTAAAGGTGAAAACCTTGTATCTTTTGAAAACCTTTGAAGATAGCAATCGCATGTTCCAATCCAATCTCTTGGGTTAATCTTTCTTTCAGCTTGTGTTCAATCTATGCTCTCTTGAATTAGTAGTCTTTTCTCTATTATCCTGTCAGAACAGAATGGTGAACACCAGAGGCAGACCCCAAGACTCTGAAGAAGTTCCAAGGAACACATCAGCAAGAAGGACTAGAGATACCTCAGATCAACCAAATTCATCGACCTCAGTACCGCAAGGGGGAAATCTGACAGAAATATTAATATGGATGGAACAAAACTGACAGAGATCCGCAGAGGTACAGAGTCAAATTCTGGAACAGTTGATGCAAAACTCCGCAACACGACGCGAGGAAGGTTCGAACATTGGAGCAAGACTGACAGACTTTCAAAAGACGCGTCCTCCGACTTTCTCCTGCACTGAAGACCCGATTGTGGCAGACGATTGGTTAAGAGAAATTGAGAGGAAATTGGACACTGTCAGGTGTAATGATGAAGAGAAGCTGCTGTATGGACCCCATCAGCTCACAGGATCGGCTGCAGCATGGTGGGAAAATTACAAGACGGTACACCCTAATCAGAATTCCATTACCTGGAATGAATTCAAGGAACAGTTCCATAAGTACCATGTCCCCAAAGGAGCTATCCAAGCCAAACGCAGAGAATTCTTGAATTTAAGGCAAGGAGGAAGGACGGTGAAGCAGTATTTGCATGAATTCATCAAATTGGCCAGGTATGCACCTGAAGATATCATGACAGAAGAGCGGAAGATCGACAGATTTTGCGAAGGCCTACAAAATTCATATTAGTATCACCTGTCAACGCACGAGTTCACGGACTTCCAAGTCCTTGTGAATCGAGTGCTCAAAATGGAGGAGAAAAGAGGCATAGTAGAAGAAGACCGCAAGAGGAAAAGTATAGCATATCCATTTCAAGGCAATTCTAGTCGAGGGAGACCAGCACCATATGCCAGAGCCGCTTTTAGAGCACCTGCACCTCCAAGACCCCAGAGGACTTCATCACCAACAACTACAACATGTCCAGGATGTAAAGGGAGTCACCTCTATAAAGATTGTACACTGAAGACTGCAGAGTGTTTCCATTGTGGCAGAAGAGGACACCACAGAGAGACTTGTCCACTTCGACATTTACCTCCCAGCGTTGCTAAAGCTCAGGCAGCCAAATCCCCTGCACCTGCACGAACTATTGCCAGAGGAGCATCACAAGCCAGAGGAGGAAGATTCCAACCCAGCAGAGGGAGAGGAACACCAACCGCCGGAGGAAGACTCAACTTCGTGACTGCTGTAGAAGCAGGAGAGGCAACTGACGTCGTGATCGGTAGACTCTTGATCTCCTCTCAGATTTCAGTTGTTTTATTTGATCCCGGTGCAACTCATTCATTCATGTCAAAAGATCGCTTGTTGAGTAATAACTTGCCTGTGGTTGCTTTAGAGCATCCTATCATCATTCAGTCACCTGGTGCTAGGATGATTGTTAATTCCATCGGTAGAAATGTTGCCTTCTGTATCGGCAATCTAGAATTCCTGGCAGACATGCTAGTTCTAAACCTTCAAGGATTAGATGTCATTCTTGGAATGGATTGGCTGGCCAAGCATAAGGGATTAATGGATTGTGAAAAGAAAACAATCACCCTGACAAATGCCATTGGAAAGCAAGTTACATTCCATGCAGACAGAACTCCAATCTGCGACCACCTGCAGAGATTGAACTGCATTGAAGAAGTGAAGCTTGAAGAGGTACCGATTGTCAATGAGTACCCAGAAGTCTTTCCAGAAGAACTTCCCGGATTGCCACCAGATAGGGATATAGAGTTCACTATTGAACTGAAACCCGGATCCGCTCCATATGCTAGAAAGTTGTTTCGGATGACAGGTCATGAGCAAGAGGAACTGAAGAGGCAGATAGCTGAATTGGAAGAAAAAGGATTCATCAGATCAAGTTCATCGCCATGGGGAGCCCCAGTGCTCTTTGTTAAGAAGAAAGATGGTAGCATGCGACTTTGCATAGACTACCGCAAGCTGAACGACATGACCATTAAGAACAAATACCCCTTACCAAGGATGGAGGACCTTTTTGACCAGCTCAGAGAAGCGAAAGTGTTCTCAAGAATAGACCTGAGATCGGGATACCACCAGTTAAGGATCCGAGAACTGGACATTCCTAAAACTGCTTTCGTGACCAGATACGGGTTGCATGAGTTTACAGTGATGCCCTTTGGATTAACTAATGCACCCGCGGTATTTATGAATTTAATGAACAAGATCCTTATGGAATTCCTGGATAAGTGCATCATTGTATTTGTAGATGATATCCTCGTCTATTCCAAGACAGAGGAGGAGCACACATACCATCTAAGGATAGTGCTACAGAAACTGGCAGACCACCAGCTATACGCCAAGTTCAGCAAATGTGCTTTTTGGCTGAAGAAGATCTCTTTCTTAGGACACATCATCTCAGGAGAAGGAATATTTATGGACCCGTTGAAGATACAAGCTGTTACTGATTGGAAACAACCAGAAACCGCAACAGAAGTTAGAAGTTTCTTGGGATTAGCGTGATATTATCGAAGATTCGTGGAAGGATTCTCGAAGATCACCAAACCGCTGACCCAGCTACTGAAGAAGAACGCCTCTTTTAATTGGACCGAGGAGTGCGAAAGAAGTTTTGAGGAATTGAAGAAAAGACTGACAACTGCACCAATCCTTATACTGCCAGACGTCAAAAAGGATTTTCAAGTCTACTGTGACGCCTCCAAACAAGGATTAGGATGTGTGTTGATGCAAGAAGGGAAAGTGATAGCTTATGCATCAAGACAACTACGACCTCATGAGGAGAATTATCCAACACATGATTTGGAGCTAGCTGCGGTCGTACATGCACTAAAGATATGGAGACACTACTTACTAGGCAGTAAGTGCGAAATTTACACGGATCATAAGAGCCTGAAATATATCTTCACGCAACAGGAGTTGAATATGAGGCAGAGAAGATGGCTAGAACTGATCAAAGATTATGATCTAGAGATCCACTATCACCCGGGAAAAGCCAATGTAGTAGCTGATGCTTTGAGCAGGAAGTCTAGTTGCAACCAGATAACCCAGTTAGAAGTGCCAACGCAACTAATTAAGGACTTCGAAAGGTTGCAATTAGAGTTAGTAAACCAAGGAACCATCACTGCCCTGAAGATGGAATGTGAGTTGAAGGATAAGATCCGACAAGCTCAAGCGATTGACCCAGACCTTCAAGAGATGAAGGAGGACATGAGGAGCAAAGATACAACCAACCTTCGAGAAGATGAACAGGGAATCCTATGGTACGATGACCGTATCTGCATTCCAAATAACAACGAGATCAAAGGCCTGATCATGCAAGAAGCTCATCAAACCCCATATTCCATACACCCAGGCAGCACCAAGATGTACAAGGATTTGAAAAATAATTTTTGGTGGAAAGGAATGAAGAGAGAAATTGCCAAGTTTGTCGCAGCTTGTGACACATGCCAAAGAGTGAAAGCAGAACATCAAAAGCCTGCGGGACCGCTACAACCTCTACAAATCCCAGAGTGGAAGTGGGATGAAATCGGAATGGATTTTATTGTGGGTCTACCAAGGACAAGAAAAGGATTCGATTCTATATGGGTCATAGTAGATAGATTAACAAAGGTAGCACATTTTCTCCCTGTAAAGACCCTATATACAGCTAAGGACTTAGCAGAGCTGTATCTCAGCAGAATAGTAGTACTGCACGGAGTGCCGAAGGCTATCGTTTCCGACAGAGGAGCCCAGTTCATTTCAAGATTTTGGCAAGAGTTGCAGAAAGCCTTGGGTACAAAGTTAAAATTCAGCACCGCTTACCACCCTCAAACTGGAGGTCAGACTGAAAGAGTAAACCAAATTTTGAAAGATATGTTGAGGGCATGTGTTTTGGATTATGGAGACTCTTGGGAGTTATTTCTACCGTATGCAGAGTTCACATATAACAACAGCTTCCAAACAAGCCTGCAGATGGCACCATATGAAGCTCTATATGGAAGAAAATGCCGCACGCCTCTGTATTGGACAGAAATAGGTCAAAAGCAACATCTAGGACCCCAGTTGGTAGAAGAAGCCACAGCCCATGTTAGAATCATACAAGAAAAACTGAAAACAGCTCAATCTAGACAGAAAAGCTATGCAGATAATCGTAGAAGAGAGCTATCATTTGAAGAGGGCGATTATGTATATCTCAAAGTTATGCCATACAAAGGAGTTCGAAGATTCCAGATGAAGGGAAAATTAAAACCTAGATATGTTGGACCATATCGAATTCTGGAAAGGCAAGGTGAAATGGCATACAAGTTGGAATTGCCACCAGAACTGAGCGGAATTCATGACACCTTTCATGTGTCCCAGCTGAAGAAATGCTTGAGAAAACCAACGGAACATATATCTCCTGCAGAGATTGAGATTCAACCAGATTTGTCTTGTCAAGAATACCCTGTTAGAATTCTGGAAACCAGAGAGAAAGTGCTGAAGTCAAGAACCCTCCGATTCTGCAGAGTCCAGTGGAACAATCACTCAGAGGAGGAGTCAACTTGGGAAAAAGAAGAAGATCTCCGCCGAGAATTTCCTTTCCTATTCTCTGACCTGCCCTAATCTCGAGGACGAGATTGTTTCTAAGGTGGGTAGATTTGTAACACCCTGTTTTTACCAAACCCTAAAATAGCCAAAATCCACATCTTGACCCCAAACCCTATTTTGCTTCGGCCATTCCCTTCTAGGTGTTGTTCAGAACATTTTTCCCTTCGGGATCACCTCCAAAATCCCATCCTAAAACTGAGTTTCGACCTTTGCCGTCTCAGAACCCTAATTACCCTAATTTTACCCTAAACTGCTTTTCCCCAATTTTGTCGAAACCCTTCAGATCTTACCTGTAACATCCTGAGTTTTGGGGTGAAAAGTTTCTTTCTTAAAAATCATGCATGCATATGTCTCTTCTAGATCAACCAAATCAGCCTCAGCTTTATTCTGTTCTAGCCCTAAAATCTCCAAATCTATCCTGTGACCCCAAGTCAAGATCTGACTTGCCAGATTTGATCTATCAGTTATCCAAAATCTAAAAGCCTTCAGAACCCAGATTCAATTCTATCCCTAACTTCCAGAATTATCAACTCTTTTCTGTTTTCGAAAACAGAATATCTGTTATTACCTTTTACCCTAAGTTTCAGAAATTCAGATTTAATCAAAATCTTAGCCAAGTTCAGACCAGATTATTCCTGGATTATGATCAAGGGTATGCCAATACCTTAATCCAAAAAGTTGGCAGCCAGATTTCACCATCTGAACCTTTTTCGCAAATCAGTCCAAGAGTATCGCAGATCAGTCCTTTTCCCAGATTTTCTAAAAACCAGAAAAGGCAAAATGTTGCAAATCATCTCCAAATTCAAATCTGATTCAGGGAACACCTCCCAAATGCTTTTTAATACAAATTCTTCTTTTATGAGTATCCCAAAATCAAATCCTAAATCCCAGAATTCGAAATCAATTGAAATTCAGATTTCAATTACCCTAAAATACCCTATTTTCAGTTCATATCAAAAATCATCCGAACATTTCAAATTTTATCTTCAATCTGTGCCAAATCATTTGTTGAATCAAGTTTGCCAAATCAGCAGAATCAAAATCAGATCAAACCTTCCAAATCTCCAGAATTACAGTTCAGTCCAAATCAAGAAATCAGAAATTGCAATCAGGCCCCTAATTCGACCAGGCCAACTGCAGTGCACGACCAGGAACCTCGCTGTGCATTAGCGCCGTGCTTGCTCGCCGCCGGCCACGCCTCGCCTCGTCTGAGCTCGTACTCACTTGAGTTGCATGTGCACACGCGTCCACGCCCCAGCCATCGCCGTGGCAACGCCGTTGAACAGCTTGCTTCCGTGCGCGACCGTTGTCAGCATTTGCTTGCCACGTTGCTTTGCATTGCCAGCTCCAGTTGCCATTGCTTGCACCGCCCGACAATGTGGAGTTCCAAAGAGCCGACAAGCTGAGCAGTAGTCACCTCGCCTGAGCACCGTCGCTTCACCGCTCGCCGTTGTTACTTCTGCGCCCGGCAACTCATATCAACTGACACCGATTCAATGCTGTTTAAACCTTGCAAGCTTCGCCCACTGCTCTATTTAAACCACCAGAGCCTTGTATCATCTCCTCTTCACCAGGACTTAGCCAATTTTGCAAATTCTCTCGCTGTCATCTTCTTCTCCGGCGAGTCCAGATTGAGGCCTCACGGTGCCAGCACGCCCTGCTGCACCTCTCACCGAATTAACAGCACCAGAAGGTATAGCTCATCTCCCTCATCATGCTGTACCATCTAATTGAGTTATATTGCATCCAGTCGCCGGTGATCGCCGGAATTCCCGATTGCCCTGTTCCGGCAATGCAGGCCAAATTACCTCGATTTAGCTCTCGATCCTATGGAAGAAAATGATCAGTGAACCTTTTGAAGCAAGCCTATGCATCAAGATCTCCCGATTGAGCTTCAATCGAAGCTTTCCCCAATTTTGAGCTTCTCCAGAAACCGGCGATCGTCGCCAGTCTTCTCCGGCCATCCTCCGGCCAAATTAATCGTGCAGGTAGCTTCCTCTTATCTCTCTTTCACTTCCCAAGCTTGGAATCGAGTTCATTCGACCTGTAACAAAAACCCCCAAATGGCAGTGTTTCTTCTCCGGCGTCGATCACCGGAAAACCTATTCCTGGCCGTTTCAGCTCCATCCATTTTGTCAGTCAGGTGTGCTTCAACCTCCTGAACATATTTGTCTTCTAGATCGATTTCTGAAACTGCCCAAAATTCAAGTTATAGCCATGCCAAAATCTTGTCCAGAACTGCTCCAGTGCAACCAGTTCACCTCAGTTCATCACTGAATTTCATCACTTTCTAGCCATCTTCTGCCCTAGATCTTGTTGAATGATTTGTTCCTGTTATCATTGCCTACCTCCCAGACAAAGTGGTGCATCATTTGGAGCTCTAGATCAAAAGTTATGCCAAGCCCTAGTTTCTGGCCATGTCAAGATCAATGCCAGACTATGTCAGTCAGTGGCATTAGCCCTTTTCACTTCCTTCCAGATGTGCATTTTGGGCATAACTTTGTCCCTTAGATTCCTGAGGTTGTGATCAACATTTTCTTCTTCTATCACAACTTGATTTGAGCCCTTGAATTATATTTGCCGCTAAACCCTAGTTTTTGACACTGTCTCAGTGCATGCCAGCCAATGGCATTGGCCTTGTTTACCGAGTTCTGATTGTGCATTTTGAAAGCCACTTTGTCCACTGAATTTGTGGAGTTATGATCTACACTTTCCTCTACTGTCATAACTTGAGATAAGCTCTCTAGTTTTCCTTGAAGTTATGTCAGATTCTTGATCCAAATGTCAATCTGCTGACATTCACTGTTCGTGATCAAACCAGCCACAAAACTGATGTTCTTATTGTAACCTTGAGATCCTAAGAGCATCTAACACCATCCTTAGCCAATTCCTTGAAACCCTAGATCTCAACTCAGTTCAGCTTGTAATCTCAATTATCTCCAGTGTCGTTCAGTCACTCTTGTTAAGCATATCTGCATATAGATCCTAAAACATCTTAATATATAAGTAATATTTATGTGTATTGTTTGGTTTGTCATCGAGCAGATCTAGAAGCTGAGATCGAGGACTTCACTGTTGACCCGTCATCAACTGCTGTTTCTTACGACGCGGAAGGCAAGTCATATCCTTGGTCATCTTGAACCTATATTTTAAATGTTGCTAAAACATAACCTTGAATATAGGCAATATTGCATGTAAAAGATTGAGAATGGTTGATTTATGAATTGGCAGTACTAAACTGGTTATCTGTAAAATGTGAAATAAACAAGTTTTGAGCCATGAACTATTATATGTATTTATATACTTATATTCATGAAATAAAATCCCTAGCCGTGACCAGAAAAATGGTATGGATGGCTGTAGCACTGGAGGTGCTAGACTGCAAAGGAATGCAGGCACTGAAGGTGCAGGGTTGTGGATGGTCTGGTCACTGGCATATAAGGACTAGAACCTTGTGTTGTGCGTCTAGTGGCATGAACAACGTGCTAACCGCAAGCCTGGTATGGGACAGGCCTGAACAAGTACTTATGTGGATCATACATGAAACCCCTGCATGAGATGTGTTGTGATGATTGACTTGGAGGCTGACTCCTACTATCACTGAAAGTGATCTGATATTTGACCCAGTAATGGGAAAATGAGGTGGGGTGGAGGTTATGATACAGCCTACCACAACTGTGTTTCGCTGAGAGCCACAGGGTCAGGGGTGAATTGTAAGTGATGCATAACAAAAGTTCTTGTTATTTCCACCTTGCCACTCACACATGGTTGTGAGGAGGGGTCTAATCATTTTGATAGGATGGGCTTGAAAGTGGAATATCTTGCGGGTAAATTGGTACCTCTCTGCAGAGTTAAAAACGTATTCGAATACTCCGAGCTCCCGGGTTTATAGGAGTCTGCTGCGGTGGATTAAATCCACGGGGTGTGACACAAGTATTATTTTCTAAATAAAATATGTTTAAATCAAGATTACCCAAATGACATGTGTTGTCATGATAAGGAGTGCTGCTGTGGGCTGTCGTGTGTCGACGTGTCGCGGTAGTGCTATAATCTAGTGAACATGAATGATGATGTTATATTATGAAAAGTGCTGCCATGAGATGAGGTATGAAAGAAAAAGACTATTTTATAAACATCCATAATTCTTGACTAGTCTAGGTTCATGTCATCACTACTATATGTATCTACTCTTACCTATGACTTGCTGAGTACGTAAGTGCTCACTCTTGCAACCTACAAATCAATAGACGGAGCAATCAACAATCAAGATGAAGGCGTGGAGTACTTCGTGGATCCAGAAGGAAGAGCGTCAGTCCCGTCATTTCCCTGATGTATGTTGTTCTGCCGTCCACTTCTCTTTTGTGGGTGGGTCACCTATCTTCTGCTGTGTAGATGTTATTTTGCTAAACCATGTATGCCGTGAAGGCATTGTAATATCCTTATGTAATATCAAGGCCAGCAGGCCACACTGCTTAACTATTTTGTAAGTTACTCTGTTGCAATGTGATATACTCCTGTGCTTGACTTATCCTGGGACGTCAAGGGTATGTGTATGCTATGCATATATAGGACTAGCTGCAGCGAGCTAGGTCTCTATAGGAGTAGTCGTAGTCCCAGTCTCGGGGCGCGACAAGAAAAGTTGGTATCAGAGCAACATGAGAACTTGACTGTAGGACGACACCTTTAGGTATTGGCCGTGCCAGGAAGACGTAATTTATTTAGAAAACTACTTGTTGAAAATTGTATTTTGATAAAAACAATAAGCTTTGTAGTTCTTGAAAACTTTTATTTCAAAATTTTATTTTCTAAAATTCGGTAAGATTGTGAGAGTGCGTTCCGTTGTTTCAGAGTGTCTTAGGGGTTGGTGTAGATAGAGCTAGTGATGCTCTTGATAGTTTGTGATTCGCTGTTGCTTTTGCAATGGTTAACTTGTGTATTATGGCTAGTAGCCTAAGTATTTCATGCACTAAAGTAGTTTGCATTATTTTCTGCATTGTTGTCTTAGTTGGCCCTAGATAGTTAGATCAGACCAAACTTCTTTTTCAGAGCCACCATGGTTAATACAAGAAGAAGATTTCAACGCAATGGAGAAGACAGGGAACAGACTCCTCAGGAAGAAGATATTATGACAAGAAATCCTTTGTTTCAGCAAGGATCTCAGAGTTCCAATCCTCCACAGAGGGAAAATATAGAGGGGGAAGGTCAGAAGAGAAGAATGCCACAACAAGTGCAATCACAACTAAACTCAACTAGAAGGAGAATCCCTACCGCCTCTAGTTTTCAATCATCATACCAGACTTCCAGACCAATAACAATGATGTGTCCCAATTGCAAAGGAAACCATCTTCAGAAACACTGTCCTTGTGCAAGTGTCCAATGTTTTCATTGCAAACAGCATGGGCACCGCAAAGAATTCTGTCCCTGGATCCAATTCCCTAGACCCATAGCCATATCTCAAGCAAAGATACAGTCAGTAGCACCTAGAACATCACCACTGCAGAACCCCAAGAGAAAAAGAGCCATATTTACCAGAAGCAAGGGAAACCCTTATATGAACACTCAATGTTATCACTGTTGGCAGCGTGGACATCATAGAGAATTTTGTCCTTGGACCCGGCTTCCACCATCTATTGCCAGATTACAGGCAGGAACACAACCAGAAGCACCCAGAGTACCAGTGCCACCAGCACCGAAGCCTAAAGGAACTCCACCAGGAAGAGGAGGGAACATGGCTAATCGAGGAAGAGGAAGAGGTAGAGCACCAACTGCAACCCAAGGAGGAAGATTAAACTATACTTCAATTCAAGAAGCAGGCAACGCCACCGACATTCTTCTAGGTAGATTTCTGATTCAATCTGCATCTGCCTTAATATTGTTTGATCCTGGTGCTACAAATTCATTCATGTCAAAAACATTTGCATCTGAAGTTGAAATGCATATAGACCATGTACCACTAGAGTACTCTATGGTTATACAAACTCCAGGGGCTAGATTATCTGTCTACTCGATCTGCCCAAATGTAACCTTCATTATAGAAGGGGTAGAATTTGAGGCAAATCTACTAGTTCTAGAACTGCAAGGTCTAGACATTATTTTGGGAATGGATTGGTTGTCCCAACATAAAGGCCTAGTAGACTGTGAAGAGAAAACTCTTAGTCTTGTCAGTAGCCAAGGGGAGAGAGTTCTATTCTATGCAGAAAGATCATCAGTCAGGGAACCACTAAGATCTGTTCAAGCATTGCAAAAATTATGCCTGGAACAAGTGCCTGTAGTGCAACAATATCCTGATGTGTTTCCAGAAGAACTTCCGGGAATGCCACCTGGCAGAGAAATAGAATTCAGTATTGAGCTTAAACCAGGGGCAACACCTATAGCAAAACGTCCCTATAGGATGCCAGTTACAGGTTTGGAGGAGCTCAAGAATCAACTCGAAGACTTGGAAAACAAGGGATTTATCTAACCCAGTACTTCGCCATGGGGAGCCCCAGTTTTGTTTGTGAGGAAGAAAGACGGAACTTTACGAATGTGTGTAGATTACCGAGCTTTGAATGAAGTCACTATTAAGAACAAGTACCCATTACCAAAAATTGATGACTTGTTCGATCAACTTCAAGGAGCCAAAGTATATTCCAAGAGTACGGAAGAACATGAGCAACATTTACACCTACTCTTGGAAAGGCTACGAGAGAGGCAATTTTATGCCAAGTTTGACAAATGTGAATTTTGGATGTCAAGAATTTCATTTCTTGGACATGTGTTGACAGCAGAAGGAATTTCAGTGGATTCAGCTAAAATCTCTGCAATCAAGGAGTGGAAGCAACCTACCTCAGTTTCAGAGATTAGAAGTTTCTTGGGATTAGCAGGTTATTATAGGAGATTCATTGAAGGATTTTCCCAGATAGCCAAACCTCTTACAAACCTGCTAAAGAAGGATGTTGCATTTGAATGGACCATCAAGTGTAAAGAAAATTTTCAGAAACTGAAGCAGAAATTGACAACAACACCAGTCCTCACTTTACCAGACAGCAAGGAAGACTTCGTAGTTTACTGTGATGCTTCAAAGCAATGAATAGGCTGTGTGTTAATGCAGCAAGGTCGAGTAGTAGCTTATGCTTCACGCCAATGGAGACCACATGAGGAAAATTATCCGACCTATGATTTGGAGTTAGCAGCAATAGTACATGCTTTAAAGATATGGCAGCATTATCTCATTGGATATAAGTGTGAGATCTTTACAGATCATAAGAGCCTCAAGTATATTTTCACACAGACAGAGCTCAACATGCGTCAACGACGATGGCTGGAATTGATCAAAGATTTTGATCTTAGTATTCAGTACCATCCAGGGAAAGCTAATGTAGTGGCCGATGCCTCAAGCAGAAAAGTTTACAACCTACAAGGAATGGTTATGTTGAAGAACCCTTACCTACAACAAGAGTTGCAGAATCATCAAGTGGAGATGGTACTGCAAGGAACGGTAGCTACTTTAACAATAAAATCTCAACTTGAAGAACAGATAGAAAATGCCCAGAAGAAAGATGAAGAAATTTGTAAGATCAAGAGTCGAATCAAGTTAGGAAAGGCTCAAGGCTTTACTGAAGATAACCAAGGGATTGTATGGTATCGAGAAAGAATCTGTGTACCTCAAAACGCAGATCTTAAGGAAATAATTCTCCATGAAGCACATAAAACTCCATACTCAATACACCCTGGTAACACAAAGATGTATCAAGATTTGAAGACCAGATTCTGGTGGGATAATATGAAGAGGGAGATTGCAGAGTATATTGCAAACTGTGATACATATCGACGAGTTAAAGTAGAACACCAGAAAATAGCAGGAAAGCTACAACCTCTACCAATACCATTATGGAAATGGGAAGAAATTGGTATGGATTTCATTACAGGATTACCTAAAACTCAAGGAGGATATGATTCCATATGGGTTATTGTGGAATAGACTGCATGAAACCCTAGGAACCCAGCTGGATTTCAGTACTGCATATCATCCGCAAACAGGAGGACAGACAGAAAGAGTCAACCAAATCCAAGAAGATCTTCTAAGAGCTTGTATACCTAATTTGGCCGCTCTCCAGTCACTTTCTGTCCTTGAGCCTATTGAGTTATTTGTTCCTGTTAGTAATGCCTACCTCCCAGACAAAGTGTTGCATCAATTGGAGCCCTGGATCAAAAGTTAAGCCATGCCCTAGTTTCTGGCCATGTCCAGCACTATGTCAGTGCATGTCAGCCACTGGCATTAGCCTTGTTTGACCCCTCTGGTTGAGCAATGGAAATGTCACTTTGTCCCCTAGATTCCTGGAGTTGTGTTCTACATCTTCCCCTTCTATCACTTCTCCAGAAAACCATCCTAATATCAGTTTAAAGTTATGCCAAAGCCATGAACCGAATGTCGACCCTTCGACGTTCAATCCTTTTTAGCCGTTTCTTCGACCAGAGCCCTTGTGACCTTGCCCTAACCTTTTCCCCTGCATGCATGACTTATTTACTTAATAATTTCTATGGAAACTACTTTCTGTATGCTTATGGTATGTGTTTGTGTGTTATTTGATTGCCGTAGAGTCAGAAGCTGAAGGAGCGGAAGAAGTCTTTGAAGATCCGTCTGAGTATTTAGACCCAGCATTGCAAGGCAAGCCTCATTCCTTTGATCATGTCTCACCCAATATTTTCATATGAAGTATATTCACTGTTTCTTACTATGCATGCTTAGTTGAGATACAAGTTATGTTTGAATAACATGAGTAGATATTACCTAATGAATCATGAAACCCCTTTTTGTTATTGAACCTTCTTATATATGCTTTTGTCACTCTAGGACTCATATACTGAATATCCACATTAAACTTGAAATGGTCAAATACATGAGAAGTTATGATCAAAACCGTTTTGTCAAGAAAACTGATAAAAGGGATCAGTAGTGAGGATTGGTTTGTATGGAGAGGGTGCGGTGCGCACCAGGGAATGTGAATGTTCCTCACTATTGGTTCATAAGGACAAGAACCTTGTGCTGTGTCTCTATGCGAATTGTAAACGTACCAACCACTTGCCTGGTATGGGACAGGCACAACTTAGTAGCTTTTTGGTATTAGCAGTTCCCTGCATGGTTTGTCGATCTGGTTTCTCGCGTGGAAACTGGTAGGCCAAGGTTCGGCCATGAGTGATGTGAGTTCAGAAAAATAATGAGAGGAAAAGGTGTAAAAGAAGGAAGGCGCCCTAGACCTGATTAAGCCGTGAGCGGTTGTAATCTTAAACGGTCATATGTCTTGCGTGGACACAGACCAAGGCTATGTGTCCTGCGGGAACATAGACCAGAGGCTAGGAAGTAAGGCAGTGGGGAAGACCCACAACGGTACTTGAGACTTAACTGTCTATTTACCGGGCGGGGATACTGTTAATACTGAACTGCAAAAGCGTTGTGTGATCTCGGCCTTGTCACATGTGTATAAGTCACATGGAGCTGATCCGATTTGAAAGCCGAGTGAACCAGTGGATTTAAAAAGAGGTACACCTTTGCAAAGTGTAAAAGAAGTATCAGATACTCTGTACTCCCAGGTTCAGGAGTCTTTTCGTAGTGGATGTTATCCATGGGTTATAGCACAAGTAATGTTTTGGAATGTTTTCATAATGCGGTTAACAAAGTAGTGACTCATGGGAGACCACTACATCTAATGTTTTATTGAAAACCTGTTTAATGTTTAAAGTATCATTTTCATGACAAAAGTACTGTTTTACCGAACAAATGACTTGGAAATCTATATATCTCTATCCATATGAAACTAAAACCCCGGAATCATATGTTTCACCCTCATGTAAGTACAATTGCAATAATCCCCGGAATGAGTGTTGCTGAGCACCAAGTGCTCACCCTTGCATTTATATCCAACTGTAGAAGAGGGATTCGAGGATCCCGATTCCTTCAGTTATGAGTACTCAGCAGAAGATGGAAGTGCCCCGGACGAGCCTACGTTCTAGAAGGATTATGCACCAAGTCAAGTCAGATGTGGGAGAAGCCTCTCCAACCCCGCTGCTGATTGAAGTCAAGCTGTTTGTCGTCGCCTTATGCTTTATGTTGTGTGTTCGGTACTTGGATACCGATTCTTGTCTTGATAAACTGATTATTTTCTTAGCAACTTTACTTAGTGCCATTTTCGGTGCTTTGGCTATGTAATATTGGCCCATGTTGGCCTGATACTTGGTTATCTATAATGCTATGCTTGAGTGGTTTGGAGCTCATGTGACATCCTGCTGTGTGTAACCTACCTGGGCGGTTACCAAGGTGATCCTCAAATGGGGGTCTCACAGCCGACGGTGAAGAATGTGAAGAAGGTCTCTCAGAGACCCAGGACAAAGTGTCCTGCCCCCAAGAAGACCAAGCTGAACCCTGGGGAGGGCTCTTCACGAAGCATTCCTCGTCCCGCAAGAAAGACTGCGGTAAGATATCGCATTCCTTCTTCTTTTTCAGGCGCGACATGGAATCACTTCTTCGTCGTACAGGGAGAGGGGAGCGAGGAGGAAGAGGACGATGATGTGCCTCTAGTCATCAAAAGGAGGAGGACCGGTGAGTCCCCTGCTGGTGACGCCTCAAGCTGTCCCGTAGGGACCACAGCTACCGAAGAGGTGGCCGTGGCTGATCCTGCGACCACCGAAGATCTTGTGGTCGCAGATGACCTTCCGATTCCTGAAGCCCCCGAGGTTTCAGGGTCAATTATCTCTGCTTCCCTGGTCGAAGGGACGACCAAGGTAAGGAACCTTTTCGATCGTTCCTTCTATGACTCTTTCTGCACATTTGACAATTTAATGTACATACAGGGAGGTGAGCTTCCCCCTGGGACCACTGGGGGTTCCAGGGAGGAAAATCCTCGTCCTCCGCGGACAGAGGAGGAGGTAGATGAGCAAAGGCCGGCTGTGACGGTTCCAGCAACTCAGGAATCACCAAGGCCTTTGAATGCAGTCCCACCAGTTAGTCCGGTGGCCCAGGTAAAGACCTTTCTATGTGTTTTTACCTGTTCCCTAAGAATGTGCTTATAACATGACATTTCCAGGGGGGTGCTGCCTTGTTTACCATAAGGAAGGCGAGAACCGGAGACGGCTCTCCTTCGCAAGGGGAACCTTCCCAGAAATCCCAGGAGCGAATGGGATTTCAAATAAGGTAAGAACCTTAAATTTGGTAATAATCTTAAATAGAAACTGCTCAAATTGTCCTTCATGTCAGGCAAAGAAAGACGACGCCCAGCTCTTCAACCGCCTCTGGAGAGGTTGAAGTCGCAGCTGGTGCAGGAGCTTCCAACGAAGAACGCTCCACCCCTGTGGTCCAGGAAGTCGTCCAGACCGCAGGGGACAGAATAAATGTAGGGACCCAGTCATCATCGATGACTACTGGGGGTGGCGTCCAGCCGGCACTCCCACCAGCTGTCCCTGTAGTGAGCGTGTCGGAGGCTCTAGCGAGGATTCCCGCTGAACTGAATGACGCTGTTTTACAAAAGTTTATGAAGGTATAATAAAATTCTGCTTTCGTGCCTGAATTGTACTTAGGACACTTTTGATCTTCTTCTTTGGCACCACAGGGATTATCCTGGCTAACAAGCCATTCGCGTGTTGTGATGGCCAGTACAGAAGCCATTCAAAAAGAACGCGACAGCTTGCGCAGGTGAGTACCAATACCCTCTGGTTAGCATGGGTACATCTTGGTTGTGACTGCCTTGATTTTGCTGCAGAGAGGTTACATTTTTGAAGAAAGAGGTGGCCGGTTCAGTTTCAATGTTTAAGAAACAAGAAACTGAACTCAACAAACTTCGATCAGAGAATGCTGGTAAGCCGATTCCTGATTAGGAAGGCTTGAATCCATAATATGCAACTAATCTCTTCTCTCTATACAATTCGGACTCGAGGATTATGCCCATATACCAATACCTTCTCCAAGTGATCCCGTTCCGATGGAAGAGGTCGAAGGCCAGAATCTTCCACAGGGCGAATCATCTCCCCAAGTCATGTTAATCGACCAGGAGGTAACTGGCACAAGGTCAGAACCCGCAGAGGTTCTTAATGTGCTAGGTGATGAATCCGGCCCGTCATACGATCCCGCTGAGGGAAAATATGATGGTGACCCTGAAGTTAGCCCAGGAAGGTTCGACCTTGATAACCTCCACCGTCTCTTTGATTTCGAGTCCGACTCGGAACAAACCGAGATGTTCTCCCCATCGGCGACCTCTCTCCCTAGGCAGTTTGCTGCGTTGTCGGAAGAAACTCCCGATCAACAGGCTGCCAGGGAAGAACGAGATCGCAAACAGAAGGAGGAGCAAGATCTCGAGCAACAGAACAACGAACTACGTAGAACTGCCCTCGAGGCTCTTCAAGATGCGCAGGCTCGTTACGATGCTGCCCCGAGTTCTTCTCGACGGTCGCGTGGTCGTAGACGTGACCAGACTCCTTCCTTACCACCGGAGCATTTCCCAGTGGACGAAGAAACAATAACACCTGGTGCCCCTAGGAGAAGTACCCATGGTCGGCTGCGATCTATCGCGGAAGTCATGCGCAATTTTCCTCCTACGGTCACGGATGCGCAGAGACCGGCCTTTTTTAGGATCCTGGCGGAAAGACTGGACGAGGTCGCATCCGAGGCGACCCCAACAGCCTCTTCCCGCTCAGTGACACATTCCCGTGAACGAGATGGTCCTCATTTTGGCTCTGGCCGGCGGAGTTACCCGCCGCCTGTACCGTCCCGACAGGACAAATACCGGCGAATGCAGGATTCTCGTAGTAGGGATCGAGTTCCCGTTCACTCTCGTTTGGGACCACGAGTAACCTCGCCATTACGTGAGTTTGCTCAAAACCCGACCGAAAGTCGCAGGACGGTTCACGGTCCTTACGTTGGTTGCAAAGCTTTCTCGCCTGGCCTACGAGCAGTCGTTTGTCCCGATAAGTTTCGACCAGGGGCCATTGAGAGATTTGATGGAACTCAGAACCCATCCGAGTTCCTTCAGATCTATATTACTGCCATCCAAGCAGCAGGAGGCGATGACAAGGTCATGGCCAACTACCTGCCAACAGTCCTCGCAGGACCGGCTAGAACCTGGCTGTTCAATCAGCCTGAGGGTTCCATCTACAATTGGGAAATGCTATGTGATGCCATCCTCAGCAATTTCCAAAACTGTTACCAAAAGCCGGGTAAGGAGGACGACCTGCATAGATTGCGGCAAACTTCGACCGAAACACTTCGGCAGTTTGTCAAGAGGTTTGTCGGGGTAAGAAATACCATCCCGAACATATCTGATGGCTCCGTAATCAGGGCATTTAAGCATGCCGTTCGATACCGGAGATTCACTGAAGACTTGCTTATCCACCCTCCTCGATCAGTGGCCGATCTGTTTGATATGGCCGATCTGTTTGATTTGGCTGATCGATACTCCGATGCAGCCGAGGCAGTCGAATGGAACCGAATAGTTGACAAGGGGGACCTACCGCCCCAACCAGGCTTCAAGGACGCCAGGAAAGAAGATTCAAGCAAAAAGCCGGAGTCTTCACCGGGTGGGAAGTCAAAAAAGTCGAAGAGGAACCGCTCCGGACAGCACCGTGAAGTCGCAGTCGCGGAGAAACCACCTTCGACCAAAGGTAATAAGTCTTCTTTTAAAAGTAAAACTGCTTCTGGTGGCCGGGATTCCGACCAGCCAGAAAAATCAACTAATCCGCAGGAGGGCAAGAGGTGGTGTCCACTCCACAACTCCGCAGGCCACGACCTCAAAAACTGCAGGAGTTGGTTGAAACAGCTGGATGATTTCTACCAAGGAGCTGGGCCAATGCCTACCTTACCGCCTAAAGAGCAGGCGTGCGGAATTAGAGACGTCGACGGAGACGAAGAAATGGCTTACCAGGTACCTCCAAATCATGTTAATGTCATTTTCGGAGGTTCCTCCTCTTTCGTTTCCAAAAGGCAGTTTAAAACCTTTTGCCGAGAGGTTAACCAAACGGAGACATCCCTTGGTGAACCTCAATATCCCCGTTGGTCGGATATGCCTTTGACGTTCGATCGCGCTGACTGTCCTGTGGGGCTAACTCGACCATTGAGGCTACCTCTGGTTATTACCCCAATCATCAGTAACGCGAGAGTCGAAAGGGTCCTGATTGATGGGGGAAGTTCCCTTGATCTTTTATTGGTCAAGACACTCGACGAGATGCAAATTCCTCGTTCGAAGATCAAGCCCATAATCCATCCGTTTTATGGGATAATCCCAGGTCCCTCCATGATGCCATTGGGACAAGTGGTCCTCCCGGTCACTCTGGGAGAACCAGATAACTTTCGAACAGAATTGGTTACTTTCGATGTAATCGATTGTGATTCAGCTTATAATGCAATCTTTGGCAGGCCGACTCTTGCTAAGTTCATGATGGCAACGCACTATGCTTATCAGTGCGGGAAATTGCCTGGCCCCAAAGGTGTCATTTCGGTCCGAGGTAGTCGCAACGTGGCGCTCACGTGCGACCGGCTATCTTTGGAGATGGTCGATCAACTTCCCCTCCGGGACGCTCAGGTCGCCACCGTTGCCACCGATGTGATCAGGGCTTCTCCTCGACCAGATGAGAAACTCAAACAAGTTCCTTTGTACCCAGATGACCCATCCAAGACAATTCGGGTTGGGTCAGCCCTGGATGACAAATAGGAACTCGACCTCGTTGCTTTCCTCTGGGCTAACGCAGACGTGTTTGCGTGGAAACCGTCCGACATGCCCGGTGTCCCAAGGGAAGTAATTGAGCACAGGTTAGCAATTCGACCTAGACAACGACCAATAAAGCAAAAGCTCAGGCGTTTTGCCACCGACCGACAGGAAGCCATCCGAGAAGAGTTAGACAAACTCTTACAAGCCGGGTTTATCCGCGAAGTGAATCACCCGGACTGGCTCGCCAATCCGGTCATGGTCCGCAAGTCAAATGGCAAGTGGCGCATGTGCGTCGACTATACTAGCCTCAATAGTG
Source organism: Pharus latifolius (assembly GCA_019359835.1). Classification (NCBI taxonomy): domain Eukaryota; kingdom Viridiplantae; phylum Streptophyta; class Magnoliopsida; order Poales; family Poaceae; genus Pharus; species Pharus latifolius. Next base: position 17,844,009 of record CM033328.1, on the reverse strand, counting down.
CCTGTCCGAAGGATGACTTTCCCCTTCCCCGCATCGACCAGCTGGTTGACTCCACTGCGGGTTGCGAACTGATGAGTTTTCTGGATGCCTACTCAGGATATCATCAAATTAGCATGGCAGAAGACGATGAAGAGAAAACTGCCTTCATCACCCCGTTCGGCACATACTGCTACGTCAGAATGCCGTTCGGTCTCAAGAACGCAGGTTCCACGTACCAGCGCTTGATGCAAAAGACCTTTCTTTCCCAGATAGGGCGTAATCTCGAAGCATATGTAGACGACTTGGTTGTAAAGAGCACCAAAAGATTGTCTCATTTGGACGATCTTGCAGAAACCTTCTGTAACTTGAATCGCTTTGGAATAAAATTGAACCCGGAGAAATGTTCTTTCGGGGTTTCTTCAGGAAAGCTTCTTGGTTTCCTTGTGTGTTCCAGGGGCATTGAGGTTAATCCTGAGAAAATCAGAGCTATTGAACAAATGAGGTCGCCCTCGACCATGAAGGATGTTCAACGCCTGGCTGGTCCAATGGCGGCTTTAAGTCGCTTTATATCGCGATTAGGCGAAAGGGGACTACCTTTCTTTAAAGCCTTGCGGAAACATCATAACTTCACGTGGTCCGACGAGGCCGAAAAAGCGTTTCAGGAGGTAAAAACATATCTGTCCAGTCCGCCAGTATTGGTATCTTCTGAAAAGGAAGAACCATTACTTCTGTATTTGGCGGCCACCCCACACGCGGTCAGCGCAGTTTTGATCGCGGAAAGGGAAGGAGTACACAGACCCGTCTACTATGTGAGCGAAGTACTTCATGGTCCTAAGGAGCGCTACCCTGAGGTCCAGAAGATACTTTACGCGCTACTGATGGCTTCCTGTAAGCTACGACATTACTTTCAAGCACACAAGATCACAGTACCCTCCTCTTTTCCTTTAGGGGATATTGTCCGAAATCCAGAAAAATCTGGTCGAATCGCCAAATGGGCGGTCGAATTCGGTGCCTTCGAGATCCATTTCACCCCTCGCACGGCGGTTAAGTCTCAGGTTTTGGCCGACTTTGTGGTCGAATGGACCAACCCTGAGCCACCCGTGCAGTTGGCAGAGGAACTGGAGTGCCCCGATTATTGGACAATGTACTTTGACGGCTCCGGTAGTTTTCAACACTCGGGGGCTGGAATAGTCTTAGTTACGCCCCAGGGCGAACAGCTTAAGTATGTCATCCAACTACACTTTGTTGCAACCAACAACGCAGCAGAGTATGAAGGTCTTCTTGCAGGGCTCCGGGCAGCAAAATTCCTCGGAGTCCGTCGATTAGTGGTGAGGGGGGACTCACAGCTGGTCGTAAACCAGGTAAACAAGGAGTACAGCACCTCCGATGAGACAATGGCTCATTACCTGCGGGAAGTGAGGAAATTGGAAAAACACTTCAGTCACTTCGAAGTCCAATACATCCCGCGAAAGGACAACATTCTCGCAGACCAATTATCCAAAATTGGATCCTCACGCTCATCCGCTCCAGCAGGAGTGTTCATTGAACACTTGGACCATCCTTCGATCATGACTTCGGTCGAGGATGATCCGGCAATAGCCTTCGTTGCCAACCTCGGTCAGGAACAAGATTGGACTCATCCATTGAGGGTCTATCTTGAACATGGGACCCTACCCGAGGACGAAACCAAAAGCGATCGGTTAATTCGAAAGGCGCGTCTGTACAAACTCATAGATGGGGTTATGTACGGAAAAGGTACTCAAGGAGTATTCATGCGCTACATATCTCAAGAGGAAGGAAAATCCCTCTTGAAAGAAATACATGACGGTGTATGCGGTGCACACGCGTCATACCGAACACTGGTCGGAAAAGTTTTTCGACAAGGATTCTACTGGCCTTCGGCACTCGATGATGCCAAGCTTATGGTCAAGATGTGTCCACAGTGTCAGTTTCATGCAAGACAGGTTCATCAACCTGCTTATGCATTGCAAACTATGCCTCTCGCATGGCCCTTCGCGATCTGGGGAATGGACATCGTCGGTCCTATGCCACAAGCGGTCAATGGGTACAAATTTCTTTTCGTAGCCATTGACACGTTCACAAAGTGGATTGAGGCCGAACCAGTACGAAATATTACTGCATCAGCCGCACAAAAGTTCTTTCACAAGAACATTGTGGCACGATTTGGTGTTCCAAACCGCCTCATCACAGACAACGGTTCTCAGTTCGCTAGCGGTCTCTTCCTAGACTACTACGATCAGATTGGGACCAAGGTGTGCTTTGCTTCTGTGGCACATCCACAAAGCAATGGTGCCGTAGAACGGGCCAATGGGCAAGTATTGCAAGGCATCAAAAAATGTGTTTTTGATCGCCTCAAGACCCGCTCGGGGGCTTGGGCAGACGAGCTCTATACTATTCTATGGGCACTACGGACTACCTCTAGTCGAGCCACCGGTGAGACACCCTTCCATTTGGTCTATGGGGCCGAGGCTGTGTTGCCTATGGAAGTTAGTATTGGATCTGTTCGCACGAATCAATTCGAACAGGTCAACCAATCCGAACAGTGATCGCAAGATCTCATCCTCCTGGAAGAACGGCGTGATCGCGCCCTGATCAAGTCCGCGGTATACTTGCAGGCTCTACGCAAGTATCACAGTAAAAAGGTGCGACCACGTGATCTCAACGTTGGCGACTTGGTTTTACGAAAAATTCAAGACCAGTCTAACCGCAATAAATTTTCCCCAAAGTGGGAAGGACCATACACTGTCGTCTCAGTACCGCGGCCAGGATCTGCGCGGTTAGCCATGGAGGATGGTCGGATTTTGTCCAATACTTGGAACATCGATCAACTTCGCAAGTTTTACGTGTAAGTACCACATCCCTTTTCCTGTTCAATTAGCATCTTTTCATAAAAAGCATGTCTCGTTTTCATACAATAAGTGTTTTCCTTTAAAGCCCAAATTATACAAATTCGACCTGGGGGCTGATCGCCGGCGGTTAGGTTATTACAGCATTTTTTCAACCGGATTCGCTGGTCGATCTCATGATCACTTCCAGATAAGTCACTCCTAAATAAGCCGTTTCTCAACGCACACGGGACTATCTGGCTAGTTCTCGGTCATCTGAGTGGCTACCAGTTTGCAATAAGGTTAAAATGTTACTTTAATCTTGACCATCGGCTTGAAGCACATATCCCTGGTCATCATACTTATTTTTTCCCCTCTGCTTAAAATACTAAGGCTTCAGTATTCACAAAACAGAGGCGGGGGCTAGAAGGATATACTTATAGTATGAAACTTATGATGTGAATATGCACTTTCTTTTGAAAAAATAGTTTTACATACATAGCATTGTAATTACAATTGTTTGGTTACAAAAAATAAGGATCATTCGATCCCCAGCTCAGTCAGGAGTCTATCTACTAGGGGCTTGACTTCCTCTATGACTGCATCGAGCAGTTCTTCACTCTCGACCTCAACCGGACCCACCAATGCGTTCAGATCTGCATCTGGGCTGCTGCGGCTAGAGGTACGGCTGCTGCGGCTGCTGCGGCTGATCAGTGAAGTCGAACCCGGCTGAGTACGGCTGCTGCGGCTGATCGAACCCTGGTTCTGATCGCCTCTTCGCGTCGCCGTGTATCTCCAGGGAGATACTCAAGCAGTGAATCCGCCTGGGCAGTAAGCAGCGATGTCCAGTCACTTATACTGAGGTTGTCTTGCCTCAGTTCTACCACATCGGTCTTCAAAAGATCAGCCACGGCCTTTAGTTTTTTGAAGATCCGGAGGCTCAGTTCTTTGATTGCCCGATCGGTGTGGCGAATCGAGGATTCAAGAATCTCCTTGTCTCGACTGAGCTGCGTAATCCGACCCGCTTGCGCTGTACAGAGAGAGAAGATTATTCGCATATTATGGATTCAAGCCTTCCTAGTCAGGAATTGGCTTACCAGCATTCTCTGATCGAAGTCTGTTGAGTTCAGTTTCTTGTTTCTTAAACATTGAGACTGAACCGGCCACCTCCTTCTTCAAAAATGTAACCTCTCTGCAGCAAAATCAAGGCAGTCACAACCAAGATGTACCCATGCTAACCAGAGGGTAATGGTACTCACCTGCGCAAGCTGTCGCGTTCTTTTTGAATGGCTTCTGTACTGGCCATCACAACACGCGAATGGCTTGTTAGCAAGGATAATCCCTGTGGTGCCAAAGAAAAAGATCAAAAGTGTCCTAAGTACAATTCAGGCACGAAAGCAGAATTTTATTATACCTTCATAAACTTTTGTAAAACAGCATCATTCAGTTCAGCGGGAATCCTCGCTAGAGCCTCCGACGCGCTCACTACAGGGACAGCTGGTGGGAGTGCCGGCTGGACGCCACCCCCAGTAGTCATCGATGATGACTGGGTCCCTACATTTATTCTGTCCCCTACGGTCTGGACGACTTCCTGGACCACAGGGGTGGAGCGTTCTTCGTTGGAAGCTCCTGCACCAGCTGCGACTTCAACCTCTCCGGAGGCGGTTGAAGAGCTGGGCGTCGTCTTTCTTTGCCTGACATGAAGGACAATTTGAGCAGTTTCTATTTAAGATTATTACCAAATTTAAGGTTCTTACCTTATTTGAAATCCCATTCGCTCCTGGGATTTCCGGGAAGGTTCCCCTTGCGAAGGAGAGCCGTCTCCGGTTCTCGCCTTCCTTATGGTAAACAAGGCAGCACCCCCCTGGAAATGTCATGTTATAAGCACATTCTTAGGGAACAAGTAAAAACACATAGAAAGGTCTTTACCTGGGCCACCGGACTAACTGGTGGGACTGCATCCAAAGGCCTTGGCGATTCCTGAGTTGCTGGAACCGTCACAGCCGGCCTTTGCTCATCTACCTCCTCCTCTGTCCGCGGAGGAGGAGGATTTTCCTCCCTAGAACCCCCAGTGGTCCCAGGGGGAAGCTCACCTCCCTGTATGTACATTAAATTGTCAAATGTGCAGAAAGAGTCATAGAAGGAACGATCGAAAAGGTTCCTTACCTTGGTCGTCCCTTCGACCAGGGAAGCAGAGATAATTGACCCTGAAACCTCGGGGGCTTCAGGAATCGGAAGGTCATCTGCGACCACAAGATCTTCGGTGGTCGCAGGATCAGCCACGGCCACCACTTCTGTAGCTGTGGTCCCTACGGGACAGCTTGAGGCGTCACCAGCAGGGGACTCACCGGTCCTCCTCCTTTTGATGACTAGAGGCACATCATCGTCCTCTTCCTCCTCGCTCCCCTCTCCCTGTGCGACGAAGAAGTGATTCCATGTCGCGCCTGAAAAAGAAGAAGGAATGCGATATCTTACCGCAGTCTTTCTTGCGGGACGAGGAATGCTTCGTGAAGACCCCTCCCCAGGGTTCAGCTTGGTCTTCTTGGGGGCAGGACTCTTTGTCCTGGGTCTCTGAGAGACCTTCTTCACATTCTTCACCGTCGGCTTCCCCAGAGAGCCGACATTTTCGCTTGGGAACGTCGCATCAGCAAACTTCCCTAGGAGCTGGTTCACAGTCCATTACAATGGATTAGCGCTGGACATGCACAAGACCTGCAGAACCAAAGCTGGACAAGGAAATTACCTTTCGACGCTCCTGTCTGAGGTCATCACCAGCATGAATCAAGCTCTGCGGGCGAGGTGATCCCTTAGGGCCCTCTACATCAGCATTGTAGGCCCTAAGGAGGGAATTAGTTCGCCTCTCAATTTCGGCTGAGGGCAGAACTGTTCCCAAATTCAAGTCAGAAAACATAAATTTCAGAAATGACAAAGCACAGTGCTAAAAGGTTGAGTACCTTCATTATAGTCCAGGGTTCTATCCGCCATGGACTTGATTTCCCAAGCAGGATGAGCCCTTTCGCGCAGAGGGCTCACTCGATTCTTCACGAAGTCTCGGATGACATCCCTCGCTGTCAACCCTTGACCCATCAAGTGAAGAATCACCTCGGCGTGCTTCAGGTGCTCCGCGCCCAGCGCCGGGGGAGCATCCAACTCGCCTGACTTCTCTGGTCGCGAGTTCTCAAACCATAAGCTACTCTCGGACGACGGAGAGCAGTAAAACCACCTCTGGTGCCACCCGTGCACCGAATCCCGCAGAGGTGGGGAGGGATATTCCTTCTTATCCCTCAGCCGGAAGTAGATGCATCCGGCGGCATTGGTGCTCTTTGACCATGCCGAGAAGTAGAACCGTCGGAAGAGGTCCACGCTAGGATATACTCCGACGAAGGCCTCACAGAGATGCTGAAACACCGCCAGTATCAGCATCGCATTTGGGTGGAGGTTGATCAGTTCCCACCCATAATGCTCGAGGATGTCCTTTAGGAACCGACTCTCAGGGAATCGGAACCCACAACGCAGATACTCCTCAAAGATCACCAACTCGCCCTCTCTGACGGTTGGGGTTTCTTGGTCCTTCTCCGCAGGCCGCCAATTGATCAGCAGCCGCGATGGAAGGATCTCCTCCTTCTCCAACGCCACCAAAGTCTCCTCAGAATGGTGGTTGGATCTGCTCCAAGATGCCATTTTTTGAGGAAGATCGGTCGAAAAAGTCAATGATTTTGTGGAAGATGAAGGCGAGAAGATGAGGCTTTTGTGCGGCGGGAACTGTAAGGGTTTTTCCCGGCTGAATAGCTTCCTCAAGAAGCTACCTACTGCTTTTATAGACTCGAGGAGTCACGCCTCTGTGAGTAGCGTTCCACTCAAGCATCCTCTTAAATATTTTATTCATTTCCCATAATGGATATTCTGTGATAAACCCTTTAAAGTGTTTCGGGTATTGGATCTGAATAAAAAGACTTCTTTATTTCGGAAGTTGAAAGGGCTAAAACTCGAGAAGTCTGCTAAGGATTTTTGAGGGTTATTTACCTTTCTTTTTACTTGAACATTTTTGTGAAAAATATCATGTAACTCAAATTTTGACGTATGGGTATATTCTAACTGGATTATGGTTTGGTTAAAGCCATGTTATTCAACTTCGTTTCTGGTCGAAGTAATGGTCTAACCGAACGTTCAACTCTAGGTGCAATTCAGTTCTAACCACGGCCTTAAGTCTGATCGCGGCATCAGGGCAGGTCATGGTGACCTTTTAAAGTGCGATTCTAATCGCAGAACTGAAATTTCCTGTGTATGACTGGTCGCGGACTAAGCTTTTGGCCATAATTTCACACAGAAGGAATGAAGAATGTTTATATGAATAAAAGAAACTTTATTTATTACATTCTTTACATACAAAAGGGATACGGTCGATAAAAGCATCGACCTGTTCCGAAAGAAGTTTACAAAGTTCCCCAAGGGACATGTTGTTGTCAGTAGGCTCTACACTGACAACCCCCAGGGAACTAGCAACTACCCTAAGTCTATCTATATCATCCCTAACAACAGACGCAGTATTGTCCCTAATCAAGTCAGAGAGTTCTCGCTGTTGCTGAGCGAAGTCCCTCTCTCGACGGAAATGGTGCGCCTCTTCTCGGGATCGATCAAGACATTATGCTAAACGCAGAATCTTCGAGGCCATCTCCTCGGTCTTCTTCTCCAGGGCATTCCTCTCTTCCAGAAGGGTCTGTCTGGAAGGAAGAGATGGAGCAGCAGAAGGCTGATCGCTGCAGCCTCCTACCTCCTGCATTTTGTAAAAGTTAGTCATACTAACTAAAATTATCAGCAAAAAGGGAGAAGAATTGTTACCTGTCCTGGTGCATAACCCGTTGATACACCCATCTTGGGAGGAAGATCATCATATGGTGGAAGAGCAACCTTCCCATCAGAAGATTGCTTCGCCAACCCAATGTGGCAATCATCTGATCGAGGGATAGTCACCGCTTGCCGACCAGGATGTTGATCACCCAAAAGGATGGGAGAATTGGATGTGAAGGGATCTTTTTCTAAGGATAAAGGCCTAACTTGCCGAGAGGCATGAACGGGGAGGGTCAAAGGAACTGAAGGAAGAAAGAAACTCGCTACGTTCTTCACCTTTGTTCCACTGGAAGATCCTTCGTCAACCTTGGGTTTCTTCTTTAAGGGAGACAGGACTTCATTCGTTTGAGACCCTTGTTCGACAATTTCCCCTTCATCGCTCTCAATCTCGATGATTTCATGATCTGCCATTGGGAGGGGTATGTGAAAAGGAAGGAGGCAGGATAACAAGAAAAAGACTTAGGCGTGAGAGGGAAATTGTAGATCTTTACATGTCCAGGGGTCTGGTATTTATAGCCACCAGGGCGACGGTTCGCCTCCCAGACACCTCGGGTTTCGTTAAGACATTTACAATTTTACCTCGAGATAAAAATATTTCTACGGCGCCATCATTGCCCGTTACGTAATGTCAGAACCCGTCTTGAAAAACCAACCGTTTTCACTTAGTGCGCCACTAAGTGGAGAAGTTAAAGGGCCGGGTTAAAAATCCAATGCACGGTTTTTAAATCCGAAATAAACACGTCTCTTCGTTTTCTTCGAATTTGGGGGCTAGCTGACGAGGATTGACACCCGGGTCACTTCTAATAAACTTTTGGTTCAAGACAAGTTCGAACCAGACATGTATCTGGTGATGCGAACTCAAGCTATTCTAAGGGGCATCACCATGAGGTCGCAAGCTTTACGCGATCAGGTCACGGGTTTCGTGCGATCAGACCGTAAGCTTTGCGCGGTCAGAAGTTCGTAGGCTATACGCGAACTACACATTCGGGATATTGCGCGGTCAGCCAATATCCCGCGGTCAGAACATCTGCCGATCAGGATATTTGGGATCTATCTATTCGGTTGCCCATACAACAGGATATTCTAAGTATCCCGAAGATTCCTACACGTGGAGAATCGACCGTCAGAAGGTTAACACGTACAGTTATCCATGAATAACACATGTTTAACTTGCGTGGAGTTAAGAGCAGTTCCAAAAACCGCATCCAACCGTCCGTGCAACCGATTGATGCAGTTTCCTCCACATGGCACCCTTTCAAGCAGTACAAAAGGATGGCATGGAGCATCAATCAGGGGGATCGAGAGATCATCCGAAACATCAACAGAGAGATCGGAAGATCAAGAAATCCAAAATCATTTAAGTTAGCCAAGTCTACGGCCCACCTCATATAGCATTTTAGTAAGCCTTCTTTGGCTTATCCTTGTACACTTTCACAGAGAAAATCCTCGCCTGTGAGGACTTTTCCCTTCATTTGTAAACCTTTTACCACACTTAGTGAAATCTCAACAGGACGTAGGGCTATTACTCCCACCATCGAGGGCCCGAACCTGTCTAAACTCTCTGTGCTCCTGTTCACCATTGTTCGGCATACCTTCCCGAAGGGTCATCTTGAAAGGTCTCACAATTACAAATTCTGCATAAGTTTGGCTGAGGACTCCGAGTCCGAATCGTCGACAGAATCCTTTGCAGTCTAGCACCTCCAGTGCTACCACCATTCCATACCATTTTCCTGGTCACGGCTAGGGGTTTTATTTCATGAATATATACATAAATACATATATAATAGTTCATGGCTCAAAACTTGTTGATTTCACATATCACAGATAACCAGTTCTAGTACTGGCAATTCATAAATCAACCATTCTCAATCTTTCACATGCAATATTATCTATATTCAAGGTTATGTTATAGCGACTCTTAAAATATAGGTTCAAGATGATCAAGAATATGACTTGCCTTCCGCGTCGTAAAATACAGCAGTTGATGTCGGATCAGCAGTGAAGTCCTCGAACTGGGGCTATTGATCTGCTCTCCAATCAAACATACAACCAATAATCACAATCTTTCCAATACATTATTATACTATATGCAATAATGCAAAGATGAAGTCTTGATGATTCTGAAATGATTGGATTTAGAGGCTAATTAGGATTAAGTTATGGAAACCAAAGTTAAGATTAGCTGTCAAAGGTTTACAAGGTTCCAAATGTCTCAATATATCAGAATGATAGCAAGGTTGCGACTGGTTCGCTCAAAATCTAGGGTTTTAGCATAAAATGCAGTTCAAGGGCTCAAATCAAGTTGTGATAGAAGAAGAAATTGTAGATCACAATCTCAGGAATCTAAGGGACAAAGTTATGCTCAAAATGCACATCTGGAAGGAAGTGAAAAGGGCTAATGCCACTGACTGACATAGCCTGGCATTGAATCTGACATGGCCAGAAACTAGGGCTTGCCATATCTTTTGATCTAGAGCTCCAAATGATGCACCACTTTGTCTGGGAGGTAGGCATTGATAACAGGAACAAATGATTCAAAAGGCTCTAGGGCTAAAGATGGCTGGAAGGTGATGAAAATCTGTGAAGAAATGTGGTGGCGACACGGCACAGTGAAGCCACTGGACAAGATATTTGGCATGGCTATAACTTGAAATCTAGACAGTTTCAGAGATCGGGCTAGAAGACAAAAATGCTCAGGAGGTTGAAGCACATCAGCTGGACAAGGTGGTTGAAGCTGGATCGGTCGAGAATGGATTTCCGGTGGCCGGCGCCGGAGAAGATGGCACTGCAATTGGGGGTTTTCAATACAGGTTAAATGAACTCAATTCCAAGCTTGGAGAGTGAAAGAGAGGTACAAGAAAGCTACTGGAGACATCAATTTGGCTGGAGGATGGCCGGTGTGGCCTGGCGACGATCGCCGACGACTGGTGGAGTTCAAATCTGGGAAAACCTTTGATTCGAGCTAAATCTGGAAATCTGGATGCACAGGCTTGCTTCAAATTGCCCACTGATCATTTTGTTCCACAGAATCGAAAGTTAATTCGGGGTAAATCAGGCTGCATTGCTGGAATAGGGCATTTGGCAATTCCGGCGATCACCGGCGTTAGGGTCCACCGGAGGGCAATTCAATGCAACAGCACAATCAGGGAAAAGAGAGATACTCACTGTTGGCTTCAATTTGGCAAGAGATTCAGTGAAGTGTGCTGGCACCGTGAGCCCCCCAAGTTGGACTCGCCGGAGAAGAAGACGATAGCGAGGAGATTTGGGATTTAGCTTTGTTCTGGTGAAGAGAAGATGATACAAGGTATTAGGCTGCTTAAATAGGCCAAGGGCGGAGCTTGCAAGGAAGTAGCAGCAAGGAAATTGACGCCGGTGACTTGACTGGCCGGGCGCAAGCGCGACAACAGTGACGGTGAAGCTATGGCGCACAGGCGAGGTGACTACTGATCAAGTTGTCGGCTCATTGGAACTTAACAATGTTGGGCGGTGTAAGGCAGTGGCGACAAGAGCTGGCACGGCGAAGCAACGTGGCAAGGAATTGCTGACAACGGTCGTGGTTGCTGCTGCTGGTCGTGCACGGGAGCAGGTTTTGGTCGTCGACTTTGCAACGGCGTTGCCACGACGATAGCTGAGGCGTGGACGCGTGCGCACAAGCATGCACGGTCACAAACGCAGACAAGGCTTGGCCGGCGGCGAGCAAACACGGCGCAAGGAATCATGGCGACCTCTGGTCGAAGGCTAGCTGCTGCCCTGGTCGAATTAGGGGCCTCATTGCAATATCTGATTCTTGGCTTTGGACTGATCTGTAATTCTGGAGTTTTAGAAGATTAGGGTTGAATTTGATTCTGCTGATTTGGCAAACTTGATTCAACAGATGATTTGGCACAGATTGAAGGTAAAATATGAGATGTTTGAATGATTTTTGATATAAACTGAAAATAGAGTAAATTAGGGTATTTGAAATCTGGATTTTGTTGATCTCGAATTCTGGGATTTAGGATTTGATTTTGAAATACTCATAAAGGATATTTTGTGTTGAAAAGCATTTGGGAGGTGTTCCCTGAATCAGATTTGGGTTTGGAGATGATTTGTAACATTTTGTCTTTTCAGGCTTCTGGAAAATCTGGAAAAGGACTGATCTGTGATACTTTTGGACTGATTTGCGAAAAAGGCTTATATAATAAAATCTGACTGCCAACTTTTTGGTTTAGGGTATTGGCATACCTATGATCATAATCCAAGAATAATCTGGTCTGAACTTGGTCAAGGTTTTGATTAAATCTGAATTTAGGGTATTTAGGGTAATCTACTGAATTTCTGTTTTCGAAAACAGAAGTTTTGACAAATCTGGGATTTAGAGATGGAATTGAATCTGGCTCTGAAGACTTTTAAATTCAAGGTAACTGATAGAGCATATCTGAACAATCTGATCCTGATTTGGGGTTCACAGGAAAGATTTGGGGATTTAGGGTTTGAGATAGATACTGATCTGGCTACTACTACAGATACATGCATGTTGTTTATGAAGAAAGTTTTCACCCCTAAACTCAGGGTGTTACAAATTCAAAGCATCAAAAACACCATAATAGCAGAAGAATTGTGAATACACCCAAATCTTCTTTCTATATTAGAGTTGGTGTGCGTGTGTATAATCTAAAATTAGAGTTGTATACAAAAGAAATAATACAAAACGAAACAAGAGGTGGGAAACCTCTCACATAGATGAAGTGCGTGCATTTCTTTCTATATTAATATGGTGCTCTTGACTTCTTGGGGGAATTAGCAATGAAGTAACTCTAGAGATCAATATGGGAATTTCACTGCAACCTAGAGTCTCATTTGATGGGAAAAGACTATATATAACTCAAGCCCTTATAATTAAGTATTTAACCAGTAATTCTCATATGATCATATTAATCTTATGTGGACATTGTGCAAGCCATGTCAATTGTGGTTTCTTCTAGTGGCATGTTATTATGTGAAGTTGGTTAAAACATTTAATTTAAGAATTGTACAAATATAATTTAACTTGTTTTTGTTCTTTAACAAATGAGTTAGTTCAATCAATCAAGCAACTCTGTCCCTAGATCTCACAAAAGCTTGGGATTCTCAACATATCTGTAGGCAAACTATAGTGCAGATCTTTTATATATAAGATCCAGTTGATAATTATTGGATTGTAATCCCGATTAGAAATATATTATAAAAGAAAGATTTTTGACTAGTCTCATATGAGAGGCTCTCACAAGGATTAATCTCAGCACATATCTTAGCTACGCTCATATGTTCATATGGATTTTGGATCATGTGTTCAAAAGTATAGAAAGATCAATCTGCTAACATAATCTAGGAGGAACAACCATTTTTAGACTAAAGCAATTAGTTAGGTATAGCACGATGAAGGAGAGGGAGAGGCAGTAGGGGCACCTGAGACGCCGAAGGAACAGACGATCAGAGGTCGGGAGGAGTAGCCGAAGGTGCTTGCGCCGGATGGTGGGAGGCCGGAGAGAGGCAATGCGCGAAGCTGCCAGAGAGCTAGGGCAAGTGAACTGAAAAGTAGCAAAGTGTGGAAATGAGCAGAACAAAGCCCGCCTTAAATTCTATAGGGAGATTATCACAGAAGGTTATGAGCACAGAACTGTCTCAAATAAGCGTGGTTCAGATTGTAAAGCACTATCACAGACGGTTCTGAGGTAAGAACCGTCTGATAGACAACTATAACAAACGGTTATGAGTTTAGAACCGTCTGTGATAGTTGTATATCGCAAGTGGTTCTAAGGTAAAAACTATCTGATAGGCAACTATAACAGACAGTTATGAGTTCAGAATCATCTGTGATTGTTGTCTATCACAGACGGTTCTGATGTCACAACCGTCTGTTATAGTTGCCTATCATAAACAGTTATGACCTCAGAACCATCTAAGATAGTGCTTTACAATTTGAAACTCTGCAATCCTGAATACTAAAATTTAAATATCCAAAAAGCCTCAAATCTTTGCAAATGATGTCCAAATGCTCCAAAACTTGGTGGAAACCTCAAGAGACATATTTGGAGCGTAGTGCAAACAAGTTTTAAAGATTTTGGTGAAGAAATTTGAAGTTGGAAGCAATTTTGTAATGTAAGTTTCATAATATCGGGAGAGAGGCACTCTAACACTCAGATATTGCAAATGAAGTCCAAATGCTCCGAAAATAGATTACAACCTTAAGAGTCCATGTGGAGCATGTTCAACTACATTTTGAATAAATTTTCCTAAGGTTCACTCAAATTTTCCTAGGGAGTGATTTTTTATTTACCATTACCAAGGTAAAAATTCTGAAATGTTGGGAATGTGGTAAAACTCTGTTGCATAAACTTTACATACAAATGGGGACTTTGATCGACAATTTGCATCTACGTACGTACACACCCATATTATCCTCAACTTTCCACTTGCCGCAACCCTGCAAAGGCGAGAATTAGGATGGTTGATTACCCATATTATCCTCAACCTTCCTGGTGATCCATATGCATGTAATTGGTTTCGTCGGTGTCCTCGGTATCAACCTGTACGCCATCTACAAATGGAGGCATCTCATCAAATTGATTGTATTTTTCCTCGTCTATGACATTTTCAACTCCAACAATCCTTCTCTCACCATGAATTAAGGACGACATGCCACATCTTATTGGCCAGGACAGTGACATAAATGACCTAATGGCTTTCTTTGCAAGAATTAATGTCTAATCTTTATAAGCAACTCGATCGAGATCAACAGAAGTGAAACCGTAACTATCAACCTTCACCACTGTGGGATTTGGACCTGTCGTGGTATTGCGAATACCCTAACAGGTTTTGTTGGAGTCCCTAGCGAAGAAAAGACGACGCGAGCTGATCGCATGATCGGTCGTCTCCCGTCGGGCAAACGTAGCAAATGACACAAAGATTTATACAGGTTCAGGCCTCAGTGGAGGCCCTAGTCCTGTCGACGTGCTCCCAACTGGAGTTGGCTAGGGGAGCTCTCTCGAAGCACGCCTATTTGATTGTCTATTAGAGTAACAATTGAATTGTCCCTTTCACATGAGGGGTTACAAGGGCTTATATAGGCCCAAAAGATGCAAAAAGACTAAACTACCCCACTAGCCACCATTGGATCGAGGGGCACCAGCATCCTTCTTTCGAACGGAAGCCTTGGATGTTTGACAGGTGTCTGCCAGTTCCCGAGGCGCTTCTCACGTGACCTGGAACCGGGGGCCCTTGTCTCCGGGAAAATGGCGGCGCCCGGGACAAGCTACCAGGGGCCTTGTCCCCGGGCATATGGCGGCGCCCGGGACAAGCCACCGGGGGGCCTTGTCCCCAGGCAAAAGGTGGTGCCTGAGAGTCTTGCCTCTCACTTGGACTTGATCCCGTGGAGATTGCCCCCAACAGCAGCCCCCCATGCCCTCCGGGGACGTTGTCCGAGTCCCCGGAGGGGATGGTTCATGTTACCGGGAACATCTCCTCCGGGATGGATCTCCGTAGCCCTGAAGCTTCGATCATCGTGTCAAGCGTTTATGGAGGCGCCATCATTCATTAAGGTCCCGTCTCGATTGGAGCGCACTGTTCGACCATAATAGCCGCTCGTGGTTCGAACCGGCGACGCATCGTTTCGCGCGCCCCGCCCCTTCAATTCCCGTGCACTGTTTGAATTGGGCGGCACGGATGCACCGCGAGGAGCCACGTGGCGCCCATCGGGGCCACGTTTGAGCCCTATAAATAGGGCCTCGAGGGACCCAGAGAAGTCACTCAAGCCTTCAATCCTCAAACATCACCGGTGCTCTTAGCTCTCCCGGTAGCTCTCTCCTGGAAGCCCAGTCATCGGAAACTCAAGCCCTTTTCCTTAGAGCCCCAGCCAGCAGAGAAGTCAATGGGTCCCAAGGGTCGTGCTAAGGCTACAAAGGTGCCTCCGGAGGAGGTCACCGCTGACTTCCTTTGGGCCTCTGAGTTCACGTCGGGGGACTTAGAGTCCCTCGTGGACCGGGGGGTTGCTGTGGATGAGGACGTCCGGATCCCCTCCAAGGATGGTGCTCCCCGCCCTAGGACCAAAGAAGTGGTGGTCTTCGAGGCTTTTCTCGAGGCCGGACTCCGGCTCCGGGTGCATCCGTTCCTCCAGGAGTTCCTCCGGGAGTACGGGGTGGCGATCAACCACCTGAAGCCGAACACCTTCGTTCGGATGGGCATCTTCATTTGGCTGTTCGAGACAGCCACCGGACGGGAGACGACGCTCCGGCTGTTCCGGTACTTCTATGAGCCGGCGGCGAGGAGCTCCCACTTGGTGAAGGGAGGGCCGAAGTCCCCGTTCGGCTCCGTCATGATCCAGCTCCTGCCATACCGGGTGGCAGAGTACCCGGTTGCAGCTTCCCGGGACCACTGGGGGGACTGGTTCCGGAGGTGGTTCTACCTCCGAGTCCAAGACGCCGAGGTGACATACTCACCAGAGCCCCCCTCCTACAGCCGGTCGTCCACCCCCAAGCCCCCGGTCTAGACCGAGGAGGAGCTGAAGCTCCTCGGCAAGGTAGTTGGCTCCCGGGGCGTCCATTCCATGAGGGACGCCGTTGAGGAGCTGACCCTGTTGAAGATCTCCCCCTTCTCGCACGAGAGGAGGGGGATCGGGATGTGCCCGGCACAGCAGCTCCCGCAAAAGCCGGTGACTCGACGTAAGTTTCCTGCTCTTTGCCTTTTGCAGTCCGGCCGTATCCGGCCGCCCGGGAGAAGGCGGAGAACCTCCTCGGGAGGTACTACACCGATGAGCATGAGTGCATCGTGTGCGTCATCGAGGAGGGTTCTCCCCGGAACTTGGTAGTTGAGGCCTTCGGGTTGAGGCTACCGGAGAGGACGCCTCTCCCTACCCCCGGCTCTCACAAGAGGGGGAAGGAGGTCGCCGGGGGTTCTGAGCCAAAGCGGGCCAAGGCTCAAAAGGCCCCCGGTCCGGCAACGACGCCGGGCTCTACGCCCGTGAAGGCCCGGGACACCGCCCTGGGTCAGGGCTCATGCGGGCGCCTCGGCGCGAAGTGACGCTGCCCCTCCCAGAGAACTCCAGGGGGGCGATGGAGGCGCGGGACCTCGCACGCCTCCTCGAGGCCTCCGGAGAGACCCGGGGGAAGGAGCCGGTCGGTGACAGGGGGCGTCCGACTCAGTGAATTACGCCCCGTCGCCACCTTCGACGATTGCTCGCCCAGCGGCTCCTACGCCACAGGAGCCGGAGAGGCCGGAGGTTCGATTCTCGAAGGCTTCCCCTCCGCGCGTCGAATGGCTGGTACACAAGGGGGGGAGCCCCTCGGTCTATGAGGTCCCCCCGACGACGGAGGTCCCGGGCGCCCCGCAGCCCGGAAAGGGGAAAGGTCTCCTTATCCCCCCCGGGGGGGGACCCGCTCGGAGAGCTCATCGGCCTCTTCCTCGAACACATCTTCGACGACGAGGACTCCGGCCACTGCAACTCCGGTCCACATTACCCTCGCGACCTTCGTGGAGGGGCTCCAGACCCAGAAGGTCCAGGACTACGTCTCGCAAGGGACGCTCTGCGAGCGCTGCAGGGAGCTGCCATCGCTCCACATCCAGGTTCATCCTCGAACCGGTGGTTGGTTCTTCCCTGGATTTCGCCTCGTGTTTTGGCTAACTCTCGCGTTCGTAGGGGGTGACCATCGCCTGGGGCATCGAGGCGCGCTTTGACGAGGCGCTGAAGGAGGCGGAGGGGAAGGCCGCCGTCGCCTTCTTGGATGAGCGGGACGGTGCACTCCGGGAGTTGGGCTGAGTCCGGGCCCAGCTCAACGCCTTCGAAAACCCCAACAACCGGCTCCAGAGGGAGGCGAAGGCCAAGGAGGATGCCCTCCGGGAGCTCGAGGGCTCCAGCGCCTGGGCAGTGACGGACGCGGGTCGCTCCGTCTACTCGGCCCTCGAAGGGCTCAGGGTAAGCCTTGGCCTGGGGGGCAGCTCCGAGGTGGTGCCAGCGACGCTCGCGGATGTAGTGCATATCCTTAACGCACAAGTCTCCATGATCCCAGTGGCCGCCGATGCCCGAGCGTGTGGCCGGGCGATCCCAGTGGTAGCTGCCGCGACGGGGCTTGTGGAGCACCGAGGGGGTCGGTGTAACACCCCAGTTTTTGGCTATCTTTTCTGCTTGCGAATCAGCATACCTTCTTTGGAAACCCTGATATTTTAACCCTATCTTGATCTTAGGTATGCCACTACCTTAACCTAAAAAGTTGGCTGCTAAACTTCATTCCCCAGATCATTTTCACATTTCAGTCCAAAGGTGTTTCAATTTAGTCCTTTTCAGAAATTTCAGAAAACCCAAAAAGGCTAAAAGTCCCAGATCACCTCAAAATCCAAATCTGATCAAGTGATAACCTTTCTTTCATTTTTCTGAACATTTTTCCCTTTTGGAAGAATCCCAGAATCTCGACCAGAACCCTAGTTTCAGCCTCGACGAAAGTTTCAAACCCTAATTACCCTAATTACCCTGTTTTCGAATTTTGTCAAAACCACCAGATCTTATCGGATTTCATCATTTTTCCTGCTAGATGAGTCCAAGACATTTTGTGGCACTCATCTGCAAAATCAGAATTCAAATCAGCCCCTCAGATCTTCAGAATTGCAAATAGGCCCAAATCCCCAAGCCAAAACCTTCACAGATCAGTCCAAATCATTGCAAATAGGTCCAAAGTTCACAACCAGGTCCCTGTGAAGTTTTCAACCAGCAACCGCCAAATTGCCGCGCCATTAACTCGTCGCCGGCGAAGTTCGCTGCGTTGCCACCTCACGGCCACGTAGCCACCAGCCATGCGCAGCTGTACCGCCACCGTGGAGCGCTCAAACCCCACCGTGCCATCTTCTTCCTCGCACGCGCGTACTGCTGCTGCTGCTGCTGCCAGGAGCTTCATGCCACTTGGCCGCCATCCCGAAGATCATCGCCACCACCCCCTAACCAAATCCTGTTTCCGCGATTCACCGTCTCTGGCAGAGCCCCGCCGCGTCCCGAAGTGCATCGATGACCGCCCCGGCGTCAGAAGATCTCCCCGGCGATTGATGCTGCTCCCGAGAGCCTCACCCGCGGCTATATAAAAGCCCCCTCCCTTGCCCAGCAGTACCTCGCACCACCCCACAGCTTATTTGCTTTAGCCTTAGCACCAGAGAGCAACCGAGCCCTCAGCGCCGCCGCGAAGCTCATCTTCTCCGGCGAGTCGTTTCTGGAGCTCACGGCGCCAGCTTCGCCCGAAGCTTCCCCCTCCAATCTAACGCCACCAGTAAGCTCCCTACACCTCTCTCTTCGTACCGTAGCCATTAATTGGTCCCCGGCGCACCTCAACGCCGGCAATCACCGGAAAACTGAAATACCCCTGTTCCCGCAATGCCTAACGATTTAGCCCGAATTAACCTTCGTGCCAGTGATAGGAATTGACCAGTGCACCCAATTGAGCAAGCCTGCAAGCTTAGATTTCAAATTTGAGCAGAGATCATGGGCTTTCCGAGGTTTGCGCGCCACCAGTGAGCTGGTCCTCGTCGCCAAGCTTCTCCGGCCACTCTCCGGCCGATTTAACCCCGCAAATAGATCCCTCACCTCACCCTCTCACTCCCTGAGCAAGGAGTCGAGCTCAAACCCTTTGAAACAGAAACGCCCAATCTGGAGGTTGTCTTCTCCAGCGCCGGTCGCCGGAATTTATCCCTGGCTGATCTAGCCTCGCTCACCTCATCACTTAGATAGATCTCAACCCCCTGAGCAATTTTGTCTACTAGCCCGACCTCTGAATCGACCTGAATCAAAAGTTATAGCCATGCCAAGGTTGCTGTCCAGTGGCTCAGTTCATGTCCAGGCCACCGTGTTTGCTCACCGGATTTGGCCACCCTCCGGCCACTTTCAGCCCTTGAGCCTGTTGAGAGTTTTGTAGCTGTTATCAATGCCTAAACCCCAGACAAAGTTGTGCATCAATTGGAGCTCTGAGTCAAAAGTTATGCAATGCCCTAGTTTCTGGCCATGTCTAACACTATGTCAGTGCATGTCCACCTGTGGCATTGGATGATTTAGACTTGTTTCTTTTGAGCAATTGAAATGCCACTTTGTCCACTAAGCCTTTTGAGCCATGTTCTACAACATTCCCTATTATCACATCTCCAGAAAACAAACCTAGAACCGATTTAGGGCAATGTCAAGCCATGAGTCGAATGTCAGCCCTTCGACATTCAAGCCCTTTGAACCCATCTCTTCAACCAATGTCAAGTGACCTTGTCTAAACCACTTCCCCTGCATGCATGATGTATTTACGTATTATTTTCTAGTGCTTGTGTGCTTATATAGTATGTATGTGTTGTTTGTACCAGTCGTGGAACCAGACGTTGAAGGAGCAGAGGAGATCCCTGAAGATTCATTTGAGCAGCTAGACCCGTCACTGCAAGGCAAGTCTCAAACCCTTGATCATGTCTCACCTATTATTTTGGAATGAAGTATGTTAACCGTTTTCAAATATATGCATGCCTTAGATTCAAATAGGAATTATGTTTCAATAAAGATGACTAGATATGACCTAAATGATTGTAAAGCCCCTTTTGACATTGAATATCCCTGCACCCTTGTTACCCTAGATTATCATGCTTAGGCTATGCTATGCTCGATGATTATATGATAAATGTTGAATGGTCACATATGAGAAAAGCATGTTCAAAACCCCTTTTTGTGAAAGAAAATGTGATTGGAATCGATAGTGAGGATGGTTTGATTGGATGGTGCTGTGTGCGCACTGGGAATGTGAAAGACTCCTCACTAAAGATTAATAAGGACTAGAACCTTGTGTTGTGCTTCTATGCGGCATGAAAAACGTACCAACCACCTGCCTGTTTATGGGACGGGCGCAACTTAGTAGCTTTCTTTAGTGTTAGCTTTTCCCTGCAATGGTTGTCGGTCCAGTTTCTTGCGAGAACTGGTGGGCCGCAGAAGGCCACGAGTGATGTGAGTTCAGAAAAATCATGAGAGGAAAAGGTGGAAAGAAGGAAGACGCCCTAAGCCAGATTAAGTCGTGCGCGACTGTAATCAAGAGAGGCTATGTGTCTTGCGAGAACACAGACCCAGGCTAGGAAGTAGGGCAGTGGGGAGGACCCACAACGGTACTTGAGACTTAACTGTCTATTTACCGGGCAGGGAAATAGTTAATACTAGGATTGTAAATTGTTGTGTCATCTCGGCCTTGTCACATGCGTAAAAGTCGCATGAAGCTGATCCGACTTGAAAGCCGAATGATTGGTGGATTAAGGTGGTACACCTTTGCAAAGTTTAAAAAGTATCGGATACTCTGAGCTCCCAGGTCATGGAGTCTGCGCGCTGTTAATTCTATTCACGTCGATGCAGCACAAGTAGCTTTTGGAAGTTTTTCACAAAATATGAGTAAAGTGGTGACTCATGAAAGACCGCCACACACAAAATTTCTGAAAATCTAGCTTAGGATTTCAAAAGCCTCGCTTTCGAAAATAAAGACCTTTCTGTAAAGCTGTATGTGAAAGTCTATTATATATTTATATACAGAGCCAAAGAGCTATTCTTTGAGAAATTCCCCCTCATCTATATATATACATGCATTGTTACTTGGGACTTGTTGAGCACCATGTGGACAATGTGCTCACCATTGCTTTTACAAACAAATTTAGAGGAAGGATTCGTCGACCCTGAATCTTACGGTCTTGAACCCAATGTGGAACAAGAAGAAGAAACTGAAGACCCATCTGGTTAAAGGGTTATGTACCAAGGTGGAGTTCGATGTGGAGAAGGCCCATGCAATACCGCTGCTGCAGAGAAAGAAGACTGATGAAGTCCTTTTGTTTATCATTGCTATTTTATTTTGTGCCGACCTTTGTGTCGTAAACTCCTTAATTTGTATTAACAATTAAATGCGTCATTTCGGCGCTAAGTTATTGTAATGTTGGTCCTTGTGATCAGCACTTGTTTTTAACTACTCCAATTTTTAAATAATGCATCTTGTTGTTGTGAGCTGCAATGTGCCTTTTCTGAGTGCAATCCACCTGGGCGATTGCCACTGGAATCCTCAAATGAGGGTCCCACAGTCGGCGCCCGGGCTATCGGGGGCCGGATCCCCCGGAGCTTTCCTGAGTTTTTCGAGCCGTCCCGGCGAGAAGTGGAGCAGCTCACCGGCGGCTTCTATGACCGGATTGTCCGAGTGCGATTCCCGGCGCCGGCGCCTCCGCGGGCAGAAGCTACGGTTCCGGCGGAGGACACCCGGGGGGAGGACGCCATTGAGCAAGTATGAGCCTCCCGCCGGACTAGGTTCCTCGGGAGGTTACTCCCGAGTCTCGGGAGGTTACTTTCGAGCAAAGATCCTCATGGTTGGAGCGCAACCTCAGGGGCGTCCCAACGTTGCGGGGAGCCTCTCCGGAGGTGGAGCCCCGGGGCTCCGGCAGGTGTCACCCGGGGGATGCCCAGGCCGCCTTCATCTTGTTATGTCTCTTCTCCGGGGGACATGGCAGGGGTGTTTCCCGGGAGCGAATCCGGTTGCGCTGGCTTTCAGAGTGGCACCTGGACAACTTCGCCAACCACCGCGCTGAACTGTCCCCTCCGCTATCGGGGTCCCGGAGGGTTCCTCTGCTTCGAATACTTCCACCGGCGGGCTATGAATATTGGCCCGAAGATTTGCTCCGGGAGGCCCAGCATCATATATGAAGCTTGTATCGAGACCTGGCCTGGGAGCTATCACAGGGCCTCCGGGATTATTAGGTGTAGAAGCCTTCCGGGTTGTACTCCAGGTTGTGTTGCGTTTAATGTAACGATGCCCACTGGAGGAGGAAGATGTCCTCCAGTTAAATGTTTTTAATAAAGCTAAGTTTGATTGTGTACTTTGTGAATTCTCAAATGACTGTCCAGAACAGGGGGATACCCGGGCACGAGTAATACCCCCTCCACAGCGGGCCAGAGGGTTGCTCTGCGTGCTGTGGGGGTGACAAAGCCCGGGGTAAGAATTCCTCAAAAATTTTCCAAACGTTATGGTGGGGAATTTCCCGGTCGCCGTGAGAATGGGGGGCCGGGTAAAACTTCTGGGAACAATTTTTTGAAAATCCTGGTGAGAAATACACTGGTCACCGTGAGAACAGGGAGCCGGGAATGAGTTTTCCGAGAGACAGTGTTCGAGATTTCCGGGAATTTTTCCGGGAGAAAATCTCTAAAATTCCCGGGCATAATTTTTCCGGGAGAGAACCCTCCGGTCGCCGTGAAAATGGGGTGCTGGGAAAAATCTCCGAGAAAGAATATCTGAGAAAATCTGAAATTCCTAGGGATAATTTTTCCCGGAGAGAACCCTCCGGTCGCTGTGAAAACGGGGAGCCGGGAAAGATCTCCGAGAAAGAATATCCGAGAATTCCGTCTCGCTAAGGAGAGAATCGACTCCCTGAGGAGGATGTGACCGATGATGGGTCTGAGTGTTTGAGGAGGGGACTAGCCTCTCAAATTGACTCATTACCACGGTCCTTGAGGACCGGGTTGCCGCTTACACCCTCAGTCCACGAGGGATGATCGTAAGCCGCCCTACGGGAGTGGGACTCCCGTTTTAGGGACTTCTTGGGTCGTGATAGTCCACTTCCTCACAGGGAGGGCATGCTCGCTAAGAGGGCATCCTCACGGCGAGGGCATCGCCGTGAGGGACGGTAATGTGAAGACCTACAGTGAGCTAAAGCTAAGGAAAAACCAGTTGTATTGATAATTGAGTTGAGATACAACGCCTCCCCGCGCAAGGTTGCGATGGGGGAGGGAATGGGGAATACAATGTCCCCCTTCCCTCCGGCGTAACCGCTCCGAGGGAGCGGACGAGCCTGTAGGCAAGATGTAGAACTTGCGAAGCAATCGTACATTCCACGTGTGCTTCAGGACTGCTGAGATCCTGTAGGGGCCCTCCCACTTGGGGGAGAGCTTGCCCTGGGCTTAGGGGTCGGTTACGTGCTTGAGGACGAGGTCCCTGAGATGGAAAGCTCTTTCGGGGACGCGCTAGTTGTATGCGCGCGCCATTTCGCGTACGTAGATGGCGTAGCGGAGGAGCGCTCAGTCACGCTCCTCTTCCACAAGGTCGACCTCCAGTCGCTGATGTAACACCCCAATTTCTCCCAAATCCTGGCTTGCCTCGTCTCTCTCTATTTCAAAATGAGATCCCAGTTGTGACAGTATCTTACCACAAAAAGTTGGTAGTCAAATTCTTTCGTCCAGATCTTTTTCGCAAATCAGCCCAAAAGTATCACAAATCAATCCTTTTCAGATTTGTTAGAAGCCCAAAAAGACTAAAAGTCTCAGACCATCTCCAAACTTTGATCTGATTCAGCGAACATCTCCCATTCACTATTCTGAACAATTCTCCCTTCTAGAAGAATTTCCAAATCTTACCCTAAACCTGAGTTTCGGCCCTTGCCGCTTTGAAACCCTAAATACCCAAATTTTACCCTAAGTCGTTTTCCCCATTTTTGTCGAAACCCTTCAGATCTTGCCCGATCTTGTCAAACTTTAGCTAGATGAGTTCTATTAATTTTATGCAACTCACTCCTGAAATCAGATTTCAGATCAAACCCTTAGATCTCCTCAATTGCAATCAGACCCAACTCCTATTCAAACTTTATTCACAGATCAGCCCCTGGAACCAAGTTTCAAAATTGCAAATCAGCCCTAGCTTTCTTTTTCAGCCCTTTTCGATCAGCCCCTGGTTGTTGCCTTCGACCAGAGCCCCTGTGCCTTTCGACCAGTGCCCCGCCGTGCCGCTTCGCCGTGTTTCCTCGCCGCCGGCCATCTTCTTCGGTCGCCTGTGCTTGTGATCAGTTGAGCCACCCCGCGCGCACGTGCCAGCAACCAAAGCCTCGCTAAGTCCAGCGGGGCTCTAGCACCGTTTTCGCGCGCGCACGCCCGTGGCCGTGGCACTTGCATGCGTGTACGTGTCATCGCTGGAGCTGCATTGCTGCCTCCGCATCTGCGCCGTTCCAAACCAAATTCTAACGCGCCCCGACAACGCTGGCAAAGCTACTGCACAACCTGCGCACATCACGTCGTCGTCGCCGCTGTTCCTCCTGTGCCCGACAAGCCTCTCCCCGACGCTATCTTTGTTGTCGGATTTCCCCTCGCTGGCTCCGCCTCATAGCCTATTTAAACTCTCCTTGTGCTGTGAAAACTCCAAACCTCCAAAAAATCGGCTAAGTCCCAAGCACAGCTGCTTTCTTCTTCTTCTCCGACGAGCTGATTTTGAGGCCACCGTCGCCAGAGCAATCCACTCGCCCAATCTTCAATCCAAAGCCACGAGTGAGTTCCCCTCTTCCCTCTCTCTGTATCATAGCACCCAATTGCATCCCGGCCATCCCTAACGCCGGCGATCACCGGAAACGCCCAAAATCCCTGTTCCTCCAATGCCAACGAATTTAAACCGAATTGGTCTTCGTGTTAGTAGAGAAAAGTAATCAGTTAGATTAGTACAGTAAGCCTGTGAGATCAAAACCTTCAATTTTGTCCAAATCAAAGAAATCCCAATTTGGAACTTCATCTGTTCGCTGGACCTCGTCGCCGAGCTTCTCCGGCGATCCTCCAGCAAAATTAACCCATCCAGTAGCTTTATTATGCCCTAGAGATCGTTGACAAGCTTGGAATTGAGCTCATTTGCCTTGTGTCAAAAACCCCCAATTTCAGAGTCGTCTTCTCCAGTGCCGGCCACCGGATTTCGTCTTCGGCCACTTCCGCTGACACCACTTTGTCCTTTAGCTTGGCCTCAGTCCCCTGAGCATTTCCTTCCACTAGCTCGACACCCAGATATGCCCAGACTGGAAGTAATGCCCTTGCCAAGTTTCTGTCCAGATCAATGTCTGTGCCGTGTCGCCACCGCGGTTCATCGCCAGATTTCTCCACCGTCCGGCCATCTCTTGCCTTGAAATCACTTGCATTGTATTCCTGGCATCTTCGCCTATCTCCTAGACAAAGTTAGCACAGCAGATGAGGCCCAAATTTACATTTGCTGCTAAACCCTAGATTTTGGCAATGTCTACACTATGTCAGTGCATGTCAGCCACTGGCATTGGCCTTTTTGACCTCTTATGGTTGAGCAATTGAAATGGCACTTTGTCCCCTAGATTCCTGGAGTTGTGTTCTACATCTTTCTCTTCTGCCACTTCTCAAGAAAACCTACCTAAGACCAACTTAAGGCTATGTCTAGCTGTGGACTGAATGTCGTCCTTTCGACATTCAACTCCTTTTGAGCCCATCTCTTCAATCAGCACCCAAGTGACTTTGTCCAAATCTTTCCCCTTGCATGCATGATATATTTACTTATTATTTTCTATTGCAACTATTTTTTGTATGCTTATGTAGCGTATGTGTTGTATTGCTTGTGTCCGCCGCAGAGCCCAAAGTTGAAGGAGCGGAAGAAGTCTTCGAGGTTTCGTCCGAGTAACTAGACCCAGCATTGCAACGCAAGTCTCAACCCTTGATCATGTCTCACCTAGTATTTTGATATAAAGTAGATTAACTGTTTTAACGATATATGCATGCTGAGTATTTGATAAAAACTATGTTTAGAAATATGTGAATAGATATGTCCCAAGTCTTATGTGGAAACCCCCTTTTGAGATTGAATCATCATGCAACCTTGTCACCCTAGGATGCTATTCTTAAACTCTACTCTTATTTAAATGTACATGTTGGGTGTAAAATGGCTAATATGTGAGAAATGAATTTGAAACCTCTTTTATGAAAGAAAATGTAAATTAGAATTGATAGTGAGGATGGGTTGTATGGTGAGGGTGCGGTGCGCACCAGGGAATGTGAATGTCTCCTCACTATTAATTCATAAGGACAAGAACCTTGTGTTGTGCCTCTATGCGGCATGAAAAACGTACCAACCACTTGCTTGGTATGGGACAGGCACAACTTATTAGCTTTTTTGTATTAGTAGTTCCCTGCATGGTTTGTCGGTCTGGTTTCTCGCGTGGAAACTGGTTGGGCGTAGTTCGTCCGTGAGTGATGTGACTTCAGAAAAATTATGAGAGGAAAAGGTGGAAAGAAGGAAGTCGCCCTACGCCTGATTAAGTCGTGAGTGGCTGTAATCATATGGTCATATGTCTTGCATGGACACAGGCCTAGCCTAGGAAGTAAGGCAGTGGGGAGGACCCACAACGATACTTGAGGCTTAATTGTCTATTTACTGGGCGGGGATACTGTTAATACTAGACTGCAAAAGCGTTGTGTGATCTCGGCCTTGTCACATGCGTAAAAGTCGCATGGAGCTGATCCGACTTGAAAGCCGAGTGATGAAGTGGATTTAAAAAGAGGTACACCTTTGCAAAGTGTAAGAAAAGTATCAGATACTCTGAACCCCCAGGTCATGGAGTATGTTTGCGGTGGGTTTATCCATGTGGTTCAGCACAAGTAATATTTGGAATATTTTCATAATATGAGTTGATAAAAGTGATGACTCATGGGAGACCATCGCACATAACAATTTCTAAAGTATAATTTAAGATTTCAAAGTATTGCTTTTGAAACTAAAAGCTTTTCTTTATAACTTTAGAGTGAAAATCTATTCTATTCTTACATATAAAACCAAGACCTCATTCCTTGAGAACCCCTCATCTATATACCTGCATTCTTGTAACGAGACTTGCTGAGCATTGTGTAAAAAGATGCTCACCCTTGCCTTTGCGCACAAATTCAGAAGAAAGGATTCGAGGATCCTGATCCCTTGGCCTTGAGCACCAAGAGGAGGAAGGAACCTCTCCAGGCGATTCGAGTTTCTAGGAGGGTCATGAGCCATGTTGAGTCCGATGTGGTGGAAGCCCTTCCAGAGCCGCTGCAGAAGGAAGTGAAGACCTTTGTGGTTGCTTTTTGTGTTGTTTTTCTGTGTTCGGTACTTTGATACCGATTCTTGATTTGGAAAGCTCTCTACTTTTGTATCAACTTTAATTAATGCCATCCTTGGCATTATGATATTGTAATAGTGGTCCTTGTGACCTTGTACTTGTTTTATCTATCAGGTTTATTGTTTAAAGTAAATTCTGTTGTTGTGAGCTTGCGATGTACCTTTCTGAGTGCAACCCACCTAGGCGGTTGCCACCAGATTCCGCAAATGAGGGTCCCACAGCTGATTTGCTTCGTTGGCTTGGTATGTTGCGATCGTAGCTCTGTCTAGGAGCTCGACCCACAGTGACCGAAAGCCAATCTCCGGGGGAAGAACAGCCTCGGCCCCATATACAAGGGAGAAGGGGGTGTGTCCCGTCACCCAGCTCGGGGTTGTACGAATGGAACAGAGGATGCTTGGGAGCTCCTCCGTCCACGCACCCCATTTGGAGGCGGCCTGTTCGTGTCATCGGCGTAACCCCTGTAGGATCACGCCGTTGACCCTTCCGACGGCCCCGTTGCTCTGGGGTGAGCTACCGAGGTGAAGTGGATAGTGAGACCCAAGCCTTCGTAGAATTCCTGAAAATATAGCGAGTCGAATTGGGTCCCGTTATTGACGGTAATTTCTCGGGGGACTGTAACATCCCAAATTTTGCTATCTCTTTAGCTTGTCAATCAGTATATGTTCATTGGATTCTTGGATGTCTCAACCCCATTTTGATCTTTATCTCAGAATTATGATCTCAGGTGTGCCACTACCTTAATTTAAAAAGTTGGCCGATAAACTCCGCCTTTCAGACCATTTTCGCTTTTTACTCCAAAAGTATCGCAAATCAGTTCTTTTCAGATTTGTCAGAAGCTCAAAAAGACCAAAAGTCTCAGACCATCTCCAAACTTTGATCTAATTCAATGAATATCTCCCATTCACTATTCTGAACATTTTTCCCTTCTGGAAGAATTCCAAAAGATCAACCGAAACCCTAGTTTCAACCCCGCCGAAGTTTCAAACCCTAATTACCCTTTTTCGATTTTTGTCAAAACCACCAGATCTTGTTGGATTTCACCATTTTTCCTGCTGGATGAGTCTAAGACATTTAGTAATACCCATCTTCAAAACCAGAACTCAGATCAACCCTTCAGATCTCCAGAATTGCAAATAGGCCCAAATTCCCGATCTAAATTCCTTACAGATTGGTCCAAATCCCTTGCAGTTCAGTCCAAACTTTACAACCAGGCCCTTGTGCCATTTTCGATCTCGACCAGGTTTGTTCGACCAGAGCACCGCCACTTTGCCTCGCCGCAGACCTCGCCGCCGGTGAAGTCCCCCGCGTAGCCACCACCGCAGCCACGTAGCACCCCCTGTACGCAACCGTGTCGCCACCGTGGAGCCACCATAGCCGCGCCTGTCCCTTGATTCTCCCGCGCGCGCGTGCTCCAACAGCAGCAAAGCAACGCCACGTTGCAGCCATGCCGAAGCCAGTGATCCCGTCGCCCTGCTCCAGCCGATTTCGCGTGATCCCCTCCTTCTTTGGCACAGTCTTTGCCGCGTCCCGACGTCGTCTCGATCGCTTCTCCGGTGTCAGCCACGAATCCCGCCCGATATGCTTCAACTCCCGAGAGCTCAGCGCATCGCCTATATAAGCACCCCCCCTTGCCCAGCATTACTTCGCACCACCCCGCAGCTGCATTGCTTCAGCCCTAGCACCAGAGAGCAGCTACTTCCCCAGCGCCGCCGTGAATGCCTTCTTCTCCGGCGAGTTGCTTTTGAGGCCACCGGTGCCAGCTTCGCCCGAAGCTTCTTTCTTCAATCCAAGACCACCAGTAAGCTTCTCTCATCCCCCTCTCCGTTTCATAGCATCCAATTGGCCCCCGGCGAACCCTAATGCCGGCGATCGTCGGAAAATCCCAAATGCCCTGTTTCCTCAATGCTGCCCGATTCGATCCGAATTAATCCTCGTGCCAGTGATGAAAGTTGTTCAGTACACCCCTTTGAGCAAGCCTACTAACTTGGATTTCAAAATTGATCTGAGATTGTAGCCTTTCCGCAGTTTGCGCGCCACCAGCAAATCAGCTCACGTTGCCGAGCTTCTCCGGCCATTCCCCGGTCGAACTAACCCTACAAATAGTCCCCTCACCTCACCCTCTCACTCCCTGAGCAAAGAATCGAGCTCAAATTCTCTGAATCGAAAAAGCCCAATTTAGGTGTCGTCTTCCCCAGCGCCGGTCGCCGGAATTTCTCCCCGGCCGATCTAGCCCCGCACAGTTTGTCCCTTAGATAGATCTCAGTACCCTAAGCAATATTGTCTACTATATCAACTTCTGAATCGACCTGAATCAAAAGTTATTTCAATGCCAAGATCACTGTCCAGTAACCCAGGCCACCGTGTTTACTCGCTTGATTTGGCCACCCTCCGGCCACTTTCTGCCCTTGAACCTGTTAAGTGTTTTGTTCCTATTGCCAAGGCCTAACTCCCAGACAAAGTGGTTCATCAATTGAAGCCCCGGATCGAAAGTTATGCCATGCCCTAGTTCCTGGCCATGTCCAGCACTATGTCAGTGCATGTCCACCAGTGGCATTGAGTGATTTATACCTGTTACACTTGAGCAATTGAAATGCCACCATGTCCATTAGATTCTTGGAGTTGTTCTCTACAACTTTCTCTACTGCCGCTTTTCCAAAAAACCTAC
Organism: Pharus latifolius; assembly: GCA_019359835.1. Classification (NCBI taxonomy): domain Eukaryota; kingdom Viridiplantae; phylum Streptophyta; class Magnoliopsida; order Poales; family Poaceae; genus Pharus; species Pharus latifolius. The sequence continues at coordinate 17,813,784 of CM033328.1, read as the reverse complement.
CTAAGACCAACTTATGGCTATGTCAATCTGTGGACCGAATGTCAGCCTTTCGACATTCAACTCCTTTTTAGCCCATCTCTTCAATCAGCATCCAAGCGACCTTGTCCAAACCTTTCCCTGCATGCATGATATGTTTTACGTATCTTTTCCGATAAATACTATCTTCTGTATGCTTATATAGTGTATGTGCGCATTATCTGTATCCGCCGTGGAACCAGACGTTGAAGGAGCGGAGGAAATCTTCGAAGAATTACCCAAGTAACTGGACCCAGCATTGCAAGGCAAGTCTCAAACCCTTGATCATGTCTAGCCTACTATTTTGAAATGAAGTATGTTAACTGTTTTCAAGTATATGCATGCCTTAAATTCAAATAAGAACTATGTTTCAATAAAGTGATTAGATATGACCTAAAAGATTGTAAAGCCCCTTTTGACATTGAATATCCCTGTACCCTTGTCACCCTAGAATATCATGCTTAGGCTATACTATGCTCAAGATTATATGTTACATGTTGAATGGTCACATGTGAGAAAAGTATATTCAAAACCCTTTTTGTGAAGGAAAATGTGATTGGAATCGATAGTGAGGATGGTTTGATAGGATGGTGCTGTGTGCGCACTGGGAATGTGAAAGACTCCTCACTAGAGATTCATAAGGACTAGAACCTTGTGTTGTGCTTCTATGCGGCATGAAAAACGTACCAACCACTTGCCTGTTTATGGGACGGGCGCAACTTAGTAGCTTTCTTCAGTATTAGCTTTTCCCTGCAATGGTTGTCGATCTAGTGTCTTGCGAGAACTGGTGGGCCGCAGAAGGCCATGAGTGATGTGAGTTCAGAAAAATCATGAGAGGAAAAGGTGGAAAGAAGGAAGACGCCCTAAGCCAGATTAAGTCATGCGCGGCTGTAATCAAGAGAGCCTATGTGTCTTGCGAGAACATAGACCCAGGCTAGGAAGTAAGGCAGTGGGGAGGACCGACAACGGTACTTGAGACTTAACTGTCTATTTACCGGGCAGGGAAATAGTTAATGCTAGGACTGTATACTGTTGTGTCATCTCGGCCTTGTCACATGCGTAAAAGCCGCGTGAAGTTGATCCGACTTGAAAGCCGAATGATTGGTGGATAAAGGTGGTACACCTTTGCAAAGTTTAAAAAGTATCGGATACTCTGTGCTCCCAGGTTATGGAGTCTGCGCGCTGTGGATTCTATTCACGTCGATGCAGCACAAGTAGCTTTTGGAAGGTTTCTCACAAAATCTGAGTAAAGTGGTGACTCATGAAAGACCGCCACACACAACATTTCTGAAAATCTAGTTTAGGATTTTAAAAGCCCCGCTTTTGAAAACAAAAACCTTTTATTCAAAATGAGAGTGAAAATCTACTCTATTACTATATATATAAAACCAAGACCCCTTTCCTTGAAAACCCCTCATCTATATATTTGCATTCTGATAACGGGACTTGCTGAGCATCGTGGAAAAATATGCTCACCCTTGCCTTTACAAACAAATTCAGAAGAAAAGATTCAAGGATCCCGATTCCTTTAGCCTTGAGCACCGAGAAGAGGAAGGAACCTGTCCAGACGATTTGAGCTTCTAGGAGGGTCATGCGCTAAGTTGAGTTCGATGTGGTGAAGGCCCGAGCCGAACCGCTGCAGAAGGAAATGAAGATCTTTGTTATTGCTTTCGTGATATTGTTTTTGATTCCTGATTTTTGAAAAACTCCCTACTTTTGTATCAACTTTAATTAATGCCATTCTTGGCTTTATGATAATGTAATAGTGGTCCTCGTGACCTTGTACTTGTTTTATCTATTTGACTTATTATTTAAAGTAAATCCTGTTGTTGTGAGCTTGTGATGTACCTTTCTGTGTGCAATCCACCTGGGCGGTTGCCATTGGAATCCACAAATGAGGGTCCCACAGAATCTAGTATCAGAGCAAAAGGCTCGACTGTAGGGCGTGACCCTTCTATAGACATTGGCGTTCCTAGAACAGAATCGTTAGAGTATTTGATTAAAATCTATTTGCGAAAACCTAATTTGTCTAAGAAAAATATATTATGTGGTTATTCTTTTTGGTTATTTGAAAAAGCTTTAAACATTATTTCCAGCTTTTAGGTGTTTTTGCGTTATGTCCCCTTAGACAGCTTTCGTGCTTCAGTAGTAGTCCACAAATCCCAGAACGTGGAATTGGACTTGATGGACGCAGATGAAGATCAGGAAGACTCAGAAGAGGTAGAGCCTTATGATTCTTCCAATACCGACGTGTGATGCCAGACTTTCCCTGGTTTAACCTTTTGTGCCTAACCACAACAGACGTTAGATCTTTTGTGTAGAAGTTGCTTGTCATGATGTGTGTTAATTGCTAAATATATTCCTATAAGCCGTAGAGGCAAAACTATGTATTTTATAAAAATTTAATTTATGAAAAAGCATCTTGCACTTTCCAATCCCTGTCTCATGGATTGATCTCAGTTTTCCAGTTGTACCCTATCTGTCTTTCCCTCCGAGTCAGCAATCATTTCTTTGACCACTTGTCAGAGCAGTTTGGTTAACAATAGGGGAAGATCTCATGATAGAAAACCCGAGGAAGATACCAGTAACATGAGGATTACATCTGGAAACAGAGACTGTACCAACCACAATCAACCCGGATCGTCATCTGTTATGCCACAAGGAGGAAACGTCAATGATGTGCAGATTTGAATAGAGCAAAATAGACAGCAGGCAATGTCAGTGCAGAACCAGATCTTAGAGCATTCTGATCCAATCCAATCCCCTAGAGCTAGAATGCCAATCAAATCCATCTGTAGAAATATTGCCTTTTGTATCGGCATCCTAGGATTCCTAGCAGATTTGCTAGTTTTGAATCTTCAAGAGTTAGACATTATTCTTGGAATAGGTTGGCTAGCCAAACACAAAGGCCAGATAGATTGCGAGAAGAAGGCTGTCACTTTAACCAACGCCGAAGGAGAACAGGTCACATTCTGTGAAGAAAAGAAAAGAAAAGAGAAGAGAAAAGAAAGATCTCCACTAATCGACTGTATGGACAACCTGAACAGTGTTGAAGAGGTCAAAGTAGAGAATGTCCCAGTAGTCAATGAGTACCCGTAAGTTTTTCCTGAAAGAATCCCTTGGAATGCCACCAGACTGAAGTATAGAGTTTGCCATCATGTTGGAACCTCAATCAGCCCCATACACAAGGAAACTTGCATGTATGACGAACCAAGAACAAGAAGAACTAAGAAAGTGAGTGGAAGAATTGGGAGAAAAAGGATTCATCAGAACAAGTTCTTGGGGAATCCCAATGCAATGCAATGCTGTTTTTGGATAATGATCCCCAATGTAATGTTTTTCGCCAAGAGGAAAGATATAAACTACAGGAAGTTGAATGATATGAGAATCAAAAACAAAGTACCCTCTACCAAGGAATGATGATCTCTTTGATCAACTCAGAGGTTCTCTCAAGGATCAACTTGAGATCCGGTTATCAACAACTGAAAATTCGAGAAGAGGATATCCCAAAGACTGTATTCATGACAAGATATGAATTGTATGAGTTCACAGTGATGCCATTCGGACTAAGGAATGCACCAGTAGAATTCATGGACCTGATGAATAAAGTTCTCATGGAATACCTAGACAAGTTCATTATTGTGGTTGTGGATGATATTCTCAATTTCTCCAAGACGAAAAAGACCATGTTCAGCATCTCAGACTAGTGTTAAAGGAAGCTAGCAGATCATCAGTTGTACGCCAAGTTTGATGAGTATGCCTTCTAGCTGAAGGATATTCCTTTCTTGGGCCACATCATTTCAGGTGAAGGAATATTCACGCATCTGTCAAAGACCCAAGCTGCATCAGCCAAATCTACAGTACCCAAGACCCATGACAGCCAAGTACCCGGCTTGTCACAGAAGCCACTATCAGCGTGATTGTCCCCACACTGCTATCATTGTGGACGATTCGATCACCCCGAGAGAAATCCCCTAGAAGAATTTGCCAGATCCAATAGCCAAGAGAAGTGAAGATCAACAACAGCCTGCAGTTCAGATGCAAATCCCAATACAACAGTATGGACAAAAAGCCCCAGCTGCAAGAGAAAGATTTCCAACTAACCATAGAAGAGATCGAGGAAACCCAACACCAACTCAAGATAGAATCAACTATGTCACATCAGAAGAAGAAGGAGGCCCGTCAGACATAAATTTTTGCTATTTAAAGTGGACTGAATATGATGTGTCTAGAGTATCCTATCGCCATTCATTTTCCCGACTCTAGGATGTCAGTAAAGGTCAATGTATGAAGGAGTAAAATTTAATATAGGCAGAAAGAAGTTCTCTGCTAAACTACTGGCACTAGAACTACTTGGTTGAGATGTTATATCTGGAATAGACTGGTTGTCAGAACATAACGGACAAATGGATCATGAGCGTAAGGCCGTTGCCCTTACTAGTCCTAATGGAAAAGAAGTTTTGTTCCAATCCCGAGAGAATGTTAGAAGAACATCCAGCCCAAAATCTGTACAGTTCAAAGAAAGAAGTGAACCAGATCCCTGAAATTGGAAGATACCCGAGCGTGTTTCCAAAAGAGTTACCAGAAGTGCCCCTGATCAAGGTTTTAAACTCAATGATGAATTGAAACCTAGGACGGCACCCGTATCAAAAATGCCATATCGGACGTCAGTCAAGTACCAAGAGGAGCATGCTGACCACCTATGGACAGTTTTGGATAAACTAAGGTAGCAACAATTTTATGGTAAGACGGGTAAGTGTGAATTTGGACACAGAAATTTCATTTTTAGGTCACCTGATGATAGTCAAAGGAATACAAGTAGATCGAATTAAAAGTCGAGGCCGTAAAAGAATAAAAACTACCAGAATCAGTGATAAAAGTCAAAAGTTTTCTTGGATTAGCTGAGCACTGTCACCGACTCATTGAAGGATTTTTCCAAACCAGCCAAGCCACCCACTAGTTTGTTGAAAAGGGATGTCCAATTTGAGTGGACAGAAGATTGTCAGAAGAGTTTCGAAGAATTGGAAGAAAGGCTAAACAATCACACCAATGCTAGTACTCCCTGATAATAGGAAGAATTTTGAGATGTAGCATGATGCATCTAGACGTGAACTGAGTTGTATCTTAGTACAAGGAGGAAGAACAGACATACTTGCATCCAAACAACTGCAGTCACATGAGGAGAATTATCCGACCCATGACATGGAGTTAGCAAGAACGATTCATACACTCAAAAATTGCAGACATCACCTACCAAGGAATCGATGTGAAATCTACTCAGACCACGAGGACTTGAAGTATGTTTGCCCAGTAGAATTTGAACATGAGGCAATGTTGATGACTAGAGTTAATGAAGAACCATGGCCTAGACATGCATTACCACCCTGGTAAAATTAATGTCATTGCAGACACCTTGAGCAGAAAGGTTTACTGCAGCACCATTGTTGCACTAGAGTTAATGGAGGATTGCATCAGCAAATGATTGAATCAGTAAATGAAGGTTCTGTGACCACATACATTGTTAGTTACACCTGCCTTGGAAGAAGAGATTCGAAAATCATGAGGAAGCGATAAAGGAAATCAAAGAGGATATGAGGATCGGAAAAAGCAATAGAATTTCGGGAAGATGAACAAGGAGCAACTTGGCATGATAAAAGGACGTGTGTTTCAGAGGTTAAGGAGATCAAGACACTAATTTTGAAAGAAGCTCATAACACCGCATACTCTATTCACCCCGGAAGTATTCGGACTTGAGGAATCAATTTTGGTGAAGTTGCACGGATAGAGATTGTCGAGTATATGGAAAGGAGTGACACATGTTAGAGGATGAAGACCAAGCATCAAAGACTAGCAGGATTGTTACAGCCACTAACCATACTAGAGTGGAAATGAGAAGAAGTTCGAATAAACTTTATCACATGACTTCCAAAGACTAAGAGTAAATATGACTCTGTGTGGATGATCGTGAACAGACTAGCAGAAGCAACGTACCTCATACTAGATCAGATGACTTACGATGGTGCCAGGTCGGCAGAAATTTACATGACTAGGATTGTGACGCTACATGGTATACCCAAGAGGATTGTATCAGATCGTGGAGCATGATCCACTCCGAGATTTTGGAAAAGTTTGCATAAAGCCCAGAAACAACGTTGAACCTCAGCACAACTTACCACCCTCAGACTGGAGGATGGATAGAACTAGTGAATTAAATACCGAAGGATAAGTTGCAAGCATGCGCGCTCAAATATGGAATTTCATGCGAGTTATGCTTGCCACACACAGAATTCACCCACAACAATAGTTACCATACTAGTTAATTTGCAGAAATTCCCACTTGAAGCTCTATATAGTTGCAAGTACAGAATGCCGTTACATTGGTTAGAAGTTGGAGAAAAACAACAAATCAGCTCAGAAATAGCTCAAGACGTAAGAACTCATGTACGAACCATTAAGGAGAAACCAAAGACTGCACAGCCCAGACGAGAAGAGTTATGCTGATGGCCGACAACGGAAAAAGGGAGTTATCTTTCGAGAAAGCTGAATACGTGTATCTCAAAGCAACACCTTACGAATGAGTATGACGATTTAAGATGAAAGGAAAGCTAAGCCCAAAATATGTTGGACCTTACAAGATTCCAGAGAAACAAGGAGAAGTAGCATACAAACTTTACTACTCGAATTAGCAGGAATTCATGACGTATTCATGTGTCTGACGAGGATTGACACCCGGACCACATCTATTGGACTTCTGGTTAAAGGCAGGTTCGAGTCAAAAGTGTGTCTGGCGATACGAGCTCAAGTTGTTCTGAGGGACGTCGCTATGTGATCGCCAGCTTTACGCGGTCAGACCGTAAGCCTTGCGCGGTCAGAAGTTCGTATGCTATACGCGAACTACATATTCGGGATATTGCGCGGTCAGCCAATATCCCGCGGTTAGAACATCTGCCGATCAGGATACTTGGGATCTATCTATTCGGTTGCCCATACAACGGGATATTCTAAGTATCCCGAAGATTCCTACACGTGGAGAATCGACCGTCAGAAGGTTAACACATACAGTTAACGATGAATAACACGTGTTTAACCTGCGTGGAGGTTAAGAGCGGTTCCAAAAAACCGCATCCAACCGTCCATGCAACCGTTTGATGCAGTTTTCTCCACATGGCACCCTTTCAAACAGTACAAAAGGATGGCATGGAGCATCAATCAAGGGGAGATCAACCGAAAACATCAACCGAGAGATCGGAAGATCAAGAAATCCAAAATCATTTAAGTTAGCCAAATCTACGGCCCACCTCAGATAGCATTTTAGTAAGCCTTCTTTGGCTTATCCTTGTACACTCTTACAGGAAAAATCCTCGCCTGTGAGGACTTTTTCCTCCATTTGTAAACCTTTTACCACACTTAGTGAAATCTCAACAGGACGTAGGGCTTTTACTCCCACCATCGAGGGCCCAAACTTGTCTAAACTCTCTGTGCTCCTGTTCACCATTGTTCAGCATACCTTCCCAGAGGGTCATCTAGAAAGGTCTCACAATTACAAATTCTGCATAAGTTCGGCTGAGGACCCTGAGTCCGAATCGTCGACAGCTGGCGCCCACCGTGGGGCCTTTCTCAAGGCGTCCTGATTATTTCCGGAGGTTTGCTAAAACATGGCCGGAGTTTTGTATGATTCCGAGAACGACTTTGATCTCGGTGATTATGCTGACACTCAAATGCCCTCCCCGAGCGATCCTGTTCTGATGGAGGAAACAGAAGAAGGAGATCTCCCGCGGGTCGAATCCTCCCTCCAGGTCATGTCCATCGACCAGGGAGCGGCTAGCGCAAGGTCAGAGCCCGCTGAGGGTCTTAATGTGCTAGGTTCCGAGTCCGGTCTGTCATACGACCCCGTTGAGGGAAAAGATGACGACGATCAGGAAATCAGCCCGGGGAGATTCGACCCCGATAATCTCCATCGTCTCTTTGATTTCGAGTCCGACTCGGAACAAACTGAGATGTTTTCTCCATCCGCAACCTCTCTCCCTAGGCAATTTGCTGCCTTGACGGAGGAAACTCCCGATCAGCAAGCTGTTAGGGAAGAGCAGGAACGCAAACAGCGGGAGGATCAGGGTCTCGAGCAACAAAACAGCGAACTACGCAGAACAGCCTTAGAGGCTCTTCAAGATGCGCAGACTCGTTACAATGTTGCCCCAGGCTCCTCTCGACGATCACGTGGTCGCAAGCGTGATCAAACCCCTTCTTTGCCACCGGAGCACTACCCGGCGGACGAAGAAACCTTAACGCCTGGTGCCCCTAGGAGAAGTACCCATGGCCAACTGCGGTCTATCGCGGAGGTCATGCGTAACCTTCCTCCTACGGTCGCAGAAGAACAAAAGCCGGCCTTTTTTAGAATCCTGGCCGAAAGGCTGGATGAGGTCGCATCAGAAGCGACCCCAACCGCCTCTTCTCGGTCGGTGACACGTTCCCACGAACGAGGGTATTCTCGCTCTGGTTCTGGTCGACACAGTTACCCGCCGCTCGTACCGTCCCGACAGGACAAGTACCGGCGAACCCAGGATTCTCGTAGGAATCGGATTCCTATTCATTCTCGTCTGGGACCACGAGTAACTTCACCGTCTTGTGAGGTTGCTCGAGAGCCAGTCGAGAGTCACAGAGCAGCTCGTAGTCCTTACGTCGGTTGCAAAGCTTTCTCTCCTGGCCTACGCGCAGTCGTCTGGCCCGAGAAGTTTCGACCGGGGGCCATCGAAAGATTCGACGGAACTCAGAACCCTTCCGAGTTCCTTCAGATTTATATTACGGCTATCCAAGCTGCAGGAGGCGACGACCGGGTCATGGCCAACTACCTGCCCACAGTCCTCGAAGGACCGGCTAGAACCTGGCTGTTTAATCAGCCCGAGGGTTCTATTTACAATTGGGAGATGTTGTGTGATGCTATCCTCAGTAACTTCCAGAACTGTTACCAGAAGCCGGGGAAAGAGGACGATCTTCATCACTTAAGACAAACTTCAACCGAAACTCTTCGGCAGTTTGTCAAGAGATTCGTCGGGGTGAGAAATACCATCCCGAACATATCTAACGGCTCTGTCATCAGGGCATTCAAACATGCCGTACGATATCGGAGGTTTACTGAAGACCTCCTTATCAACCCTCCTCGATCGGTGGCTGATCTGTTTGACATGGCTGATCGGTACTCCGATGCAGCCGAAGCAGTCGAATGGAACCGAATGGTCGATAAGGGGGACTTGCCGCCTCAGCCCGGCCTTAAAAGTGCAGGGAACGAAGATTCAAGCAAGAAACCGGAGTCTTCAACAGGTGGAAAATCAAAGAAATCGAAGAGAAACCGCTCTGGACAGTACCGCGAGGTCGCAGTCGCAGAGAAGCCATCTCCGGCTAAAGGTAATAAACCTACATTCAAAAATAAAACTGCCTCTGGTGGTCGGAATCCCGACCAGCCGGAAAAATCAACTGACCCACAGGAAGGCAAGAGGTGGTATCCACTCCACAACTCCGCAGGCCACGACCTCAAGAATTGCCGAAGTTGGTTAAAACAATTGGACGAGTTCTACCAGGGAGTTGGACCAATGCCAACCATACCGCCTCAACAACAGGCGTGCGGGCTCAGAGACAATGACGGAGACGAGGAAATGGCTTATCAGGTACCTCAAAATCATGTTAATATTATTTTTGGAGGTTCCTCTTCTTTCGTTTCCAAAAGGCAGTTTAAAGCTTTTTATCGAGAGGTTAACCAAACAGAGACATCGCTTGGTGAACCTCAGTACCCCCGTTGGTCGGATATGCCTTTGACGTTTGATCGCGCGGACTGTCCCGCGGGGCTAACTCGACCATTGAGGCTTCCTTTGGTCATTACCCCAATTATCAGTAACGCGAGAGTCGAAAGGGTTCTGATCGACGGAGGGAGCTCCCTTGACCTTTTATTGGTCAAGGCACTCGACGAGATGCAAATTCCTCGCTCGAAGATCAAGCCCATAATCCATCCTTTTTATGGCATAATCCCAGGCCCCTCCATGACGCCTTTGGGACAAGTTGTCCTCCCAGTCACGCTGGGGGAACCAGACAACTTCCGAACAGAATTGATTACCTTCGACGTAATCGATTGTGATTCGGCTTATAATGCAATCTTTGGCAGGCCAACTCTTGCTAAGTTCATGATGGCAACGCACTATGCTTATCAGTGCGGGAAATTGCCTGGCCCCAAAGGTGTCATTTCGGTCCGAGGTAGTCGCAACGTGGTGCTCACGTGCGACCGGCTATCTTTGGAGATGGTAGATCAACTTCCCCTCCGGGACGCTCAGGTCGCCGCTTTCGCCACCGACGCGGTCAAAGCTGCTCCTCGACCAGATGAGAAACTCAAACAAGTTCCTTTGTACCCAGATGACCCATCCAAGACAATTCGGGTTGGGTCAGCCCTGGATGACAAATAGGAACTCGACCTCGTTGCTTTCCTCCTGGCTAACGCAGACGTGTTTGCGTGGAAACCGTCCGACATGCCCGGTGTCCCAAGGGAAGTAATTGAGCACAGGTTAGCAATTCGACCTGGACAACGACCAATAAAGCAAAAGCTCAGGCGTTTTGCCGCCGACTGACAGGAAGCCATCCGAGAAGACTTAGGCAAACTCTTACAAGCCGGGTTTATCCGCGAAGTGAATCACCCGGACTGGCTCGCCAATCCGGTCATGGTCCGCAAGTCAAATGGCAAGTGGCGCATGTCCGTCGACTACACTAGCCTCAACAGTGCCTGTCCCAAGGATGACTTTCCCCTTCCTCGCATCGACCAGTTGGTCGACTCGACTGCGGGTTGCGAACTGATGAGCTTCCTGGATGCCTACTCAGGGTACCATCAGATTAGCATGGCAGAAGAAGATGAAGAGAAGACTGCCTTCATCACCCCGTTCGGCACCTACTGCTACGTCAGAATGCCGTTCGGTCTCAAGAACGCTGGTTCCACGTACCAGCGCTTGATGCAAAAGACCTTTCTTTCCCAGATAGGGCGTAATCTCGAAGCATATGTAGACGACTTGGTTGTAAAGAGCACCAAAAGATTGTCTCATTTGGACGATCTTGCTAAAACCTTCTGTAACTTGAATCGCTTTGGAATAAAATTAAACCCGGAGAAATGTTCTTTCGGGGTTTCTTCAGGAAAGCTTCTTGGTTTCCTTGTGTGTTCCAGGGGCATTGAGGTTAATCCTGAGAAAATCAGAGCTATTGAACAAATGAGGTCGCCCTCGACCATGAAGGATGTTCAACTCCTGGCTGGTCGCATGGCGGCTTTAAGTCGCTTTATATCGCGATTAGGCGAAAGGGGACTACCTTTCTTTAAAGCCTTGCGGAAACATCATAACTTCACATGGTCCGACGAGGCTGAAAAAGCGTTTCAGGAGGTAAAAACATATCTGTCCAGTCCGCCAGTATTGGTGTCTCCTGAAAAGGAAGAACCATTACTTCTGTATTTGGCGGCCACCCCACACGCGGTCAGCGCTGTTCTGATCGCGGAAAGGGAAGGAGTACACAGACCCGTCTACTATGTGAGTGAAGTACTTTATGGTCCTAAGGAGCGCTACCCTGAGGTCCAGAAGATACTTTACGCGCTACTGATGGCTTCCCGTAAGCTACGACATTACTTTCAAGCACACAAGATCATAGTACCCTCCTCTTTTCCTTTAGGGGATATTGTCCGAAATTCAGGAAAATCTGGTCGAATCGCCAAATGGGCGGTCGAATTCGGAGCATTTGATATCCATTTCACACCTCGCACGGCGGTTAAGTCTCAGGTTTTGGCTGACTTCGTGGTCGAATGGACCAACCCTGAACCACCCGTGCGAATGCCACAAGAATTGGAATGCCCTGATTTTTGGACAATGTACTTTGACGGTTCCCGCAGTTTTCAACACTCGGGGGCTGGAGTGGTCTTAGTTACGCCTCAGGGCGAACAGCTTAAGTATGTCATTCAACTACACTTTGTTGCAACCAACAACGCAGCAGAGTATGAAGGTCTTCTTGCAAGGCTCCGGGCAGCAAAATTCCTCGGAGTCCGTCGATTAGTGGTGAGGGGGGACTCACAGCTAGTCGTAAACCAGGTAAACAAGGAGTACAGCACCTCCGATGAGACAATGGCTCATTACCTGGGGGAAGTGAGGAGATTGGAAAAACACTTCAGTCACTTCGAAGTCCAATACATCCCGCGAAAGGACAATATTCTCGCAGACCAATTATCCAAAATTGGATCCTCACGCTCATCGGCTCCGGCAGGAGTGTTCATTGAACCCTTGGACCATCCTTCGATCATGACTTCGGTCGAGGATGATCCGGCAATAGCCTTCATTGCCAACCTCGGTCAGGAACAAGATTGGACTCATCCATTGAGGGTCTATCTTGAACACGGGACCCTACCCGAGGATGAAACCGAAAGCGATCGGTTAACTCGAAAGGCGCGTCTGTACAAACTCATAGACGGGATTATGTACAGGAAGGGTACTCAAGGAGTATTCATGCGTTGTATATCTCAGGAGGAAGGAAGATCCCTCCTGAAAGAAATACATGACGGTGTATGCGGTGCACACGCGTCATGCCGAACACTGGTCGGAAAAGCTTTTCGACAAGGATTCTACTGGCCTTCGGCACTCGATGATGCCAAGCTTATGGTCAAGATGTGTCCACAGTGCCAATTTCATGCAAGACAGGTTCATCAACCTGCTTATACATTACAAACTATTCCTCTCGCATGGCCCTTCGCGATCTGGGGAATGGACATCGTCGGTCCTATGCCTCAAGCAGTCAATGGGTACAAGTTCCTGTTCGTAGCCATTGACACGTTCACAAAGTGGATTGAGGCCGAACCAGTACGAAATATTACTGCATCAGCCGCACAAAAGTTCTTTCACAAGAACATTGTGGCACGATTTGGTGTTCCAAACCGTCTCATCACAGACAACGGTTCTCAGTTCGCTAGCGGTCTCTTCCTAGACTACTGCGATCAAATTGGGACCAAGGTGTGCTTTGCTTCTGTGGCACATCCGCAAAGCAATGGTGCCGTAGAACGGGCCAATGGGCAAGTATTTCAAGGCATCAAAAAACGTGTTTTTGATCGCCTCAAGACCCGCTCGGGGGCTTGGGCAGACGAGCTTTATACTGTTCTATGGGCACTACGGACTACCTCTAGTCGAGCCACCGGTGAGACACCCTTCCATTTGGTCTATGGGGCCGAGGCTGTGTTGCCTATGGAAGTTAGTATTGGATCTGTTCGCACGAATCAATTTGAACAGGTCAACCAATCCGAACAGCGATCGCAAGATCTCATCCTCCTGGAAGAACGGCGTGATCGCGCCCTGATCAAGTCCGCGGTATACTTGCAGGCTCTACGCAAGTACCACAGTAAAAAGGTGCGACCACGTGAGCTCAACGTGGGCGACTTGGTTTTACGGAAAATTCAAGACCAGTCTAACCGCAATAAATTCTCCCCAAAGTGGGAAGGACCATACACTGTCGTCTCAGTGCCGCGGCCAGGATCTGCGCGGTTAGCCATGGAGGATGGTCGGATTTTGTCCAATACTTGGAACATCGACCAACTTCGCAAGTTTTACGTGTAAGTACCACAACCCTTTTCCTGTTCAATTAGCATCTTTTCATAAAAAGCATGTCTTATTTTCATACAATGAGTGTTTTTCTTTAAGCCCAAATTATACAAATTCGACCTGGGGGCTGATCGTCGGCGGTTAGGTTATTACAGCATTTTTCAACCGGATTCGCTAGTCGATCTCATGATCACTTCCAGATAAGTCACTCCTAAATAAGCTGTTTCTCAACGCACACGGGACTATCTGGCTAGTCCTCGGTCATCTGGGTGGCTACCAGTTTGCAATAAGGTTAAAATGTTACTTTAATCTTGACCATCGGCTTGAAGCACATATCCCTGGTCATCATACTTATGTTTTCCCCTCTGCTTAAAATACTAAGGCTTCAGTATTCACAAAACAGAGGCGGGGGCTAGAGGGATATACTTATAGTATAAAACTTATGATGTGAATATGCACTTTCTTTTAAAAAATAGTTTTACATACATGGCATTGTAATTACAATTGTTTGGTTACAAAATATAAGGATCATTCGATCCTCAGCTCAGCCAAGAGTTTGTCAACGAAGGGCTTGACTTCTTCTATAACGACGTCAAGCAATTCTTCACTCTCGACCTCAACCGGTCCCACCAGTGCGCTCAGATTCGCATCTGGGCCATGGTGAAGTCGAACCCGGCTGAGTACGGCAGAAGCGGCTGATCGGACTCTTGTCCTGATTATCTCTTCACGTCGCCGTATATCTCCAGGGAGATATTCAAGCAGTGATTCTGCTTGAGTTGTGAGCAGTGATGACCAATCGCTGACACTTGGGTCGTCCTTCTTCAACTCTACCACGTTGGTATTCAAAAGGCTGGCCACGGCCTTCAGTTTTTCGAAGACCAGTAGGCTCAACTCTTTGACCGCTCGGTCGGTGTGGTTGATCGAGGACTCGAGAATCATCTTGTCCTGGCCGAGCTGTATCATGCGACCTTCTTGCGCTGTACAGAGAAAAGAGGTTATTAACAAGGCATGGCTTTAAGTTTTCTCAAGTTGAGAATCGACTTACCAGCATTCTCAGACTGAAGTTTATTGATTTCAGTCCGTAGTTTCTTGAACTCTACAACTGAGTTCAGCCTCATCTTGGCTAACTCTTTCTTCAAGAATGTAACCTCTCTGCAGCAAAATCAAGTCAGTTACAAATAAAGCCTACTTATATTAACAGAAGAGTGACGATCCTCACTTGCGCAAGCCGTCACAATCTCTTTGAACAGCCGCCATGCTAGCCATTGCAGCATGCGACTGGCTCGTCACCCATGACAAGCCCTGTGATACAAAGCAAGAGAGTTAAATATACTCTAAAGGTGGTTCAAGCGCCGAAACAGGGGTGATCATACCTTCATAAATTTGTTTAAAGCGGCATCATCCATGCTAGCAGGAATCCTTGCTAGCGCACCGGAAGTGCCTTCGACAGGGATAGTTGGGGGAAGTGCCGTCTAAACACCACCCCCAGAGGCCACTGGTTGTGACCCTGTACCTGTACTTGTTTCTCCTCCCGTGGTCCGGACGACTTCCTGAACCACGGGAGCGGAGCGCTCTTCATTAGAGGCTCCCTCATCAGCCCTAATTTCAACCTCCCCAGTGGCGGTTGAAGGGTTAGGCGCTGTCTTCTTTTGCCTAACAAGAAGAACGGGTCAGGCAGCTTTCATCTAAGATTACTGTCAAGTAAGAGTTCTTACCTTATTTGAAATCCCATTCATTCCTGGGACTTCTGGGAAAATTCCCCTTGCAAAGGAGAGCCGTCTCCGGTTCTCGCCTTCCTTATAGTAAACAAGGCAGCACCTCCCTGGAAATGTTCTGTTACGAGCACATTCCTAGGAAAAAAGATGAAAACACATAGAAAGGTTTTTACCTGAGCCACCGGACTAACTGGTGGGGCTGCATCTGAAGGCCTTGGCGATTCCAGAGTTGCTAGAACCGTCACAGCCGGCCTTTGTTCATCTACCTCCTCCTCTGTCCGCAGAGGAGGAGGATTTTCCTCCCTGGAACCCCCAGTGGTCCCAGGGGGAAGCTCTCCTCCCTGTATGTACATTAACATGTCAAATATGAAGAAAGAGTCATAGAAGGAACGGTCGAAAAGATTCCTTACCTTGGTCGTCCCTTCGACCAGGGAAGCAGAGATAATTGACCCTGAAACCTCGGGGGCTTCAGGAATTGGAAGGTCACCGGCGACCACAAGATCTTCGGTGGTCGCAGGGTCAGCCACGGCCACCTCTTCGGTAGCTGTGGTCCCTACGGGACAGCTTGGGGCGTCACCAGCAGGGGACTCCCCGGTCCTCTTCCTTTTGATGACGTAAGGCACATCATCGTCCTCTTCCTCCTCGCTCCCCTCTCCCTGTACGACGAAGAAGTGATTCCATGTCGCGCCTGAAAAAGTAGAAGGAATGCGATATCTTACCGCAGTCTTTCTCGCGGGACGAGGAATGATTCGTGAAGACCCCTCCCCAGGGTTCAGCTTGGTCTTCTTGGGGGCAGGACTCTTTGTCCTGGGTCTTTGAGAGACCTTCTTCACATTCTTCGCCGTCGGCTTCCCCAGAGAGCCGACATTTTCGCTTGGGAACGTCGCATCAGCAAACTTCCCTAGGAGCTGGTTCACAGTCCATTACAATGGATTAGCGCTGGATACACACAAGACCTGCAGAACTGAAGCCGGACAAGGAAATTACCTTTCGGCGTTCCTGTCTGAGGTCATCGCCGGCATGAATCAAGCTCTGCGGGCGAGGTGATCCCTTAGGGCCCTCTACATCGGCATTGTAGGCCCTAAGGAGGGAATTAGTTCGCCTCTCAATTTTGGCTGAGGACAGAACTGTTCCCAAATTCAAGTCAGAAAACATAAATTTTAGAAATGACAAAGCACAGTGCTAAAGGGTTGAGTACCTTCATTGTAGTCCAGGGTTCCATCCGCCATGGACTTGATTTCCCAAGCAGGATGAGCCCTTTCGCGCAGGGGGCTCACTCGGTTCTTCACAAAGTCTCGGATGACATCCCTTGCTGTCAATCCTTGACCCACCAAGTGAAGAATCACCTCGGCGTGCTTCAGGTGCTCCACGCCCAGCGTCGGGGGAGCATCCAACTCGCTTGACTTCTCTGGTCGCGAGTTCTCAAACCATAAACTACTCTCGGACGGCGGAGAACAGTAAAACCACCTCCGGTGCCACCCGTGCACCGAGTCCCGCAGAGGTGGGGAGGGATATTCCTTCTTGTCCCTCAGCCGGAAGTAGATGCATCCGGCGACATTGGTGCTCTTCGACCATGCCGAGAAGTAGAACCGTCGGAAGAGGTCCACGCTAGGATATACTCCGACGAAGGCCTCGCAAAGATGCTGAAACACTGCCAGGATCAGCATCGCATTTGGGTGGAGGTTGATCAGTTCCCACCCATAATGTTCGAGGATGTCCTTTAGGAACCGACTCTCAGGGAATCGGAACCCGCAGCGCAGATACTCCTCGAAGATTACCAACTCGCCCTCTCGGATGGTTGGAGTTTCTTGGTCCTTCTCCGCAGGCCGCCAATTGATCAGCAGCCGCGATGGAAGGATCTCCTCCTTCTCCAACGCCACCAGAGTCTCCTCAGAATGGTGGTTGGATCTACTCCAAGATGCCATTTTTTGAGGTAGATCGGTCAAAAAAGTCGATGATTTTGTGGAAGATGAAGGCAAGAAGATGAGGGTTTTGTGCGGCGGGAACTCTAAGGGTTTTTCGCGGCTGAATAGCTTCCTCAAGAAGCTACCTACTGCTTTTATAGACTCGAGGAGTCACGCCTCTGTGAGTAACGTTCCACTCAAACGTCCTCTTAAATATTTTATTCATTTCCCATAATGGATATTCTATGATAAACCCTTTAAAGCGTTTCGGGTATTGGATCTGAAATAAAAAGACTTCTTTATTTCGGAAGCTGAAAGGGCTAAAACTCGAGAAGTCTGCTAAGGCTTTTTGAGGGTTATTTACCTTTCTTTTTACTTGAACATTTTTGTGAAAAATATCATGTAACTCAAATTTTGACGTACGGATATATTCTAACTGGGTTATGGTTTGGTTAAAACCATGTTATTTAACTTCGTTTCTGATCGAAGTAATGGTCTAACCGAACGTTCGACTCTAGTCGCAATTCAGTTCTAACCGCGGCCTTAAGTCTGATCGCGGCATCAGGGCAGGTCACGATGATCATTTAAAACGCGATTCTAATCGCAGAACTGAAATTTCCTGTGTATGAGTGGTCGCGGACTAAGCTTTTGGCCATAATTTCACACAGAAAGTATGACGAATGTTCATATGAATAAAAGAAACTTTATTTATTACATTCTTTACATACAAAAGGGATACGGTCGATAAAAACAACGACCTGTTCCGAAAGAAGTTTACAAAGTTCCCCAAGGGACATGTTGTTGTCAGTAGAATTTACACTGGCAACCCCCAGGGAACTAGCAACTACCCTAAGTCTATCTATATCGTCCCTAACAACAGACGCGCTATTGTCCCTAATCAAGTCAGAGAGTTCTCGCTATTGCTGAGCGAAGTCCCTCTCTCGACGGAAATGGTGCGCCTCTTCTCGGGATCGATCAAGACATTCTGCTAAACGCAGAATCTTCGAGGCCATCTCCTCGGTCTTCTTCTCCAGGGCATTCTTCTCTTCCAGAAGGGTCTGTCCGGAAGGAAGAGATGGAGCAGCAGAAGGCTGATCGCTGGAGCCTCCTACCTCCTGCATTTTGCAAAGGTTAGTCATATTAACTAAAATTATCAGCAAAAAGGGAGAAGAATTGTTACCTGTCCCGGTGCATAACCCGTTAATACACCCATCTTGGGAGGAAGACCATCATATGGTGGAAGAACAACCTTCCCATCAGAAGATTGCTTCGCCAACCCAATATGGCGATCATTTGATCGAGGGATAGTCACCGCTTGTCGACCAGGATGTTGATCACCCAAAAGAATGGGAGAATTGAATGTGATGGGATCTTTCTCTAAGGATAAAGGCCTAACTTGCCGAGAGGCATGAACGGGAAGGGTCAAAGGAACTAAAGGAAGAAAGAAACTTGCTACATTCTTCACCTTTGTTCCACTGGAAGATCCTTCGTCAACCTTGGGTTTCTTCCTTAATGGGGACAAGACTTCAATCGTTTGAGGCCTTTGTTCGACAATTTCCCCTTCATCGCTCTCAATCTCGATGATTTCATGGTCTGCCATTGGGAGGGGTATGTGAAAAGGAAGGAGGCAGGATAACAAGAAAAAGACTTAGGCGTGAGAGGGAAATTGTAGATCTTTACATGTCCAGGGGTCTGGTATTTATAGCCACCAGGGCGACGGTTCGCCTCCCAGACACCTCGGGTTTCGTTAAGACATTTACCCCTTTTACCTCGAGATAAAAATATTTCTACGGCGCCATCATTGCCCGTCACATAATGTCAGAACCCGTCTTGAAAAACCAACCGTTTTCACTTAATGCGCCACTAAGTGGAGAAGTTAAAGGGTCGGGTCAAAAATCCGATGCATGGTCTTAAAATTCGAAATAAACACGTCACTTCGTTTCTTTCGAATTTGGGGGCTAGCTGACGAGGATTGACACCCGGACCACTTCTATTGGACTTCTGGTTAAAGGCAGGTTCGAGTCAAAAGTGTGTCTGGCGATACGAGCTCAAGTTGTTCTGAGGGACGTCGCTATGTGATCGCCAGCTTTACGGGGTCAGACCGTAAGCCTTGCGCGGTCAGAAGTTCGTATGCTATACGCGAACTACATATTCGGGATATTGCGCGGTCAGCCAATATCCCGTGGTCAGAACATCTGCCGATCAGGATACTTGGGATCTATCTATTCAGTTGCCCATACAACGGGATATTCTAAGTATCCTGAAGATTCCTACACGTGGAGAATCGACCGTCACAAGGTTAACACATACAGTTATCCACGAATAACACGTGTTTAACCTGCGTGGAGGTTAAGAGCGGTTCCAAAAAACCGCATCCAACCGTCCGTGCAACCGTTTGATGCAGTTTCCTCCACATGGCACCCTTTCAAACAGTACAAAAGGATGGCATGGTGCATCAATCAAGGGGAGATCAACCGAAAACATCAACCGAGAGATCGGAAGATCAAGAAATCCAAAATCATTTAAGTTAGCCAAGTCTACGGCCCACCTCAGATAGCATTTTAGTAAGCCTTCTTTGGCTTATCCTTGTACACTCTTACAGGAAAAATCCTCGCCTGTGAGGACTTTTTCCTCCATTTGTAAACCTTTTACCACACTTAGTGAAATCTCAACAGGACGTAGGGCTTTTACTCCCACCATCGAGGGCCCGAACCTGTCTAAACTCTCTGTGCTCCTGTTCACCATTGTTCAGCATACCTTCCCGGAGGGTCATCTTGAAAGGTCTCACAATTACAAATTCTGCATAAGTTCGGCTGAGGACCCAGAGTCCGAATCGTCGACAGTGTCTCAATTAAGGAAGTACCAAAAGAAGCCAACATAACAGATATTTCCTAAGGAAGAGACCAGACTTGACATATCAGGATTACCCAGTTAAAGTGTTAGAGGTCAGTGAAAGGAAATTGAAATCAAGGACCATTCGATTCTGCAGAAATTCACTGGAACAACCACCCAGAAGAAGAGTCAACATGGAAAAGGGAAGAGGGACTGCATCAAGATTTCCCTTACCTGTTTTTAGACCTACCAGAATCTCGAGGACGAGATTGTTTTTAAGGAGGGTAGGTTGTAACATCCCAAATTTTGCTATCTCTTTAGCTTGTCAATCAGTATATGTTCATTGGATTCTTGGATGTCCCAACCCCATTTTGATCTTTATCTCAGAATTATGATCTCAGGTGTGCCACTACCTTAATTTAAAAAGTTGGCCGATAAACTCCGCCTTTCAGACCATTTTGGCTTTTTAGTCCAAAAGTATCGCAAATCAGTTCTTTTCAGATTTGTCAGAAGCTCAAAAAGACCAAAAGTCTCAGACCATCTCCAAACTTTGATCTGATTCAGTGAATATCTCCCTTTCAATATTCTGAACATTTTTCCCTTCTGGAAGAATTCCAAAAGATCAACCAAAACCCTAGTTTCAGCCCCGCCGAAGTTTCAAACCCTAATTACCCTGTTTTCGATTTTTGTCAAAACCACCAAATCTTGTTGGATTTCACCATTTTTCCTGCTGGATGAGTCTAAGACATTTAGTAATACCCATCTTCAAAACCAGAACTCAGATCAGCCCTTCAGATCTCCAGAATTGCAAATAGGCTCAAAGTCCCGAACTAAATTCCTTACAGATTGGTCCAAATCCCTTGCAGTTCAGTCCAAACTTTACAACCAGGCCCTTGTGCCATTTTCGATCTCGACCAGGTTTGTTCGACCAGAGCCCCGCCACTTTGCCTCGCCGCAGACCTTGCCGCCGGTGAAGTCTCCCGCGCAGCCACCACCGCAGCCACGTAGCACCCCCTGTACGCAACCGTGTCGCCACCGTGGAGCCACCATAGCCGTGCCTGTGCCGTGATTCTCCCGCGTGCGCGCGTGCTCCAGCAACAGCAAAGCAACGCCACGTTGCAGCCATGCCGAAGCCAGTGATCCCTCGCCCTGCTCCAGCCGATTTCGCGTGATCCCCTCCTTCTCTGGCACAGTCTTTGCCGCGTCCCGACGTCGTCTCGATCGCTTCTCCGGTGTCAGCCACGATCCCGCCCGATATGCTTCAACTCCCGAGAGCTCAGCGCATCGCCTATATAAGCACCCCCCCTTTCCCAGCATTACTTCGCACCACCCCGCAGCTGCATTGCTTCAGCCCTAGCACCAGAGGGCAGCTACTTCCCCAGCGCCGCCGTGAATGCCTTCTTCTCCGGCGAGTTGCTTTTGAGCCCACCGGTGCCAGCTTCGCCCGAAGCTTCTTTCTTCAATCCAAGACCACCAGTAAGCTTCTCTCATCCCCCTCTCCGTTTCATACCATCCAATTGGCCCCCGGCGAACCCTAACGCCGGCGATCGTCGGAAAATCCCAAATGCCCTGTTTCCTCAATGCTGCCCGATTCGATCCGAATTAATCCTCGTGCCAGTGATGAAAGTTGTTCAGTACACCCCTTTGAGAAAGCCTACTAACTTGGATTTCAAAATTGATCTGAGATTGTGGCCTTTCCGCAGTTTGCGCGCCACCAGCAAATCAGCTCACGTTGCCGAGCTTCTCCGGCCATTCCCCGGTCGAATTAACCCTACAAATAGTCCCCTCACCTTACCCTCTCACTCCCTGAGCAAAGAATCGAGCTCAAAGTCTCTGAATCGAAAAAGCCCAATTTAGGAGTCGTCTTCTCCAGTGCCGGTCGCCGGAATTTCTCCCCGGCCGATCTAGCCCTGCACACTTTGTCCCTTATATAGATCTCAGTACCCTAAGCAATATTGTCTACTATATCAACTTCTGAATCGACCTGAATTAAAAGTTATTTCAATGCCAAGATCACTGTCCAGTAACCCAGGCCACCGTGTTTACTCGCTTGATTTGGCCACCCTCCGGCCACTTTCTGCCCTTGAACCTGTTAAGTGTTTTGTTCCTATTGCCAAGGCCTAACTCCCAGACAAAGTGGTTCATCAATTGAAGCCCTGGATCGAAAGTTATGCCATGCCCTAGTTCCTGGCCATGTCCAGCACTATGTCAGTGCATGTCCACCAGTGGCATTGAGTGATTTATACCTGTTACACTTGTGCAATTGAAATGCCACCTTGTCCATTAGATTCCTGGAGTTGTTCTCTACAACTTTCTCTACTGTCGCTTTTCCAGAAAACCTACCTAAGACCAACTTATGGCTATGTCAATCCGTGGACCGAATGTCAGCCTTTCGACATTCAACTCCTTTTTAGCCCATCTCTTCAATCAGCATCCAAGCGACCTTGTCCAAACCTTTCCCTGCATGCATGATATGTTTTGCGTAACTTTTTGTAACACCCCTGTTTTTGCCAAACCCTAAAATAACCAAAATCCACATCTTGACCCCAAACCCTAATATGCTTCAGCCATTCCCTTCTAAATGTTGTTCAGAACATTTTTCCCTTCGGGATCATCCCCAAAATCTCATCCTAAGGCTGAGTTTCAACCTTTGCCATTTTAAAACCCTAATTACCCTATTTTACCCTAAACTGTTTTCCCTAATTTTGTCGAAACCCTTCAGATCTTGCCTGATCTTACCAAACTTTGGCCAGTTAAGTTCTAATAATTTTATGCAACTTATCTGCGAAATCAGATTTCAGATCGGACCCTCAGATCTCCAGATTTGCAATCAGGCCCAAGTTCTATTCAAATTTTCCTCACAAATCAGTCCCTGGAGCAAGTTTCAAAAATTGCAGAACGGCCCAAACTTCTTTTTCAGGTCCATTCGACCAGCACCTGGTCGTTGGCTACGACCAGCGCGTCTTCGCCGTTGCCGCGCCGTGGTTTTCGCCGCGTTTGCTCGCCGCCAGCCACCGCTTCTTGTCGCCTGTGTTGTGAACAACCGAGCCACCCCACGCGCACGTGCCAGCACAATTGCGTCGCCTTGCCCAGCGGTTAAACGACTGCGCTCCAGTAGCGTTTCGCGCGCGCGCTCCCGTTGCCGTGGCAATTGCATGCGTGTACGTGTCGTTGCCGGAGCTACGTTGTCGCCTCCGCATCTGCGCCGTCCCGGACGAAGTTCCAAGGCACCCTGACGTCGCTGGCAAAGCTGCAGCACCGCCTGAAGCGTATCACATCGCCGTCGCCGTCGTTGCGCCTGCGCCCGACAAATTTCTCCCCGGCGCAAGCAACCGCTGTCGTGTTTTCCCTCGCAAGCTCCGTCCCCGTGCCTATTTAAACCCTCCCTGTACTTTGAGAGCCTCAAGCCTCCAGAAAATCGGTCAAGTCCCAAACTTCACCGTTTTCGCTTTCTTCTCCGGCGAGCCAGTGAGTGAGCTCACAGTGCTAGCCCATTCCACAGCCCCTTTCTCCAATCCAAGTTCACCAGTGAGTTCCCCTCGTTCCCCTCTCTGTTTAGTAGCAACCAATTGCACCAGATCGATCCCCATCGCCGGTGATCACCGGAAAGGCCCAATTGCCCTGTTTGCCCAATGCTAACCATTTCATCCCGAATTAGCTCTCGTCCCAGTAGTAGAAATTGATCCTTAGCCATTTCTTAGCAAGCCTGTTGAATCAGGATCCCCAATTGCGCTCAAATCGAAGAAATCCCAAACTGGAACCTCAACCAGTTCGCCGGACCTCGTCGCCGAGCCCCTCTGGCCAATCTCCAATGAAATTAACCCCTCCAGTAGCCTTGTTGTGCCCTAGAGATCATTTTCAAGCTTGGAATTGAGCTCATTCGCCCTGTATCAAAAATCCCCGAGCTCCAGTGTCGTCTTCTCCAGCGCCGGTCGCCGGAATTATTTCCCGGCCGATCTAGCCCCTGAAACCTTGTCCCTTAGCTTCACCTCACCTCCCTGAGTAATTTCTCCCACTAGCTCGGCACCTGGATCTGCCTAGATTGTGAGTTATGCCTTTGCCAAATGTTTGTCCAGAGCTGTGCCTGTGCCATGTCACCACAGCAGTTTATCGCCGGATTTGGCCACCCTCCGGCCACTTTCAGCTCTTGTGCCTGTTGAGTGTTTTATTCCTGTTAGTAATGCCTACCTCCCAGACAAAGTGTTGCATCAATTGGAGCCCTGGATCAAAAGTTAAGCCATGCCCTAGTTTCTGGCCATGTCCAGCACTATGTCAGTGCATGTCAACCACTGGCATTAGCCTTGTTTGACCCCTTCTGGTTGAGCAATGGAAATGTCACTTTGTCCCCTAGGTTCCTGGAGTTGTGTTCTACATCTTTCCCTTCTATCACTTCTCCAGAAAACCATCCTAAGATCAGTTTAAAGTTATGCCAAAGCCATGAACTGAATGTCGACCCTTCGACGTTCAATCTGTTTTAGCCGTTTCTTTGACCAGAGCCCTTGTGACCTTGCCCTAACCTTTTCCCCTGCATGCATGACTTATTTACTTAACAATTTCTATAGAAACTATTTTCTGTATGCTTATGGTATGTGTTTGTGTGTTGGTTGATTGCCGCAGAGGCAGAAGCTGAAGGAGCCGAAGAAGTCTTTGAAGATCCGTCTAAGTATTTAGACCCAACATCGCAGGGCAAGCCTCATTCCTTTGATCATGTCTCACCCAATATTTTCATATGAAGTATATTCACTGTTTCTTACTATGCATGCTTAATTGAAATACAAGTTATGTTTGAATGACATGAGTAGATATTACCTAATGGATCATGAAACCCTTTTTGTTATTGAACCTTCGTATATATGCTTTTGTCACCCTAGGACTCATATACTGAATATTCACATTAAACTTGAAGTGGTCAAATGCATGAGAAGTTATAATGAAAACCGTTTTGTCAAGAAAACTGATAAAAGGGATCAGTAGTGAGGATTGACTTGTATGGAGAGGGTGCGGTGCGCACCAGGGAAGGTGAATGTTCCTCACTATTGGTTCATAAGGACAAGAACCTTGTGCTGTGTCTCTATGCGAATTGTAAACGTACCAACCACTTGCCTGGTATGGGACAGGCACAACTTAGTAGCTTTTTGGTATTAACAGTTCCCTGCATGGTTTGACGATCTGGTTTCTCGCGTGGAAACTGGAAGGCCAAAGTTCGGCCACGAGTGATGTGAGTTCAGAAAAATGATGAGAGGAAAAGGCGTAAAAGAAGGAAGGCGCCCTAGACCTGATTAAGCCGTGAGCGGTTGTAATCTTAAATGGTCGTATGTCTCGCGTGGACATAGACCAAGGCTATGTGTCCTGCGGGAACATAGACCAGAGAGGCTAGGAAGTAAGGCAGTGGGGAAGACCCACAACGGTACTTGAGACTTAACTGTCTATTTACCGGGCAGGGATACTGTTAATACTGAACTGTAAAGCGTTGTGTGATCTCGGCCTTGTCACATGTGTATAAGTCACATGGAGCTGATCCGACTTGAAAGCCGGGTGAACCAGTGGATTTAAAAAGAGGTACACCTTTGCAAAGTGTAAAAGAAGTATCGGATACTCTGTACTCCCAGGTTCAGGAGTCTTTTCGTAGTGGATGTTATCCATGGGTTATAGCACAAGTAATGTTTGGAATGTTTTCATAATGCGGTTAACAAAGTAGTGACTCATGGGAGACCACTACATCTAATGTTTTATTGAAAACCTGTTTAATGTTTAAGCTATCATTTTCATGACAAAAGTACTGTTTTACTGAACAAATGACTTGGGAATCTATATATCTCTATCCATATGAAACTAAAACCCCGTATTCATATGTTTCACCCTCATGTAAGTACAATTGCATTAATCCCCGGAATGAGTGTTGCTGAGCACCAAGTGCTCACCCTCGCATTTTTTATCCCACTGTAGAAGAGGGATTCGAGGATCCCGATTCTTTCAGTTATGAGTACTCACCTGAAGATGGAAGCACCCCGGGCGAGCCCACATTCTAGAAGGATTGCGCACCAAGTCAAGTCAGATGTGGGAGAAGCCCCTCCAACCCCGCGGCGGATGGAAATCAAGCTATTTGTCGTTCCTTTGTGCTTTATGTTGTGTGTTCGGTACTTGGATACCGATTCTGGTTCTGATAAACTAGTTATTTTCTTAGCAACTCTACTTAGCGCCATTTTCGGTGTTTTGGCTATGTAATATTGGCCATGTTGGCCTGATACTTGTTTAATGATATTACTATGCTTGTGTGGTTTGGAGCTCATGTGACATCCTGCTGTGTGTAACCTACCTGGGCGGTTACCAAGGTGATCCTCAAATGGGGGTCTCACACTTTTCCCATATAGACTATCTTCTGTATGCTTATATAGTGTATGTGCGCATTATCTGTATCCGCCGTGGAACCAGACGTTGAAGGAGCGGAAGAAATCTTCGAAGAATTACCCAAGTAACTAGACCCAGCATTGCAAGGCAAGTCTCAAACCCTTGATCATGTCTAGCCTACTATTTTGAAATGAAGTATGTTAACTGTTTTCAAGTATATGCATGCCTTAAATTCAAATAAGAACTATGTTTCAATAAAGTGATTAGATATGACCTAAAAGATTGTAAAGCCCCTTTTGACATTGAATATCCCTGCACCCTTGTCACCCTAGAATATCATGCTTAGGCTATACTATGCTCAAGATTATATGTTACATGTTGAATGGTCACATGTGAGAAAAGTATATTCAAAACCCTTTTTGTGAACGAAAATGTGATTGGAATCGATAGTGAGGATGGTTTGATAGGATGGTGCTGTGTGCGCACTGGGAATGTGAAAGACTCCTCACTAGAGATTCATAAGGACTAGAACCTTGTGTTGTGCTTCTATGCGGCATGAAAAACGTACCAACCACTTGCCTGTTTATGGGACGGGCGCAACTTAGTAGCTTTCTTCAGTATTAGCTTTTCCCTGCAATGGTTGTCGATCCAGTGTCTTGCGAGAACTGGTGTGCCGCAGAAGGCCATGAGTGATGTGAGTTCAGAAAAATCATGAGAGGAAAAGGTGGAAAGAAGGAAGACGCCCTAAGCCAGATTAAGTCATGCGCGGCTGTAATCAAGAGAGGCTATGTGTCTTGCGAGAACATAGACCCAGGCTAGGAAGTAAGGCAGTGGGGAGGACCCACAACGGTACTTGAGACTTTACTGTCTATTTACCGGGGCAGGGAAATAGTTAATTCTAGGACTGTAAACTGTTGTGTCATCTCGGCCTTGTCACATGCGTAAAAGCCGCATGAAGCTGATCCGACTTGAAAGCCGAATGATTGGTGGATAAAGGTGGTACACCTTTGGAAAGTTTAAAAAGTATCGGATACTCTGTGCTCCCAGGTTATGGAGTCTGCGCGCTGTGGATTCTATTCACGTCGATGCAGCACAAGTAGCTTTTGGAAGGTTTCTCACAAAATCTGAGTAAAGTGGAGACTCATGAAAGACCGCCACACACAACATTTCTGAAAATCTAGTTTAGGATTTTAAAAGCCCCGCTTTTGAAAACAAAAACCTTTTATTCAAAATGAGAGTGAAAATCTACTCTATTACTATATATATAAAACCAAGACCCCTTTCCTTGAAAACCCCTCATCTATATATTTGCATTCTCATAACGGGACTTGCTGAGCATTGTGGAAAAATATGCTCACCCTTGCCTTTACAAACAAATTCAGAAGAAAAGATTCAAGGATCCCGATTCCTTTAGCCTTGAGCACCGAGAAGAGGAAGGAACCTGTCCAGACTATTTGAGCTTCTAGGAGGGTCATGCGCTAACTTGAGTTCGATGTGGTGAAGGCCCGAGCCGAACCGCTGCAGAAGGAAATGAAGATCTTTGTTATTGCTTTCGTGATATTGTTTTTGATTCCTGATTTATGGAAAACTCCCTACTTTTGTATCAACTTTAATTAATGCCATTCTTGGCTTTATGATAATGTAATAGTGGTCCTCGTGACCTTGTACTTGTTTTATCTATTTGACTTATTGTTTAAAATAAATCCTGTTGTTGTGAGCTTGTGATGTACCTTTCTGTGTGCAATCCACCTGGGCGGTTGCCATTGGAATCCACAAATGAGGGTCCCACAGGGACCCCGAAACGACATACGACATTTTTTCAGAAAAACCATTGTACCGCTTGGGACGTGATGCTGGCCTAAGGTTCGGCCTCTACCCACTTTGTAAAGTAGTAGACCGCGACCACCACATACTTGTAGCCCCCAGGCGCTGGGGGGAAGGGACCAAGGAGGTCCATCCCCTAGCGCGCAAAGGGCCAAGTGATAGAGATAGTCTGCAGCGTTACAGTGGGGGTGTTAGAACCCTTGGCCATCTTTTGGCAGGCCTCGCATGCGGAGACAAGGTCTGGCGCGTCGCGAATCACCATGGGCCAATAGAAACCATGGCGAAGGGCCTTGGCCGTGATGGCGCGTGGGGCCAGATGAGACCCGCAACTTCCCGAGTGAATGTCTTCAAGGAGTCTGAGCCCTTCTGGCCGGGGAAGGCAGGGGAGCAAGGCAGAAGCCCCTGCTTGCAAAGCTTCCCCTCCAGCAGGAGGTATGTCCGAGCCTTTGCTCGGACGCGCTTGGCCTCGGTCTGGTCGGGAGGGTCTCCCTCCCCATTGATGAAGGAGATGAGGGGATCCATCCAAGATGAAACCCGGGTGATTTCGGTGACTTCCGGGATGCAGGGCCCATCACCCGCGTCCGGGGAGGCCACCGAGGGCTTCGCGATGATTTCTAAGAATGGCCCTTTGGGGAGCAATTCCCGAGCGCTGGCTGCCAGAGCCAGGGCGTCGTCCTGGTCGTTGTCCCTCCGCGGGATGTGCCGGGCTTCTAGGCCGTCGAAGTGCTTCTTCATCTTGCGTACTTCCCGCAAGTAGAGGCTCAAGTTTGCGTCATGGCACAAGTAGGACCTTTCCATTTGGAAAACTACGAGCTGGGAGTCTCCTTTTACTAGGAGGCGTCGAATCCACAGGGAGCGCCTGAGGCGCAACCCGAGGAGCAAGGCCTCATATTTGGAAACATTGTTCATGGCGGAGAACTCGAGCCGTGCCGCGTACTCCAGTTCACTCCACTCGGGGCTCCAGAGGACTACTCCCGCGCCGGCCCTGGCTAGACAAAGGGAACCATCAAACATAAGCGTCCAATGGTCGCTGCATCGGGCCGGTGCGGGGAGGTTTTCATCCCCGGGCCCGGAGGAAGGAGTCCACTCCGCCACAAAGTCGGCGAGGACTTGTGCTTGATGGCGGAGCGCCCTGTGAGGGAAAGGGAAGAGGGAGCGAGCTCGGCCCCCCAGTTTCCTATCCGACCGGTGGCCTCCTTGTTCCGAAGCACCTCCCCCAGAGGGAGGGATGACGGGACAGTAATCGGGTGTCCCAGGAAGTAATGACGAAGCTTCCGGGACGCCATTAGAAGGGTGTAGCAGATCTTCTCCATCTCCCTGTACCGAGTTTTAGCCCCTTGGAGGGCCTCACTCACGTAGTATACGGGACACTGTTGCCCCTCTTGTTCCTTTACCAATACCGCACTTACAGCGAACGGGGTCGCGGTGAGGTAAAGGAGCAAGGGCTCTTCCAGAGATGGGCTCACGAGCATTGGGGGGCTCGTGAGATACTTCTTTAGATCGTCAAAGCCCTCCTGGGCCTCGGGGGTCCACCGGAACCCTTCGAGGCCCCAGAGGATTTTGAAGAATTGGAGGCCGTGTTCCCCCGACAGCGAGACGGAGCGACACAGCGCGGCCAAGCGGTCGGTGAGTCGTTGGACGTCCAGGAATGTCCAGATTTTTCAGGGTAAGCCTCTATGACCCGTTGGGACACAAGGAAGCCCAGGAGCTTGCCCCCGTGCACACCGAAGGTGCATTTCTCCAGGTTGAGCTTCAACCCGTATGCGCAGAGGTTGCGGAAGGTCGCTGCTAAATCGTCGATGTGAGCAGCCGCGCGGGGACTTTTGACGACCGCGTCGTCGACGTAGACGTCGATGTTGCGACCGATCTGGTCCTTGTGGACCAACGTCATGAGTCGCTGGAAGGTCGCTCCAGTGTTTTTTAGCCCGAAGGGCATGTGGACGTAACAGAGGTCCCGAGGGGAGTTATGAAACTCGTCTTTTCCTCGTCCCCTTCCGCCATCCAGACTTGGTGATAGCCCGAATACGCGTCCAGGAAGCTCATCAACTCGCACCCCGCGGTCGAGTCGACTAGCTAGTCAATTAGCGGGAGTGGGAAGTTGTCTTTGGGGCAAGTGCGGTTGAGGTCGGGGAAGTCCACTCACATTCGCCACTTGCCGTTCGACATCTTCACGAGGACCGGGTTCACAAGCCACTCGGGGTGCAAGACCTCCCAAATGAACCCTGCCTCTCGGAGCTTGGCGATCTCGACCTTGATCGCCACTTGACGTTCAAGGGAGAGTTTTCTCAACTTCTGCTTGACCGGGGGGTGACTAGGGGTCACCGCGAGCTTATGCTCAATGACGTCCTGAGCGACACCTCGCATGTCGGAAGGCTTCCCGGAAAAAACGTCGGAGTTCTTGCGTAAGAAAGCCGCGAGTTGCGCCACGTGCTCCTTGTGGAGGTCCGCCCCGATCCTGACGGTTTTGTCCCCGTCATTTGGGGACAGCGGGACCTTGCAGAGGTCTCCTTCCGAATGCGGCTTGGGGAGGGACCTCCTGGAAGGTATCGCGGTGGCATCTGGCTCTGGGGAAGAGGTCTCCCCCCCCGGGGTCTTGATCATATTGACGCTCCTGATCATTGCGGCAGCGCGCTCGTATAAAGCGCGGGCCACGTCTTGGTCTCCCCGGGCGGTGATCACACCGTGAGGCCTGGGGATTTTCACACAAAGGTAGCTCTGGTGGATTGCAGCCCCCAAGCGGTTGATCGTGGTCCTCCCCATGATTGCGTTGTATGAAGAGTGGAGGTCCACCACATCGAACTGGACCATCTCTGTCCGGTAGTTGTCCGGGGTGCCGAAGGTCATGGGGAGATCCACCTTCCCTACAGGGTAGATCGTCTTCCCCTAGACGAATCCCTGCAAGGGCCCTGCTGCGGGCTGCAATAGCTTCTCGTCCACCTGCATCTCCCTAAATGCCTTTAGGTACAGGACGTCGGTGGAGCATCCGCCATCCACGAGGATGCGTGCCAGGTGGCAATTGTAGACGGTGGTGGACACAATGAGCGTGTCATCGAGGGGAAAGCGAACCGCACGCGCGTCTTCTGCCATAAAAGTGAGGGGGACGTCCGACCACTTTGGTGGCCGAGACATATGCAGCACCCCCACAACCTTTACTTCGCGGGCGTACTCCTTGCGCTGGTGCTTGGAGTCCCGCCCGGAGGCGGACCCTCCCATGATGACGTTGACACGCCTTTGGGAAGTTTAGAAGGGGAGCTTCTCTAACAGATCCCCTTCCCGAGCTCCTCCTTGCTGTCCCCCCACGGGGGCAGGAAGGGCCGGTAAGGCCGGCTGAGGGGGCAAGGAGGTAGCATTCCGCCCCCTACCCATGCTAGTCGAGGAATGCGGCGAAGTGTTGGAGCTATTGCTGGCATTACCGGGTGGCGTGGGTATTGGACTTGTGGAAGGTGCACCACAGACCTTCCCTGCCTCCTGCCGCGGAGCTGTCGCAACCACGGGACGACTGCCCTCCCCCACGACCTTTCGACTTGGGGAAGGGGCGGTTGCCCTTGGAGGCATCGCACGAGCCGCCTCCGTCCTCGAGGACAAAGGTGTCCCGAGGCCGTGGCTCGCTATGATTGCCCCCCTTGGGGTGTTTGAGGGGGTCCTTCGCGCCCCAGTCGACGGGGGCGGGGGCCCCCTGGTTCTTCTTCTAGAGGTCATCCTTCTCCGCCTGGGCGTACTTCTCGAGTACGGTGAAGAGCTCGTCGGCAGAGGAGGGACAACTTCGGGAGAGTCTCTGGTGGAGCTCCCCGAGGAGGATCCCGCTCTTACACACCTCAATGACTGTGGAGTCAGGGACGTGAGCTACTTTGCTCTTGACCTGAGAAAAGCGCTTGAAGAAGCTGCGGATGGTCTCCCCCGTCCTCTGCCGGACAGTGTACAGCTGCGAGGAATCCAGGGAGCGCACATAGTTCCCTTGGAAGTTTGCGTAGAACTCGCGTTTGAGCTGCGTGAAGGACTTGATGGAGCCGGCCTTCAGGTTGTAGAACCACGAGCGGGCGATCCCGGTCAGGTAGAGGGGGAAGACGTTGCATTGAACTGTCTCGTCCCCCACAGCCGCTGAAATGGCTGTGGATATACCTGCACAAATTCGTAGGGGTCGGCCTCACCATTGTAGTGCTCGATGTGTGGTGGACGGTAAGGCCGTGACCATCGGATGCACCCGAGTCTGTGGCACAGCGGCTGGTTAGCGCCTTCCACCTCTCAGGGGGAGACCCAATCACTGTCCCCTTTGACAGGGGACGCGCGTTCGTTGTCGGAGTCGGGGAGGGGCCCAAGAGGTCCGTCGTCATGGCGGTAGAGCCGCTTTTCCTCCGGGTTGGTCGAGCTGACCTCCAGGACATCCGAGCACCCCCCAGGGGCGGTCGGTTCTTCGTTGAGTCTCTTGCCCCAACCAGAGCGAGAGCGGGGCTCCCTGCGTCCACTACCCGGTGGAGGCTCCTCCCCAGACCTGGTGGCACGCATTTGCTCGACCTCCTCCCGGGTGAAGCGGACTTGATCCGCCGGGGGAGCCCTCGGGGGCAGCCCCGGGGGAGGAGGGAGCTCATTCGCAATGACTGTGGGTGCGGGAGGCGCAACCGGGGCGTGGGTGGAATCCATTACTGGGCGGTCCCCGGGGGTACCGTCCGGAACCGGGGAGTGGGGATCCGGATAGGGAAGGTCCGGCGACGGCACGGGAGTCGCCCGGTGGGCAACCTCCGGAGCGACGGGCATAACCGGCGGATAGAGGCCGGCGTCCGGTCTCGGGAAGGCACCTGGCGCAGAGTGAATCATTGGCATGGGGAATACCCCGGGGTCGGGGTAAGTCCCCGGCACCGGAAACACCCCCAAGGCTAGAAAAGCTCCTAATGACAGGCCTGCCGGAGCGTAACCGCCGTTGGAACCACAAGCCCCGGGAGCGACTTGACCTCCGAGGATCGGAGGGGCCATCGGATGTCCCATAAACCAGGGCATTGCCCCCATTAACGGGAACTGTGGGTACATGGGGGCCGGCGGCCGCGCCAGAACGCGGAGGAGCTCGTCCATCGAGAGTTTGGAGCGGAGCTGGCCCTCCACCAGTGCTTCAAGTAGTGCGTCCTGGGAAGCCGGTGGAGCCACTGGGGGAGGCCAGTCCCCCCGGGAGCGTCCGAGGTCGCTGGTTGGACCCAGAGCCCTGTCCGCCGAAAATTACCGGGAGAGTTAGAGTTGGTACCTGGGTTTGGCCGTGTCCGAGCAGTAGCGCCGGGACCGCCGCGCTTTGGAGGGGTCATGCCGGGTCACCGGGACCGGCGTCACCGAGAAGGGTGTGAGCTCTCGTTCTTGGGGGAGCCATGGCGATTCGTCACGAGTCCCCACGGACGGCGCCAACTGTCGTGGTATTGCGAATACCCTGGCAGGTTTTGTTCCAGTCCCTAGCGAAGAAAAGATGACGTGAGCTGACCGCGTGACCGGTCCTCCCCCGTCGGGCAAACACAGCAAATGACACGAAGGTTTATACAGGTTCAGGCCTTAGTGGAGGCCCTAGTCCTGTCGACGTGCTCCCAACTGGAGTTGGCTAGAGGAGCTCTCTCGGGTGAGAGATGGCTCCGAAGCACGCCTGTTTGATTGTCTAGTAGAGTACCAAATGAATTGTCCCTTTCACATGAGGGGTTACAAGGGCTTATATAGGCCCAAAAGATGCAAAAAGACTAAACTACCCCACTAGCCACCGTTGGATCGAGGTGCACCAGCGTCCTTCTTCCGAACGGAAGCCTTGGATGCTTGACAGGTGTCCGCCAGTTCTCGAGGCGCTTCTCACGTGATCCTCACATGACCCGGAACTGGGGCTCCTTGTCTCCGGGAAAACGGTGGCGCCCGGGACAAGCCACTGGGGGGCCTTGTCCCCGGGCAAAATGTCGCACCCCGAAACTGGGACTACGACTACTCCCGTGGAGACCTAGCTTGCTGCAACTAGTCCCATATATGCAAACCTTTGACTTCCCAGGATAAGTCAAGCACAGGAGTATATTCACATTGCAGCAGAAAAACTTACAAAATATTTAAGCAGTGTAGCCTACTGGCCTTAATATTACATAAAGAGATTACAATACCTTCGCAGCATACATGGTTTAGCCAAATAATATCTACACAGCAGAAGATAGGTGACCCTCCCACAGTGAGAAGTTGACGGCAAAACAACACACATCAGGGCTCTAGCGGAACTGGCTCTCCTTCATCTGGGTCCAAGAAGTTCTCCAAGCCTTCGTCTCGATCATGGAGCGCTCCATCTACTGATTTGTAGGTTGCAAGGGTGAGTACTTATGTACTCAGCAAGTCATAGGTAAGAGTAGATACATATAGTAGGGATGATATGAACCTATGCTAGTAAAGAAGTGTGGATGGTTGTAAAATAGTCTTTTCTTTCATATCTCATCTCATGGCAGCACTTTTCATAACATAGCATCACTATTCATGTTCACTAAATTATAGCACTACCGCGACACGTCGACACACGACAGCCCACGGCAGCACCCCTTATCATGACAACACATGTCATTTGGGTAATCTTCACTTATCAAACTTTATTTAGAAAACATACTTGTGCCACACCCCGTGGATTTAATCCACCGCTGCAGACTCCTATAAACCCGGGAGCTCGGAGTATTCGAATACATTTTTAACTCTGCAGAGAGGTACCAATTTACCCGCAAGATATTCCACTTTCATGCCTTTCCTATCAAAATGATTGGACCCCTGGCTCACTTCGTACTGTGAGTGGCAAGGTCGAGATAACAAGAACT
Source organism: Pharus latifolius (assembly GCA_019359835.1). Lineage (NCBI taxonomy): Eukaryota > Viridiplantae > Streptophyta > Magnoliopsida > Poales > Poaceae > Pharus > Pharus latifolius. The sequence goes on along the minus strand of CM033328.1, from coordinate 17,778,757 downwards.
TTTGTTACGTTTCACTCACAATTCACCCCTGACCCTGTGGATCTCTCGCGAACCACAGTTGTAGTGTATTGTACCCAAACCCCCACCCCGAATGCCTCTTCCCATTACTGGGTCAGTGTGCAATCACATTCAGTGATATGTGTACGAGCCGCACTCCGTGTAAAATCGTGCATCACTTCCCATCTCATGCAGGGTTTTCGTGTGCAATCCGCATAAGTACTTGTTCAGGCTTGTCCCATACCAGGCTTGCGGTTAGCACGTGTTTCATGCCACTAGACGCACAACACAAGGTTCTAGTCTTTATATGCCAGTGATCAGATCATACCACAACCATGCACCTTCAGTGCCTGCTCATCCTTTGCAGTTAAGCACCTCCAGTGCTTCCACCATTCCATGCCAAAATTCTAGTCACGACTAGGGGTTTTATTTCATGAATATATATAAATACATATATAATAGTTCATGGCTCACTATTTATCATTTCACATTTCACAGGCATCCAGCCTAGTACTACCAATTCATAATTCAATCATTCTTTCACATGCAATATTATTTATATTCAAGGTCATATCATAGCAACTTATAAAATATAGGTTCAAGATGTTCAAGACTATGACTTGCCTTCCGCGTCGTAAAATACAGCAGTTGATGTCGGGTCGGCAGTGAAGTCCTCGAACTCTAGCTCTGACTCTGAGCAAAGATCAAACAAGAAACCAAGAATCACAACCTTTTCAATACATTATTATACTACATGCAATAATGCAAAGATGAAATGTCTCGATGATTCTGGAATAATTGGGTTTAGAAGCTGATTAGGGCTGAAGATGGGTGCTAGGGACTTTTAGGGTTCCAGGGTATGGAAATGACATTAAGTCTGCGGCTGATTTGCCCAAAAACGATGAACGTCTTTAGGTCGACATTCAGTTTAGGGCATCAACAAAGGATTAATGGTTGATAGAGGGCTCAACTCAAGTTGTGATAGAAGAAGAAAATGTAGATCACAACACCAGAAATCTAAGAGACAAAGTCATGCTCAAAATGCATGGCTGGAAGTATGTAAAAAGGTTCAATGCCACGGGCTGACAGAGATTGGCATTGGGCAGACATGGCCAGAAACTAGGGTTTCCCATATCTTTATATGTAAGGCTCCAATTGATACACCACTTTGTCTGGGAGATAGGCCTTGATAGCAGGAACAAATGATTCAACAGGTTCCAGGGCTGAAGATGGCCGGAAAGTGGTGAAAATCGGCGAAGAACACAGTGGCCGGAGTTTCAAGTCATGGCACTGGACAAAAATTAGGGCATAGACATAACTTTTGATTTAGACTGAATTAGACGTCGAGATAGTAGACAAAGTTGTTCAAGAAACTGGGGCGCATCTATTGGACAAGGGGGCTGGATTTGGATCGGCAGGGAACAGATTTCCGGTGGCCGGCGCCGGAGAAGAAGACACTGGATTTGGGGATTTTCGCTACACAAGATTTGAACTCAATTCCTTGCTGGAGGAGTAAGAGGAGAGCATAAGAAAGCTATTGGCACGATCAATTTGGCAGAAGCATCACCGGAGAAGTCTGGCGGCGAGAGCCGGCGACTGGTGAAGCTCAAACTTGGAGATAGCCTCGATTCGAGCTCAATTTTGACATCTTGATGCACTGGCTTGCTAAGGATAGCTCACTGATCATTTTATTCTACTGGATCGAGGGCTAATTTGGATTGAATCAAATTGTAAAGCTGGAACAGGGGTTTTAGCAATTCCAACGATCACCGGTGATGAGGGGCACGGGAGTTCAATTAAATGATACAGCACAGAGAGTTTGATGAGGGGAACTCACTGGTGGCTTCAATTTGGAGATTGATGCATTGGAGCATGCTGGGGTCGTCGACCTCCTCGGCGGCTCGCTGGAGAAGAAGACAACAACGAAGAAATGTGGTTAATTGCTGAGGAGTTTTGGAGAGTAGTGCTGGTGACCAAGAAGCTGCTCTGGATTGCTATTTAAAGGCAAGGCAAGGTGAAGTGAAGCTCACTGCTTGGAGGCTAAGATGCTTGCGCCGGTGGAGGCTTCGGGTTGAAGCAATGGCGAGCAAACGAGAAGGTGTAGCTTCTCTCTGGCGCACAAGCTGCTGTTGTGCTGGACAAGGACTGCCACGACAATAGCTAACGTGCAAACACATGTGCGCATGCAAACATGGTTGTGAAAAAGCACGGGCTAGCGCGGCGCTTGATCGACGGCAATGACATGGCGACACGGCGCTCCTGGTGGCGGTCGCAATGGCGCTGGTCGAAGTGGTCGATGTTGAACACTCTGCACTGCTGGCTATGATCGAGGTCGAAGGGACTGCGAGCTCTGGTCGCAATTGGCTGCTCCGGTCGTGAACTGCAAGAATTTTTGTTCGATTTCTGGACTGATTTGTAATTTTTGATTTTAGAGAGGGGTAATTTGCAATCCGATTTCATAGATGAGTATAAACTTATACCTTATACTCTTCCAGCAAGAAATTTGGTAAAATTTGGCATGATTTGATGGTCCTTGATATAAACTAAAAATAGGATATTTTTAGGGTAAATAAAATGTGAGTTTTGGTCGATTTTGAATTCAAGATAATTGGAGAGAGATTTGGATGTTCTGATAAAAGATTTTGTATTAATTAGCATTTGGGAGGTGTTCCCTGAAACAGATTTGAATTTGGAATTGACTTGAGGATTTTAGCCTTTTTGGGTTTCCCAATATCAGAAAAGGACTGATTCGCGATACAATTGGACTGATCTGTGAAAAAGGCTTAAATGAAGAAATCTGGATGCCAACTTTCTGGATTAAGGTATTGGGATACCCATGATCATAATCCAAGAATAATCTGGTCTAGATTAGGTCAAGATTTCGCTAAATCTGAGTTCAAAGTATTTAGGGTAATTAGGATATTAATTAAATTCCTATTTTGCGGAAACAGAAAAGGATTGCAAGATCTGAGAGTTAGAGATGGAACTGAATCTGGCTTCTGAAGACTTTTATGTTCAGAGTAACTGATAGATCACATCTGAGTAATCTGATCTTGATTTGGGTTCACTGGATAGATTTGGAAATTTTAGGGCTTAAGATAGATACTGATCTGGCTACTACTATAGATACATGCATGCATGATGTTCATGAAAAAGGAAGTTTTCACCCCTAAACCCAGGGTGTTACACAAAAGGCGGCTCCCAGGACAAGCCACCGGGGGGCCTTGTCCCCGAGCAAAAGGCGGCGTCTGGGTCAAACCACCGGGGGGCCTTGCCCCGGGGAAAATGGCGGCACCCGGGACAAGGCACTGGGGGGCCTTGTCCCCAAGCAAAAGGCGGCACCCGGGAGTCTTGCCTCTCACTTGGAATTGATCCCACAGAGATTTCCCCCAACTGGACCCATCGGCATCGAAACAGGGATATCTTGAACAGTACATAATCGAGCTCGCAAATTTCTTCTATGAACCCATAGTACGAGTTCAATGCACATACTACCCTTGTTGGGCCTGTCTTGCTGAACTCCTCATGAAAAGCTTCTATGCTCATTTTCATAGTGCTCTTTTATCTTGAGTTTTCGTGTAAAATGAGTACGCATTGATGTCATATCCCTGCCATGTCTGTAAAGTAAATGTTGGCCCTTTTGCCAACCATTTCAGATTCTCACTTGCGGACTCCCCGGTGAATCACACTTTCATCCACGCATTGAATCGACTATTATGTTCTCTGTGATCCAAACCTCGGATCGGCTAGGATTGTCTTGTCGTAGCATCTCCTTGTGCTCATCGATGTACGGAGACACCCCCGTCATGTGTTGCAAGACCCAAAAATGCGCTTTTGAGTACATATAGAAATCAGGACTGACTGCTTTCAGTCCAATAGTTCCAACGCCATCAAGCCTCCCCTCGTGATGAGACATAGGAACTCCTATTGCTTCTACCTCAGTTATGTAATCGACGCAGAACTAACAACTTCTTCAGCTGCACAACCTTTGACAATGCTACCCTCGGGCCGAGAGCGATTCCTCACATAAGCCTTAAGGACACCCATGTACCTCTCGAACGGATACATATAATGTAGGAACACGGGTCCACACATCTTGATTTCTCTGACAAGGTGGACAGTGAGATGGACCATTATATCAAAAAATGATTGAGGAAAATACATCTCAAGCTGACAAAGAGTTCAAACCACCTCGCTCTGCAGAGAATCTAGTCCATCGGGATCAATGACCTTGCAAGAAATTGCATTGAAGAAATAACACAGCATCGTGATCGTCTCTCTGACCTTATGCGGAAGAATACTCCGGATGGCAACATGAAGCATTTGTGTCATGAACACGTCACAATCGTGAGACTTCATACCAAGCAATTTCAAATCGCCCATGGACACAAGCTTTTTCATATTTGCAAAGTAACCCGATGGAACTTTAACACCATATGGGCACTTACAAAGTTCTGTCCTCTCAGTCTTGCACAAAGTATAGCAAGCAGAGGGAGGTATATACGGCCTTTCTTGTCCTCTCTCAGTGCTAGCTCGGGCCTGATTTTCATTTTGATCATGTCGCGCCGCACATTGACAATATCCTTTTCTTCCCCGGAATGTTCAGTAATAGGCCGATTAAACTATCGCAAACATTCTTCTCTACATGCATGACATCAATGCAATGCCAAACCTCTAAATGCTCCCAATAAGGTAAGTCCCAAAATATCGATCTCTTCTTCCAAATGTTCTTCATGCGGTGTTTCAATTTACAGCCCTTTCCAAACACAACGTCTATCTCCTTCACCCGTCAGTAAACTTCTTTCCTGCTCGTAGGCTTCGGGGCTGACCCATCTTCCTTGTGGCCATCAAATTCCCTCTTCCTCTTACGATATGAGTCCTTCTTCGAAAGAAACCTACGGTGACGCATGTACACTGTTTTCCTACAATTCTTTAGCCACACGCTCTTAGTCTAGTCTTCGCAGTGGGGACAAACTTTGGCTCCTTTCGTACTAAGGGCCGACAAATTTCCATGGGCACGGAAATCGTTGATGGTGCAGAATATCATAGCACGTAGGATGAAGTTCTCTTGTTTGTATGCGTCCCATACCTGCACTCCTTCATTCCACATTGTTAGCAAATCCTCTATCGATGGTGCTAGGTACACATCAATATCATTTCCAGATTGTTTTGGTCCTGAGAGAAATAGCGACATCGTGATGTACTTGCACTTCATACACAACCAAGGAGGAAGGTTGTAGACACACAAAAGAACCGACCAAGTACTATGCCGACTACTCATGTTATCAAACCGATTCATTCCATCGGTACTCAACTCGAACCTTATATTCCTCAATTCTGCTCTGAAGTTAACAAATTCCCTGTCGATGTTTCTCCACTACGCAAAATGAACGAGGTGTCTCAGCTTTTCATCCTTCTTCCGATCTTCCGAATGTCAATGAAATAATTTTGCCTCTTTACAGTTTGCAAACAAACTCTTCAAGCGAGGATGACAGGCAAATACCACAACACCTTAGTAGGAGGTCCTTGCTTTTTCTCAGCGTAGTCGCCGTTGTTAGTTCAGTCTTTATGCTTATAGCAGGATGCACTGCACATCAAACAAACATGTATATCCTTGTAGTCGTTACCGTAAAGGATGCAATCATTAGGGTATGTTGTATCCTTTCTACTTCCATTCCCAAGGGACACAATAGTTTTTTTGCTTGGTAGATGTTTTTTGGCAACTCATTTTCCTCCAGAAGCATGTCCGCTAAAAGATCTAACAATGATTTGAAACTCTTGTCGGTCCAGCTGTTACTTGCCTTCAATTTTAACAGTTCAAGCACGGAGGCCAACTTTGTGTATTTCGGCTTGCAACTAGGGAACAACGGCTTTTCTAAGTCCTCAATCAAGATCTTGAATTTAACAAACTCCTTTTCACTGTAATTTCCTTCAACATCACGCAACATGTCATCTAAATTGTCATCCTTTGGCATACCCTCATCGAAATCGTTGTTGCGATCTGACATGTCCTGTTCCTCAACCTGAGTGGCACTTGTTTCTATAGTTTGCTCTTCGCCGTGATGGATCCAACGCATGTACCCCTTTTTGAAACCACGTCGAATCAATTGGCCACAATTTGAGATGAGTTGGTGAACATCTTAAGGTTGTCACAGTCTATGCAAGGACAATACATATATCATAAACCATTTTTCGCCATGTCTTGCTCAGCAACTTTTTGGAAATCTAAAACACCTTTCATATATTCTTCACTCACTCAGTTGTCATTATACATCCAGTCTCGATGGACCATCTGCAATTAATTAAATTCATACACATGCTAAGTAATAATCCACGATCGACACACAATGAAAGTGCTAATCAAGCTAGCTAGTGTTCGTGGTGGTAATTAATCGACGGGTTTGCTGGTATAACTTCAACTGGAAGCAATTAATTAGTAACTAATTGGACGCATGGATAATACACATCATGAAGCGAATAGCTAGATCAGGACAAATGAGAGTTACAACTAGGATTTGCTACTCTAGCTTCCCCTCCCTCTCCCTCTTTGATCAATCAATGGAGATGATGATGAAATTAAGTACTGTGTATGCCTTAGGAGCAAATACCAACCTTGGATCTTCAAATTTTTGTCCCCTTGCTCTTCCTTGCCCCATATCTCTTCCAACTTGAAAGTATGTGGATCAAGATTGTATGACTAGCTTGAGACAACCGCTAAAACATCTTTTTGTAGCCCGTGGGCTCAATACAGACGGTTCTAGCATCATCACCGTCTGAAATAACAAACTATCACTGACAGTTTTTATGTCAAAACCATCTGTAATAACGCTACCATGGAAGCTACCAACACTAACTGTTGGAAGCTCAGAACCTTCTGTAATACAATACTATAACAGACAGTTTTAAGGTAACAACCATCTGCGATAGTTCTGGACTATCACAGACGGTTTTGATATCATAACCGTCTGTGTTAATTACAATATCACAGACGGTTTTGAGGTCAGAACCGACTTTGATAGTCCAGAACTATCGCAGACGGTTCTGAGATTAGAACCGTATGTGATATTCTAATTATCACAGACGGTTCCGAGGGAAAAACCATCTGTTGCACTATCATAGTTGGGTCTTAGGTGAGAACCAACGAGAATAACTTTAATGTTCTCCCGACATGCCTTCATAGACGCTTTTCCATTGAAAAGTTCATAACCGTCTATGATGTGCCGTCCTGGCACTACTACAGAAGTGCATTCCACTAACCCTTATTTTCTAACGGTTGTAAGCAATCTAGGAAAAATCCGATAGAATAGCACGACAGCGGCGGAAAACCATCATTTTACTATCGGTTATACACTAATCCAACGTTAATGAAATGCAAATACTTTTTACTATCGGTTATTACTGTACAAACCGATATAATATATTAAATAGTACTATCAGTTTTCCATTTTTAACTGATAGTGAAATTACTGATTTTGTACTATCGGTTATTACTGTACCAACCGATATAATATATTACAATAGTACTATCGGTTTTTCGTTCGTAACAGATAGTAAAATTACTCACTTTATACTATCGGTTGGTACTGTATTAACCGATATAATATATTGAATAGTACTATCGGTTTTTCTCGGGTAACTGATAGTGAAATTACTGACTTTTTACTATCGGTTATCACTGTACTAACCGATACAATATACTACATATTACTATCGGTTCAACAACACAAACCGATAGTAAAATGACTTCATATACACTAATGGTTATGACAGTGGGGACCTTATTTTACTATCGGTTAATGTTGTTGAACCGATAGTAAAATTGGACAGCTTAATTAGGTCGACCCCTGCTCTGCGCTCTACATGTTGGAATCATTTCAGCCGCGCACAACTCCAAGCTAGAGTGATCTGGAGAAGCTAGCTGAGAGGTTGATCATATTTCCATCCCCCTCGGTATTGTCATCTTCTCATCACCTCTCTCTCTCTATCACTCTTTCACACTCTCCCTCTCTCTCTACTTGCAATTCATTAAACTAGATACATGTATCTCCAAGCTAGCTAGAAGGCTGGGTTGGCTAGCTAGCTATAGCTTGCTGAATTTAAGCAGCTAGCTAGCTGGCTCTTCCAATTAATGCATGCATCAAGTTAATTAGGGTTTCATATATACAAATCCATTTAATGTAATTAAACAGCTCATGCATGTACACACATATGGCCTAGCTAATTATGTTTCATTCATATATGCATGCCCTGAGTCATTAATTATTTATTTGATTTGTCAATTTTGTGAAATAATTGTAGATGGACCGAGAATATTGGATGTATGGAATAAAACGTACTACTGTTGAGTATTTGGAGGGTGTGAATGGATTTATTAAATTTGCTGAGCAAGAGAAGGCGAAGAAGGGAGAGAAAGATATGCATTGTCCTTGTATAGATTGTATGAACTTAAAAAGGTTCGGCAACTCTGATCAGATTAGGAGTTATTTGATTCGTCGTGGTTTTAACGCACGCTATACCCGTTGGATATGGCATGGTGAAGATCTTGAGGAAACGAGCACTACCGCTACCACTCAGCAGCACCCGGAAGTGGATTGCAGTAATGATGATCATGATCAAAACATTGATAATGTTCATTCGGAAGTCCATGTAGATGACGACAATTTAGATGAAATGTTACGTGATGTAGAAGAGGACTACAGCGAAAACGATTTAGCTAAATTTCAGAAATTAATTGTTGATTCTGAGAAGCCTTTGTTCCCCAGATGTGAAACATTTACAAAGTTGTCTTCTGTGTTGAGATTATATAACTTGAAGGCAAGCAACGGTTGGAGCGATAAGAGTTTCACGGCGCTATTGGATCTGTTAGCGGACATGCTTCCAGAGGGAAATGAGTTGCCAAGATCGGTTTACCAGGCCAAAAAACTATTGTGTCCGTTGGGAATGGAAATCGAAAGAATACATGCATGCCCAAATGATTGTGTTCTGTACCGTAACGAGTACGAGGATTTGCATGTTTGTCCAAGATGCGGTGCATCGCGGTATAAGCATGGGGACAAAATTTATCACAATGGATGTGATGAGGTAAAGAAAGGGCCTCCGGCCAAAACTGTGTGGTATTTGCCTGTGATTCCCAGATTGAAACGGCTGTTTGCAAATCCGAAAGATGCGAAGTACTTGCGTTGGCATGTTGAAGGTCGGAAACAAGACGGAAAACTAAGACATCCAGCTGATTCCATTCAATGGAGAAACATTAACAGAACATTCGGTGAGTTTGGCGGCGAAGTGAGGAATATAAGGTTTGGGCTGAGTACGGATGGTATGAATCCACACGGAAATATGAGCAGTCGACATAGCACTTGGCCGGTTCTTTTATGCATCTACAATCTTCCTCCTTGGTTATGTATGAAGCGGAAGTACATCATGATGTCGTTACTAATTTCAGGACCCAGACAACCCGGGAATGATATTGACGTGTTTCTATCACCGTTAGTCGAGGACTTACAAAAATTGTGGAGCGAAGGGGTGCGGGTGTGGGATGCACATAAGCGAGAGAATTTCATGTTGCGGGCCATGATATTTTGTACCATAAATGATTTCCCGGCCTATGGAAATTTGTCGGGGTATAGTACGAAAGGAGTCAAGGCTTGTCCTATTTGCCTGGATGAAACTGAAAGCATGTGGTTATCAAACTGCAGAAAAACAGTGTACATGGGTCACCGCAGATTCCTTCCGATGCATCACGCCTACCGTAAGAAGAGGAAGTCATTCAATGGGAAGCCTGAGAAAGGATCAGCCCCAGTGTTTGTGACTGGTAAGGAGCTTTACTTGCGCGTGAAGGACATCAAAGTTGAGTTCGGTAAATGTTCTAAACCTCCAGGAAAAAATGTTTGGAAGAAGAGATCGATTCTTTGGGATCTGCCATATTGGGAGCACTTACAAGTTCGACATTGCATTGATGTCATGCACGTAGAGAAAAATGTTTGTGACAGTTTGATTGGTTTGTTGTTGAACATTCCAGGAAAGACGAAAGATGGCATCAACGTTCGCCGTGACATGCTCGACATGGGCATAAGGATTGAGCTTGCACCGTTGGAGAAGGGAAAGCGGACATACCTCCCCCCGGCCTGCTATACTTTGTCAAAAAGAGAAAAAACAGAACTCTGTCAGTGCCTACATGGTGTCAAAGTTCCATGCGGGTATTCTGCGAACTTGAAAAACTTGTGTCCATGAAAGACTTGAAACTGGTTGGTATGAAGTCCCATGATTGTCATGTACTGATGTCACAAATGCTTCCCATTGCTATCAGAGGCATTCTCCCAGTCAAAGTCAGAGAGACAATTACAAAGCTATGTTATTTCTTCAACACAATATCTGGCAAGGTACGTAAGCGTGTACTCCTAGCAAGTTAATTAGCTCCATTCGTGGAACTTGTCAGATTTTTTGGATCTGAATATTTGCTGCAACTGTGTCCTTGCAGGTAATTGATATGGATGGACTGGACGATTTGCAACGCGATGTGACTACCACTCTTTGTCAGCTGGAGATGTATTTCCCTCCATCCTTTTTTGATGTTATGGTCCATCTAATTGTTCACCTTGTCAGAGAAATTAAGTTTTGTGGACCCGTGTTCCTGCGCTACATGTATCCATTTGAGAGATTTATGGGTATCTTGAAGGGATATGTAAGGAATCGATATCGGCCTGAGGGCAGTATTATTGAAGGTTATGCCGCGGAGGAGGTGATCGAATTTTGCACCAACTATATGTCCGGGGTTGACCCAATTGGCGTTCCTACGTCTCGGCATGAGGGCAGGCTTCAGGGCATTGGAACGATTGGATTTAAAGCAGTCGTCCCCTCTAGTGATCTGTATGCAAAAGCCCATTTTTGGGTCTTACAGCACATGACGGGGGTGGAGCCATACATACACGAGCACAAGGAAATGTTACGGAAACAGAATCCCTCGAAGCCAGAGATTTGGGTCACCAGAGAACATAATAGGAAGTTTGCTGTGTGGATCGAAAATAGAGTCCTGCAAGCTTCTGAGGGCGATGTAGATGAAGATGTTACATGGTCGGCCAGAGGGCCTAGATTTACTGTAGGGACTTGGCAGGGGTATGACATCAACGGCTATTCATTTTACACAAAAACTCAAGACGAGAAGAGTGCTATGCAATGTAGTGGAGTGACACTACTTGCTATTTCGGAGGATGCCAGGGCAGTAAGAGCACTCGACTCATATTACGGTGTTATTGAGGAAATATGGGAGCTCGATTATGTATTACTTAAGATTCCTCTGTTTCGATGCCAATGGGTCGAAATCCCTCGAGGTGTTAAAGTCGACAATTATGGGTTTACTCTAGTCGATCTCAGTAGAGTCGCACACAAAGATGATCCATTTATACTTGCTGAGCAAGCCACACAGGTGTTCTACATCGTTGACCCGGCCAACCCAAAGTTGCACGTTGTCCTTCACAGTAAGAGACGTATTGTTGGGGTCGAAGACGTTGTGGATGAAGAAGAGTACGATCAGTTCGACGAACTACCTCCATTTTTAGATGGAATCCTTCAATCTGTCCCTACCGAAGATATTGACGAAACAAGTTACCTGCGAGACGACCACGAAGAAGGATTATGGGTGGACAACCATTCTTGACTAATTTGCAATATGTAAGTGACATATATTACTTGGATCGAAGAATGTTCAAATCAATTTTCAAAAATTCTTTGGGAAAACATACGTGATGCATTGAGAATCATTTCTGCAAATTTTCATTTCAATTGGAGTATATACTTGATTTGAGCAATAATTGATTCTTTTCACAAATATATATGAAAACTGCAAATTTTCATTCCATGATTGGTCTTTATTGTTATTTTATTTCAAAATTATTGCAAGCCATTTGCATGGGGTTTCAGGTGTCTTTACAAGTGCAAAATGATGTACTGAGACCCATCTGTATTTGTTCTCAGGAAATACCTTTAGATCAATTTAACAGTATTATACTATCGGTTTCAACCTCCAAACCGATATGAAATTAACATATACTATCGGTTTACTGTCATAACCGATAGTAAATACAATACAAAATGATGTACTGAGATCCTCTGTAATTCTTCTAAGGGAAATCCTTTAGGGTCAATAGCATTGTATTTTACTATCGGTTATAACTGTGAAACCGATATGAAATTAAACTATACTATCGGTTTATCGTTCACAACCGATAGTGATTTACACTGTGTTATGATCCCCTGTTCTTAGTTTACTATCGGTTTACTGTTCACAACCGATAGTGATTTACACTGTGTTATGATCCCCTGTACTTAGTTTACTATCGGTTTACTGTTTACAACCGATAGTGATTTACACTGTGTTACGAAAACCCTAACTTACATGTTTGTACTATCGGTTTTGTGGTGATGAACCGATAGTAAATATTCATTTAATAGGTTATAACCTGCACGATTTTCCCTCCAGTGCAACTGATCACATTCCAAATCGAAAAATACTCGCGCGGAAAACCCTAGAATCGCCGACGTTCGCTTCTTCGCTCCTCTGCGCCACTGGTTCTCCACCGCCTCCGGCATTGCATTGCGCCACCGCCTCCGGCATTGCATTGCGCCACCGCCTCCGGCCACTCCACGATCCACTGTAAGTGTTCTTGACCAAATCGCTCGCGTGTATTGCTTAATTCTGTATGCAATGGTTCATATCCCGTTCCATGGATTACAAATAGAAACCTAGAGTAAAATTCATGAACGGTATACACCTATCTGAAATTGTTTCCTGTGATGATTGTAAAGAACAAACCTGAATATTGGATGAACCGATAAGCTCGGTGAAGATAGTTTGAATTGCATTTGCATTAAACTGGGGTTCTTTTTGTATGGAACTAAGCTCTTAGTTAATCTAATTGCAAATTTAGAACTATGTGTAGACTTTGGTGTCAAAAATCTGTGTTTTGGCTACTAACTGCAATGCTAGATTGGATATTTCAGTGACTGAGCCTTACGCCATTCTTCAATTTCTAGATTTTGTGTTGTTTCTGTATGAATGGACAGGACTGGGGTGATTGAAGCTATGAATTGAAGTCTTATTCTGTCATTGATTGCTTTGTCTGGCTCTTAGTCACTTGCGTATTTGAATGTTTATCTACTGCTTGTGCATTCTGTGATTGCTGCTTGAAGTAGAGCTAGTGAAGAAATGAAATTGATTATATGATCTTTTGGCTTTCTTCTGAGTTGGTGGGAGATTGAAGTTTCTATTTCAGTTCTCTCCTTACTTGTGTCGTCCAAATTAGCAAGTCGTATTCTAGACAGCTGATTGATCAGTTGTTATCTTGAATTCTCTCCAGCATTGGTTTGACTACCCTTCTTGTATTAACTTAAAATTGGTTGGTTGTTTAGGCTTTGAGGTTATTTGAGAGAGAGACGATCATCTTGAGTCTGTGTGTTTGTTCCCCGGATTTGCCGTGTAGGCTATAGTTGAGAGGCTATTGGGGAGCGGTCTTTGTTAATTCCTTGCATGATCAATTCATTGATACCGTCAATAGGTGTATGCGTTTTAAGTTAATACATGAACTACAAAATTCATGAACTACAAACTTGATAGCTATGAGAATGACAGAATTGATGAAAATCATAGCATACAGTGTAGTTCACTATCGGTTTCTTACTCAGAACCGATAGTAAATACCATAAACTGATTTTTCTGTTAATTATATCCCATTTTCTAATTTTCATCTCAAATTTAGGTTCATTTATTTTTTAACATACCTTATGTTCCTGCTGAGCAATTACTTTATGTTCCTGCTGAGCAATTTTTGAAATTTTTCCTAATGCTGACTTGATTACTATCGGTTTGACTTGGAAAACCGATAGTAAATAGTAGTGCCATCATAGTTTGCACAGCTAATATGAATTTTCTGTGAATGACTTCCCATTTTCTAATTTTCATCTCAAATTTAGGTTCATTTATTTTTTAACATACCTTATGTTCCTGCTGAGCAATTACTTTATGTTCCTGCTGAGCAATTTTTGAAATTTTTCCTAATGCTAACTTGATTACTATCGGTTTGACTTGGAAAACCGATAGTAAATAGTAGTGCCATCATAGTTTGCACAGCTAATTTGAATTTTCTGTGAATTACTTCCCATTTTCTAATTTTCATCTCAAATTTAGGTTCATTTAAATTTTAATAGACTTTATTTTCCAGCAGAGAGATTAGCATAGTTTGCACTGCTAATCTTTTAAATTTTCCTGAATATAGACCTTAGTATTATCGGTTTTCCTTTTAAAACCGATAGGAAATATAGTATTTGTTAGTTTGCACTGCTCATCTGAATATTCTGTGAATTACTTTGTCATGTACCTTTCTTCATATCAATTGGATGGTTTCTTTATGGTATTTTAGGTAAAGCCATGTCGGCATCCTCCTCGGCTGATACTAGTGATTCGGTGAGGGCGAACGTAGATGGCGCTGCCTCGTCCCAGCGCAAGAGGAAGGCGCGAGGCGCGACGATGTTGGGTCGTTTGGCCAAACGCGCGGATCTTTCCTGTGAATTCAACCAGTTCGGGAGACCGATCGGGAAGAACGCCGGGCACTATGCTGCCTATGTTGGCTTGTTGGCGAAGGAAAGGGTGAAGATCACCGTCCAGAGCTGGAAGGACGTCAAGGCCGACGAGAGGGATAGGCTGTGGGCGGAAGTGAAGATAAAATTAATCAAAATCACTGAACTCTTGAGTGATCACATTCCCTTGGTTTATCCTAGAGATTAGGTAAGTCCTACTTATATTTGAAACAGGCCAAGTGGAACATCCCGGACGATGGTCCCAAGATAGCTTGCTTGAAGGACATGAACAACACGTGGAAAACCTTCAAGAGCGTCCTCGTCAGTACCTTCCTCGCTAAAGGCGAATCTCCATGCGAGAAGTACCCCTTCATAACGGAGGAGGTATGGGAGCAATTCGCCCAACAGAAGGGGACTCCTGAGTTCAAGGTATGAATGGTTCCTTTGCTTGGTTACACCATTGTATGCAGTAAGCAGTGGTGCATTAATTTTCTTGTTTCTGGTACGAAGGCCCTCAGCGAGAAGAACAGGGCAATCCAGAGGAGGAACGACCACCCACACCGGCTCGGTTCTCGCGGCTATGCGGGGAAGGAGGAGCAGTGGAAGAAGGGTGAAGACGAGGCGTCGCATTTCGTCGACTCCCCTGACCTACCACTCTCCGAGATCCGCGATCAGCGATGCAAGCGCTGGTGGCTGGCCAGAGGGACCGTGTCGGCCACGGGGACTGTGGCGTTCCCAAACCCCAGGGACGTCGAGGTCGTGCAGCGACTCGTAAGTTGCCTAACTATGATCACTAGTGTGCGCACAACTTTGTATATATTTCTTCCTCACAATGGAGAGCTTTCAATGTAACAGATCTCTTGCTCGAAGGAGGCGACCGAGGGATTGTTCAGTCCCCATAGGGAGAACGACATCCTTACCCGGGCTCTAGGGAACAAGGAGCATCCAGGGCGGACGCGAACCGTGGGGGCTGTGGTGCCATGGAAGGAAGGCTTCTCGGACCCCGGGCAAAAGGCGAAGAAGCCTGGCAGCTGGAAGGAAAGGGAAGAGGAGCTATCTCAGAAGATACGGGCAGATGTGACTGCACAATTCGCGGACATGTTCGCTCAAATGAATGAGAAATATGAACGCCTAAGCCGAGTTGTGCAGTCCAAGGGTTTAGATCCAGCTGCCGAGGTCGACGCTGCCAGGCCGAGTAGTGTTGGCTCGAAGGTTCACGTGGATCCGGTGGACCTGATCGAGGTATTGCAACTCTTGAGCTATATATGCAGTTCGGCTGATGCCACTCCCGTTACGTTAGAATTGTTTCGCTAACTTGTTATAATTGTTGCAAATTGCAGAAGCCGGAGAGCTGTACCCTATTGATCAACATAGGCGACAAACCTGTTGCGGTTGCAAACGGGGTCGTATACCAGTCTTGGGAGGATGTCCGGATCCACTGCGTACCTCTTGAGCCTGGATTCGCAAAGGTACAGGTGGACATGGCCCTCCCGGGCTACAGCTCTTTTCCGTTGCCCGTCCCAACGGACGAAATGCGGACAATTGGCGAGGCATTGGGCTCGTACATACAGTGGCCCAAGAAGGGTGTTAGACTACAGGAGGTAAACCCTAGCCATTCTAGCTTACAACTCAGTTAATATATTTAATTTTCAAAATCTAATTTAAGCGTTTGTACTTAAAGTGGACGATGGATACCAGCACACTTCCTGAGGACACCAGCCCCGCCACAACGCATGAGCGAACTCCTTCGGCCCCCATGCCTCCTCCGACGGCCTCAAACCCTTCGCCATCAAATGAGGCCGACGGCACCACACCCTAACCTTCGAAGGTATACACTCGCTCCCCGCCCAAAGGCAAGGGCAAGGCCAAAGGCAAGGCCAAACAAAGCCAGCCGGGTACGTTCAAGAACGGGTCCCCACTCGTGTCGGAGTACCTTCTGCGCAATATGGATCAAATAACCAGAAGTCTCCACGAGTGGTACCTGACCCGGTCTAGGCGCCACATCAACTTCTTGGTTCACTTCAGGCCAGCCCATTTTCACCGTGAGCCCGGGAGCATATCGGTGGCCCACGAGGATTTGTTCGACCTCCTCAACTGGCGGGAGCTTGATATGTCCATCATACGGACTGGAGTCCTGTGAGTGTGCTGTTGTCTGAAGTTATCACAGTTCGTTTCATAAATCCAATCACTTTTTGTATGCACTACTTACTAATGTCTACTTTGCATCCAGGTGCATGTATAGGCTGGCGTCGATGAGGGCATGTGACAAGGTGGGTTTCCTCGACCCAGAGAAAATAAGCCTCACGATGCTAGAGCACGACCAAGCACATGCGGAGGAATACATATCAAGGGCACTACTAGCGCAGCAGGACCGAGAGTTCATCCTTGCGCCGTACCACCAAAGGTTAGTGCATTTCCTACTAATTTAACTCATTCTTGTATGTTACGCGTAACATATGTATGAAACGGTTCGCTTATATATGCAATGTAGGGGCCACTGGGTCCTCGCCGTCATTTGCCCATGGATGAATGAGGTCTATTACCTCGATTCGATGAGCGACAAGGTGGCGCATGTTTTCACCCTCACATGGCACATAGACGCGTAAGTAACATAGTTGTCTTAAATTTTTCTCTGACTAGCTAATTAATGATAAGATATTAATCGACAATGCTAAATTAAATATAGGGCTTTCAAAAATTATGCTAGTGCTGGAGGGAGGCATGACGCGTCGAAGGGCACAACAATTTCTTGGAAAGAATATGAGGTAATTAATACGGATGGAAGTACTCATGATGAGTCTTTTAATTTAAGCTTAATTAGTTCTTTCGAGTTAATGTGGGTTTATGTCTTTGCATATGCAATTTTTCCAGTGCCATCAGCAGCCACAATCGTGGGAATGTGGCTTCTATGTCATGAGATTCATGTATGACCTGATCAGGAGAAACTTTGCCCAATTCCCTAAGGTAACTATTTTTCCTGACTCAAAGTCGAACTTTAATTGGATGTGACGTACGATCCTAACTTCATACACGCATATATGCAGAGCACCATGTTGAAAGAGCAATATGAGTTGCCTCAATTGAAGGAGCTGCGAACAATTTGGGCTCAATATGTCATCGAAGAAGTGGCTATCAACGATCGATAGTAACTGACTTGTGTTGATTGTTGTATTTGTGAATATATATTGAATGTGTTGATTCATTGATTTGTGAATATATGTGAATATATGTGAATAGATTCATTGATGTATTTGTGAATAAACTCGATCAATATGTGCATAAATTTAGTCTGTCAAATGCATGTGTATATTACTGTATTAGTGTATTTGTGAACAAATTCAATATGTGAATATTGGTGAATATTTGTAAATATTGGTGTATTTGTGAATGATCCAATGTATCTCTGTATTGCTGTATGTATCTCTGTATTGCTGTATGTATATTTGTAAATATTTAGTACTAACCGTGCCACTACATAACCGATAGGAAAAACTAATATTACTATCGGTTATATACTACAACCGATAGAATAAAGTTTCCAGTACTAACTGTGTCCACACAATACTATCGGTTCATATTTAGAAACCGATAGAATACAGTTTCCTGTACTAAACGAGTCTACAAAATACTATCGGTTATATAATATAACCGATAGAATAAATTTTCCAGTACTGACTGTGTCCACACAATACTATCGGTTTATATATAACAACCGATAGAATAAAGTTTCCAGTACTAAATGTGTCGACAAAATACTATCGGTTTATATAAGAGCCGATAGAAAAAAATGTTTAGATTACTATCGGTTTAGATCCTAGCCGATACAAAAGGCCTAAACAATACTATCGGTTTTTATACGAGCCGATAGAACAAAATTTTTAGATTACTATCGGTTTAGATCCTAGCCGATACAAAAGGCCTAAACAATACTATCGGTTTTTATACGAGCCGATAGAAAAAACTTATACAATACTATCGGTTTAAAACCGAGCCGATAGAAGAAATAGTCGATAGCGATTAGTGAACGTTGGGATTGTAGATGTTTTACTAACGGTTTTTGAACCGATAGAAGTGTGCTGCCCTCTACTATCGTGCCGACCACTATCGGTAAGAGAACCGATAGTAGAGTGGATTTTTAACCGATAGTGAAAAGCATTTCTGTAGTAGTGTGGATGTCTGTTTCTATGGTAGTGTTGATAGAAGTCGTCCATGCATTTCAACCAGACGCGGCAATTCTTGAGGTCGTGTCCAAAAGCATTGTGTAATGGACACTATTTCTTGTTTCCCTGTGGGTTAGTTTGTTTCTTCGGGTGGTAACGAGTTCGACCACCGGAGGGAAGCTTAGTACATTTGAATGGAACTTTTTTACCTTTCTCTTGTGGTTGCTTGTCCAAGATTGCGACCACACAGAATCGACTTGCTCCATTCCTATTGGGCTTCTTTGATCTTCCACCTGCAGAGAACTCAAATTTCTAGTTCGAATGTTTGTTCTTTTCGGTTTTTAGGCCTGGTTGAGGAGGTAGATTACCCCTGTCCACCATTCTATTCCATTCCATGGCTTTTGTTTCATCGGAATATCGATCTACCATGTCGAAGAGATCTCACAGTGATTGTGGGGGATGCATACTTAGGTCCACCGTGAACCTTTGATATCTAACACTGTGCTTGAAGGCCTAGATAACTGAAGAATCAGAGATGTTAGGAATGGTATTCCTCATTCCCACAAATCTCTTCACGAACTGCCGAAGGGTCTCCATCGAGGTCTGTCTCAAGCGATGAAGATCATCCACTTTGCCAGGCTTCTCATAGCAGTTTTGGAAGTTGTTGAGGATAGTATCGCACAACATCTCCCAGTTGTAGATCGATCCTTCCAATTGGTTGAACAACCAAGTCTATGCTAGACCTTCGAGGACCGTTGGCAAGTAAATTTCGATGACCCGTTCGTCTCCTCCGGCCACTTGGATGGCAGTAATTTAGATCTGAAGAAATTTGATAGGATTTTGAGTCCCATCGAATCTCTCGATTGTACCGGGTTTCAACTTATCAAGCGAGACCACGTTCCGTAGTCCAAGTGATTAAGCTTTACAACCCACGTACATATTTCTTGGTCGTCGATCATCGCGACTTACGCCGTGGTCACAGAAGTTGTTGACCTGGGGAGCCTCACGACGTGGTCCCAAACGTAAGTGTACTGGTAGACAAGTATGGTTGCGAGAAGTACCAGTCCATCTGGTCTTATCGTGTCAGGAATGTGTGGGATGACGTCTCTTGTGACCTTTGAGGGAACCAGCCTGTCCTCTGGTCGTCGAACGCGATGATTCCTCTAGAGTAAATCCAAGGGCAACTTCATTGAGATTATTTGCAAGCACTGTTGCGAATATAATCCTGTCATCGTTCGTGAGACGCGAGGGCGGATTACGAAGTGCATCTGCAATCCTCTGGATACGATCCTCTGGATTTCTCCCGGGTGCTAGTGGAGTTCTTGGTGAGGTCGCCTCTGCTGGTGGTGAATAGTTCGGAGAGGGAATGGGCGTGTAATCATGCCCGCAACCTCCCGGAGAGGGTTGTCGAGACGTTCCCCGACCAGGATCATGAAAAGGTACCTCGGTGGGTCATCACTGGTCATAGAAGTTCTTCTGCGACCTTTCGAACTTTGGCCTCTCGCTGTTCGCGCTCTTGGTCCTCTTTCAGTTTGCGTTCTCGTTCTTGCCTAGCGTCAAGCTGCTCTGGAATTTCCACCAAAAGTGTAGCGATTTCCCTAGGGATCGAGTCGCAGATGGAGAAAGCATCTCATCTTTGTCTGAGTCTGACATGAAATCACAAAGAGACTTCAAGAATGTCGAGATCATCCTCATCCATATTTCCTAGGGCAACGGGTTGCGGCACATACTCATCCTCTATTGAGGGCAAGTGAACTAAATGCTCTGATCCCTGTTTAGCAGACGTGGTTCGGATCAAGGATAATGCTTCCCCCAGAGAAACTGTGAGGGTAGTGTCTTCACCATTGATGCGGACGCTATCTTCATCCATAGCCTCAAGATCGAATTCATTCTCAGAATCATGTAGGCAAGGGAAAGGATCCATGAACACAATAAATCTTCATGAAAATGTCTTCAAGGCCCCATGGTGAGTGCCAACTATCGACGATTGGGACCCTGGGGTCCTTTTGCCGATCTTATGCAAAGAAGAGTGTGATGAAGAGAAGGGACCAATCGGACAAGTTCTCAAGATGTTCAAAGTATCTATGAGTCTAAGACACAGGAAAGAATTATCCATGTTCAGACCCTCTTAGAAGAGTAACAACCTTACGTCATGTGTATTTGACTATGTTACAATGTATGTGGGCTAGCTAATCCTATCTTTGCTAAGCTTAGTCTTCTCTCTATCGTTGATCCACCTCTAATCTTTCCCTTGAAGGCCTTCTTATACTTGCCGAAGAGGTCGTCAATTGTTCTCCTGAAGGCATGCCCCATGATCTCTTTTAACCGCCCTAAAGTAGCAGCTGTGAGGTCGTGAGTATATGGTAGTTGCCGTACGTAGATCACGGGAACGTGGTAGTTTGCCAGTCTTGACTTGGTTGTCGTGGAACTGCCTTACTATCTTAACCTCCTTTGATGGTTACCTAGTTAGGGACTTATGATTATCTCGGGATTAATCATAAGGATCATGGTAAGGTAATGATAAAAGATTATCGCATACTACTGCGACCTTGGTAACCAGATCGGACCTTCTATATGTGACAGGGTTTGGTCATAGGGCGATATCTCTGCGACCATACTGTCTTTGGATACAACATTAGATATGGTTTTTAAGATAATAAGTGCCTTGAATTTGCGCGAAATAAGTGTTTTTTTTGAGTTACATACAAAATGCCCTTGGACTACCCAATGTTTTTCCTTCTGGCCCTTATCGACCATAGGGAGGACCTGCGACCATAGTCATGTGCGACCATGGCATTGCTTCTAGACCCTTAAACTTGATTTTGATGATAAATGACAACAAGTGTCTTGGACTAATCTCTTTGCTTTCAGTACAATCAATAAGATTAGGTGAAAAGAAGAAACATCAAATGGGAGTCACAAGATGGAAGCCGCAAGGACCTATGAACCATTTTTGTAAAGTCTGCAAGTAATCTGGGAGGATTTGTAGGTCACAGTCCAACGTTGCGAGCCAAGGTCGCAAGCGCAAGGTCGCAGTATCGCCCAAGACCGGAAGCCAAGGTTACAAGCCAAGCTCGCAAGCGCAAGGTCGGCAAGAAGAAAGCAGCAAAGACCTAAGGTAAGTGCTTGTTTATTGTACCGGTCTCAGTGTTTGGAGTATTGACTGATTTTATAAAAATTATTTTTAGTTAAGAGGGGTTGCGAAATCTATTTTAGTTCCGGCAAAAACCGAGAAACTCTTAGGTCGTATGTTGCATTTGCATTCATTCATATTCTTGGTCGCAATTTTAGAAAAAATATATAGATTTCAACGAGAGACTGAAACAAGTCTTTTGAGCACTGTTCATTCGACCAGAGGTCAGTCGAGCACTGTTCATTTGACCAGATACTGTGATTCGACCAAATATTCCAACGGCTATTTACTAGCTATTAGAGGTCGAACCTAGCTGTTAGCTATACTGATTTCTTTCCTTCTCGACCATAACGGCTAGCTGAGAAGTTGGGATATATATATGTGTACTTTGAGCAGTATTTTAACACATCTCGAGCTACATTCTCATATACACCTTTGAGTAGTTTCTGTACACATTTTTTAGCATATTTTCTATACATTTTTGAGCAATTTCTGAACAGCTTTTGACCAGTTTTATAAACACTTTTGAGCAGATTTTTGATCAGTTTTATAAACACTTTTGAGCAGATTCTTGATAAGTTTTTGTAAATACTTTTGAGCAAATTTTTGATCTGTTTTATAAACACTTTTGAGCAGATTCTTGATCATTTTTTATAAACACTTTTGAACAGATTTTTTATCAGTTTTACAAACACTTTTGAGCCGATTCTTGCTCAGTTTTATAAACACTTTTGAGCAGATTTCTCTACTGTTTTGATCAGTTTTTAAAACACTTTTGAGCAGATTTCTATACATTTTTAAGCAATGTTTTTAAAACATTTTTTGAGCATTGATGAGCCATATTCATATATACACTTGAGGCAAAGTTTCCTAGTGCTAAAATCTCGATCTGTTGATCAAGTATCATTCCTTGTGATTCAGCCTCCGAGAGCATTCATTTGCATAATTTGCATCCTTATAGTTTCTCGGTGGTTGTTGGAGGTCGAGAGAAGATCTCGCAACTTGTAGACTCGTTTAGTACAGGAAACTGTATTCTATCGGTTTCTAAATATGAACCGATAGTATTGTGTGGACACAGTTAGTACTGGAAACTTTATTCTATCGGTTGTAGTATATAACCGATAGTAATATTAGTTTTTCCTATCGGTTATGTAGTGGCACGGTTAGTACTAAATATTTACAAATATACATACAGCAATACAGAGATACATACAGCAATATAGAGATACATTGGATCATTCACAAATACACCAATATTTACAAATATTCACCAATATTCACATATTGAATTTGTTCACAAATACACTAATACAGTAATATACACATGCATTTGACAGACTAAATTTATGCACATATTGATCGAGTTTATTCACAAATACATCAATGAATCTATTCACATATATTCACATATATTCACAAATCAATGAATCAACACATTCAATATATATTCCCAAATACAACAATCAACACAAGTCAGTTACTATCGATCGTTGATAGCCACTTCTTCGATGACATATTGAGCCCAAATTGTTCGCAGCTCCTTCAATTGAGGCAACTCATATTGCTCTTTCAACATGGTGCTCTGCATATATGCGTGTATGAAGTTAGGATCGTACGTCACATCCAATTAAAGTTCGACTTTGAGTCAGGAAAAATAGTTACCTTAGGGAATTGGGCAAAGTTTCTCCTGATCAGGTCATACATGAATCTCATGACATAGAAGCCACATTCCCACGATTGTGGCTGCTGATGGCACTGGAAAAATTGCATATGCAAAGACATAAACCCACATTAACTCGAAAGAACTAATTAAGCTTAAATTAAAAGACTCATCATGAGTACTTCCATTTGTATTAATTACCTCATATTCTTTCCAAGAAATTGTTGTGCCCTTCGACGCGTCATGCCTCCCTCCAGCACTAGCATAATTTTTGAAAGCCCTATATTTAATTTAGCATTGTCGATTAATATCTTATCATTAATTAGCTAGTCAGAGAAAAATTTAAGACAACTATGTTACTTACGCGTCTATGTGCCATGTGAGGGTGAAAACATGCGCCACCTTGTCGCTCATCGAATCGAGGTAATAGACCTCATTCATCCATGGGCAAATGACGGCGAGGACCCAGTGGCCCCTACATTGCATATATAAGCGAACCGTTTCATACATATGTTACGCGTAACATACAAGAATGAGTTAAATTAGTAGGAAATGCACTAACCTTTGGTGGTACGGCGCAAGGATGAACTCTCGGTCCTGCTGCGCTAGTAGTGCCCTTGATATGTATTCCTCCGCATGTGCTTGGTCGTGCTCTAGCATCGTGAGGCTTATTTTCTCTGGGTCGAGGAAACCCACCTTGTCACATGCCCTCATCGACGCCAGCCTATACATGCACCTGGATGCAAAGTAGACATTAGTAAGTAGTGCATACAAAAAGTGATTGGATTTATGAAACGAACTGTGATAACTTCAGACAACAGCACACTCACAGGACTCCAGTCCGTATGATGGACATATCAAGCTCCCGCCAGTTGAGGAGGTCGAACAAATCCTCGTGGGCCACCGATATGCTCCCGGGCTCACGGTGAAAATGGGCTGGCCTGAAGTGAACCAAGAAGTTGATGTGGCGCCTAGACCGGGTCAGGTACCACTCGTGGAGACTTCTGGTTATTTGATCCATATTGCGCAGAAGGTACTCCGACACGAGTGGGGACCCGTTCTTGAACGTACCCGGCTGGCTTTGTTTGGCCTTGCCTTTGGCCTTGCCCTTGCCTTTGGGCGGGGAGCGAGTGTATACCTTCGAAGGTTAGGGTGTGGTGCCGTCGGCCTCATTTGATGGCGAAGGGTTTGAGGCCGTCGGAGGAGGCATGGGGGCCGAAGGAGTTCGCTCATGCGTTGTGGCGGGGCTGGTGTCCTCAGGAAGTGTGCTGGTATCCATCGTCCACTTTAAGTACAAACGCTTAAATTAGATTTTGAAAATTAAATATATTAACTGAGTTGTAAGCTAGAATGGCTAGGGTTTACCTCCTGTAGTCTAACACCCTTCTTGGGCCACTGTATGTACGAGCCCAATGCCTCGCCAATTGTCCGCATTTCGTCCGTTGGGACGGGCAACGGAAAAGAGCTGTAGCCCGGGAGGGCCATGTCCACCTGTACCTTTGCGAATCCAGGCTCAAGAGGTACGCAGTGGATCCGGACATCCTCCCAAGACTGGTATACGACCCCGTTTGCAACCGCAACAGGTTTGTCGCCTATGTTGATCAATAGGGTACAGCTCTCCGGCTTCTGCAATTTGCAACAATTATAACAAGTTAGCGAAACAATTCTAACGTAACGGGAGTGGCATCAGCCGAACTGCATATATAGCTCAAGAGTTGCAATACCTCGATCAGGTCCACCGGATCCACGTGAACCTTCGAGCCAACACTACTCGGCCTGGCAGCGTCGACCTCGGCAGCTGGATCTAAACCCTTGGACTGCACAACTCGGCTTAGGCGTTCATATTTCTCGTTCATTTGAGCGAACATGTCCGCGAATTGTGCAGTCACATCTGCCCGTATCTTCTGAGATAGCTCCTCTTCCCTTTCCTTCCAGCTGCCAGGCTTCTTCGCCTTTTGCCCGGGGTCCGAGAAGCCTTCCTTCCATGGCACCACAGCCCCCACGGTTCGCGTCCGCCCTGGATGCTCCTTGTTCCCTAGAGCCCGGGTAAGGATGTCGTTCTCCCTATGGGGACTGAACAATCCCTCGGTCGCCTCCTTCGAGCAAGAGATCTGTTACATTGAAAGCTCTCCATTGTGAGGAAGAAATATATACAAAGTTGTGCGCACACTAGTGATCATAGTTAGGCAACTTACGAGTCGCTGCACGACCTCGACGTCCCTGGGGTTTGGGAACGCCACAGTCCCCGTGGCCGACACGGTCCCTCTGGCCAGCCACCAGCGCTTGCATCGCTGATCGCGGATCTCGGAGAGTGGTAGGTCAGGGGAGTCGACGAAATGCGACGCCTCGTCTTCACCCTTCTTCCACTGCTCCTCCTTCCCCGCATAGCCGCGAGAACCGAGCCGGTGTGGGTGGTCGTTCCTCCTCTGGATTGCCCTGTTCTTCTCGCTGAGGGCCTTCGTACCAGAAACAAGAAAATTAATGCACCACTGCTTACTGCATACAATGGTGTAACCAAGCAAAGGAACCATTCATACCTTGAACTCAGGAGTCCCCTTCTGTTGGGCGAATTGCTCCCATACCTCCTCCGTTATGAAGGGGTACTTCTCGCATGGAGATTCGCCTTTAGCGAGGAAGGTACTGACGAGGACGCTCTTGAAGGTTTTCCACGTGTTGTTCATGTCCTTCAAGCAAGCTATCTTGGGACCATCGTCCGGGATGTTCCACTTGGCCTGTTTCAAATATAAGTAGGACTTACCTAATCTCTAGGATAAACCAAGGGAATGTGATCACTCAAGAGTTTAGTGATTTTGATTAATTTTATCTTCACTTCCGCCCACAGCCTATCCCTCTCGTCGGCCTTGACGTCCTTCCAGCTCTGGACGGTGATCTTCACCCTTTCCTTCGCCAACAAGCCAACATAGGCAGCATAGTGCCCGGCGTTCTTCCCGATCGGTCTCCCGAACTGGTTGAATTCACAGGAAAGATCCGCGCGTTTGGCCAAACGACCCAACATCGTCGCGCCTCACGCCTTCCTCTTGCGCTGGGACGAGGCAGCGCCATCTACGTTCGCCCTCACCGAATCACTAGTATCAGCCGAGGAGGATGCCGACATGGCTTTACCTAAAATACCATAAAGAAACCATCCAATTGATATGAAGAAAGGTACATGACAAAGTAATTCACAGAATATTCAGATGAGCAGTGCAAACTAACAAATACTATATTTCCTATCGGTTTTAAAAGGAAAACCGATAATACTAAGGTCTATATTCAGGAAAATTTAAAAGATTAGCAGTGCAAACTATGCTAATCTCTCTGCTGGAAAATAAAGTCTATTAAAATTTAAATGAACCTAAATTTGAGATGAAAATTAGAAAATGGGAAGTAATTCACAGAAAATTCAAATTAGCTGTGCAAACTATGATGGCACTACTATTTACTATCGGTTTTCCAAGTCAAACCGATAGTAATCAAGTTAGCATTAGGAAAAATTTCAAAAATTGCTCAGCAGGAACATAAAGTAATTGCTCAGCAGGAACATAAGGTATGTTAAAAAATAAATGAACCTAAATTTGAGATGAAAATTAGAAAATGGGAAGTCATTCACAGAAAATTCATATTAGCTGTGCAAACTATGATGGCACTACTATTTACTATCGGTTTTCCAAGTCAAACCGATAGTAATCAAGTCAGCATTAGGAAAAATTTCAAAAATTGCTCAGCAGGAACATAAAGTAATTGCTCAGCAGGAACATAAGGTATGTTAAAAAATAAATGAACCTAAATTTGAGATGAAAATTAGAAAATGGGATATAATTAACAGAAAAATCAGTTTATGGTATTTACTATCGGTTCTGAGTAAGAAACCGATAGTGAACTACACTGTATGCTATGATTTTCATCAATTCTGTCATTCTCATAGCTATCAAGTTTGTAGTTCATGAATTTTGTAGTTCATGTATTAACTTAAAACGCATACACCTATTGACGGTATCAATGAATTGATCATGCAAGGAATTAACAAAGACCGCTCCCCAATAGCCTCTCAACTATAGCCTACACGGCAAATCCGGGGAACAAACACACAGACTCAAGATGATCGTCTCTCTCTCAAATAACCTCAAAGCCTAAACAACCAACCAATTTTAAGTTAATACAAGAAGGGTAGTCAAACCAATGCTGGAGAGAATTCAAGATAACAACTGATCAATCAGCTGTCTAGAATACGACTTGCTAATTTGGACGACACAAGTAAGGAGAGAACTGAAATAGAAACTTCAATCTCCCACCAACTCAGAAGAAAGCCAAAAGATCATATAATCAATTTCATTTCTTCACTAGCTCTACTTCAAGCAGCAATCACAGAATGCACAAGCAGTAGATAAACATTCAAATACGCAAGTGACTAAGAGCCAGACAAAGCAATCAATGACAGAATAAGACTTCAATTCATAGCTTCAATCACCCCAGTCCTGTCCATTCATACAGAAACAACACAAAATCTAGAAATTGAAGAATGGCGTAAGGCTCAGTCACTGAAATATCCAATCTAGCATTGCAGTTAGTAGCCAAAACACAGATTTTTGACACCAAAGTCTACACATAGTTCTAAATTTGCAATTAGATTAACTAAGAGCTTAGTTCCATACAAAAAGAACCCCAGTTTAATGCAAATGCAATTCAAACTATCTTCACCGAGCTTATCGGTTCATCCAATATTCAGGTTTGTTCTTTACAATCATCACAGGAAACAATTTCAGATAGGTGTATACCGTTCATGAATTTTACTCTAGGTTTCTATTTGTAATCCATGGAACGGGATATGAACCATTGCATACAGAATTAAGCAATACACGCGAGCGATTTGGTCAAGAACACTTACAGTGGATCGTGGAGTGGCCAGAGGCGGTGGCGCAATGCAATGCCGGAGGCGGTGGCGCAATGCAATGCCGGAGGCGGTGGAGAACCAGTGGCGCAGAGGAGCGAAAAAGCGAACGTCGGCGATTCTAGGGTTTTCCGCGCGAGTATTTTTCGATTTGGAATGTGATCAGTTGCACTGGAGGGAAAATCGTGCAGGTTATAACCTATTAAATGAATATTTACTATCGGTTCATCACCACAAAACCGATAGTACAAACATGTAAGTTAGGGTTTTCGTAACACAGTGTAAATCACTATCGGTTGTAAACAGTAAACCGATAGTAAACTAAGTACAGGGGATCATAACACAGTGTAAATCACTATCGGTTGTGAACAGTAAACCGATAGTAAACTAAGAACAGGGGATCATAACACAGTGTAAATCACTATCGGTTGTGAACGATAAACCGATAGTATAGTTTAATTTCATATCGGTTTCACAGTTATAACCGATAGTAAAATACAATGCTATTGACCCTAAAGGATTTCCCTTAGAAGAATTACAGAGGATCTCAGTACATCATTTTGTATTGTATTTACTATCGGTTATGACAGTAAACCGATAGTATATGTTAATTTCATATCGGTTTGGAGGTTGAAACCGATAGTATAATACTGTTAAATTGATCTAAAGGTATTTCCTGAGAACAAATACAGATGGGTCTCAGTACATCATTTTGCACTTGTAAAGACACCTGAAACCCCATGCAAATGGCTTGCAATAATTTTGAAATAAAATAACAATAAAGACCAATCATGGAATGAAAATTTGCAGTTTTCATATATATTTGTGAAAAGAATCAATTATTGCTCAAATCAAGTATATACTCCAATTGAAATGAAAATTTGCAGAAATGATTCTCAATGCATCACGTATGTTTTCCCAAAGAATTTTTGAAAATTGATTTGAACATTCTTCGATCCAAGTAATATACGTCACTTACATATTGCAAATTAGTCAAGAATGGTTGTCCACCCATAATCCTTCTTCGTGGTCGTCTCGCAGGTAACTTGTTTCGTCAATATCTTCGGTAGGGACAGATTGAAGGATTCCATCTAAAAATGGAGGTAGTTCGTCGAACTGATCGTACTCTTCTTCATCCACAACGTCTTCGACCCCAACAATACGTCTCTTACTGTGAAGGACAACGTGCAACTTTGGGTTGGCCGGGTCAACGATGTAGAACACCTGTGTGGCTTGCTCAGCAAGTATAAATGGATCATCTTTGTGTGCGACTCTACTGAGATCGACTAGAGTAAACCCATAATTGTCGACTTTAACACCTCGAGGGATTTCGACCCATTGGCATCGAAACAGAGGAATCTTAAGTAATACATAATCGAGCTCCCATATTTCCTCAATAACACCGTAATATGAGTCGAGTGCTCTTACTGCCCTGGCATCCTCCGAAATAGCAAGTAGTGTCACTCCACTACATTGCATAGCACTCTTCTCGTCTTGAGTTTTTGTGTAAAATGAATAGCCGTTGATGTCATACCCCTGCCAAGTCCCTACAGTAAATCTAGGCCCTCTGGCCGACCATGTAACATCTTCATCTACATCGCCCTCAGAAGCTTGCAGGACTCTATTTTCGATCCACACAGCAAACTTCCTATTATGTTCTCTGGTGACCCAAATCTCTGGCTTCGAGGGATTCTGTTTCCGTAACATTTCCTTGTGCTCGTGTATGTATGGCTCCACCCCCGTCATGTGCTGTAAGACCCAAAAATGGGCTTTTGCATACAGATCACTAGAGGGGACGACTGCTTTAAATCCAATCGTTCCAATGCCCTGAAGCCTGCCCTCATGCCGAGACGTAGGAACGCCAATTGGGTCAACCCCGGACATATAGTTGGTGCAAAATTCGATCACCTCCTCCGCGGCATAACCTTCAATAATACTGCCCTCAGGCCGATATCGATTCCTTACATATCCCTTCAAGATACCCATAAATCTCTCAAATGGATACATGTAGCGCAGGAACACGGGTCCACAAAACTTAATTTCTCTGACAAGGTGAACAATTAGATGGACCATAACATCAAAAAAGGATGGAGGGAAATACATCTCCAGCTGACAAAGAGTGGTAGTCACATCGCGTTGCAAATCGTCCAGTCCATCCATATCAATTACCTGCAAGGACACAGTTGCAGCAAATATTCAGATCCAAAAAATCTGACAAGTTCCACGAATGGAGCTAATTAACTTGCTAGGAGTACACGCTTACGTACCTTGCCAGATATTGTGTTGAAGAAATAACATAGCTTTGTAATTGTCTCTCTGACTTTGACTGGGAGAATGCCTCTGATAGCAATGGGAAGCATTTGTGACATCAGTACATGACAATCATGGGACTTCATACCAACCAGTTTCAAGTCTTTCATGGACACAAGTTTTTCAAGTTCGCAGAATACCCGCATGGAACTTTGACACCATGTAGGCACTGACAGAGTTCTGTTTTTTCTCTTTTTGACAAAGTATAGCAGGCCGGGGGGAGGTATGTCCGCTTTCCCTTCTCCAACGGTGCAAGCTCAGTCCTTATGCCCATGTCGAGCATGTCACGGCGAACGTTGATGCCATCTTTCGTCTTTCCTGGAATGTTCAACAACAAACCAATCAAACTGTCACAAACATTTTTCTCTACGTGCATGACATCAATGCAATGTCGAACTTGTAAGTGCTCCCAATATGGCAGATCCCAAAGAATCGATCTCTTCTTCCAAACATTTTTTCCTGGAGGTTTAGAACATTTACCGAACTCAACTTTGATGTCCTTCACGCGCAAGTAAAGCTCCTTACCAGTCACAAACACTGGGGCTGATCCTTTCTCAGGCTTCCCATTGAATGACTTCCTCTTCTTACGGTAGGCGTGATGCATCGGAAGGAATCTGCGGTGACCCATGTACACTGTTTTTCTGCAGTTCGATAACCACATGCTTTCAGTTTCATCCAGGCAAATAGGACAAGCCTTGACTCCTTTCGTACTATACCCCGACAAATTTCCATAGGCCGGGAAATCATTTATGGTACAAAATATCATGGCCCGCAACATGAAATTCTCTCGCTTATGTGCATCCCACACCCGCACCCCTTCGCTCCACAATTTTTGTAAGTCCTCGACTAACGGTGATAGAAACACGTCAATATCATTCCCGGGTTGTCTGGGTCCTGAAATTAGTAACGACATCATGATGTACTTCCGCTTCATACATAACCAAGGAGGAAGATTGTAGATGCATAAAAGAACCGGCCAAGTGCTATGTTGACTGCTCATATTTCCGTGTGGATTCATACCATCCGTACTCAGCCCAAACCTTATATTCCTCACTTCGCCGCCAAACTCACCGAATGTTCTGTTAATGTTTCTCCATTGAATGGAATCAGCTGGATGTCTTAGTTTTCCGTCTTGTTTCCGACCTTCAACATGCCAACGCAAGTACTTCGCATCTTTCGAATTTGCAAACAGCCGTTTCAATCTGGGAATCACAGGCAAATACCACACAGTTTTGGCCGGAGGCCCTTTCTTTACCTCATCACATCCATTGTGATAAATTTTGTCCCCATGCTTATACCGCGATGCACCGCATCTTGGACAAACATGCAAATCCTCGTACTCGTTACGGTACAGAACACAATCATTTGGGCATGCATGTATTCTTTCGATTTCCATTCCCAACGGACACAATAGTTTTTTGGCCTGGTAAACCGATCTTGGCAACTCATTTCCCTCTGGAAGCATGTCCGCTAACAGATCCAATAGCGCCGTGAAACTCTTATCGCTCCAACCGTTGCTTGCCTTCAAGTTATATAATCTCAACACAGAAGACAACTTTGTAAATGTTTCACATCCGGGGAACAAAGGCTTCTCAGAATCAACAATTAATTTCTGAAATTTAGCTAAATCGTTTTCGCTGTAGTCCTCTTCTACATCACGTAACATTTCATCTAAATTGTCGTCATCTACATGGACTTCCGAATGAACATTATCAATGTTTTGATCATGATCATCATTACTGCAATCCACTTCCGGGTGCTGCTGAGTGGTAGCGGTAGTGCTCGTTTCCTCAAGATCTTCACCATGCCATATCCAACGGGTATAGCGTGCGTTAAAACCACGACGAATCAAATGACTCCTAATCTGATCAGAGTTGCCGAACCTTTTTAAGTTCATACAATCTATACAAGGACAATGCATATCTTTCTCTCCCTTCTTCGCCTTCTCTTGCTCAGCAAATTTAATAAATCCATTCACACCCTCCAAATACTCAACAGTAGTACGTTTTATTCCATACATCCAATATTCTCGGTCCATCTACAATTATTTCACAAAATTGACAAATCAAATAAATAATTAATGACTCAGGGCATGCATATATGAATGAAACATAATTAGCTAGGCCATATGTGTGTACATGCATGAGCTGTTTAATTACATTAAATGGATTTGTATATATGAAACCCTAATTAACTTGATGCATGCATTAATTGGAAGAGCCAGCTAGCTAGCTGCTTAAATTCAGCAAGCTATAGCTAGCTAGCCAACCCAGCCTTCTAGCTAGCTTGGAGATACATGTATCTAGTTTAATGAATTGCAAGTAGAGAGAGAGGGAGAGTGTGAAAGAGTGATAGAGAGAGAGAGAGGTGATGAGAAGATGACAATACCGAGGGGGATGGAAATATGATCAACCTCTCAGCTAGCTTCTCCAGATCACTCTAGCTTGGAGTTGTGCGCGGCTGAAATGATTCCAACATGTAGAGCGCAGAGCAGGGGTCGACCTAATTAAGCTGTCCAATTTTACTATCGGTTCAACAACATTAACCGATAGTAAAATAAGGTCCCCACTGTCATAACCATTAGTGTATATGAAGTCATTTTACTATCGGTTTGTGTTGTTGAACCGATAGTAATATGTAGTATATTGTATCGGTTAGTACAGTGATAACCGATAGTAAAAAGTCAGTAATTTCACTATCAGTTACCCGAGAAAAACCGATAGTACTATTCAATATATTATATCGGTTAATACAGTACCAACCGATAGTATAAAGTGAGTAATTTTACTATCTGTTACGAACGAAAAACCGATAGTACTATTGTAATATATTATATCGGTTGGTACAGTAATAACCGATAGTACAAAATCAGTAATTTCACTATCAGTTAAAAATGGAAAACCGATAGTACTATTTAATATATTATATCGGTTTGTACAGTAATAACCGATAGTAAAAAGTATTTGCATTTCACTAACGTTGGATTAGTGTATAACCGATAGTAAAATGATGGTTTTCCGCCGCTGTCGTGCTATTCTATCGGATTTTTCCTAGATTGCTTACAACCGTTAGAAAATAAGGGTTAGTGGAATGCACTTCTGTAGTAGTGAACATCAAATGGGAGTCACAAGACGGAAGCCGCAAGGACCTATGAACCATTTTTGTAAAGTCTGCAAGTAATCTGGGAGGATTTGTAGGTCACAGTCCAACGTTGCGAGCCAAGGTCGCAAGCGCAAGGTCGCAGTATCGCCCAAGACCGGAAGCCAAGGTTACAAGCCAAGCTCGCAAGCGCAAGGTCGGCAAGAAGAAAGCAGCAAAGACCTAAGGTAAGTGCTTGTTTATTGTACCGGTCTCAGTGTTTGGAGTATTGACTGATTTTATAAAAATTATTTTTAGTTAAGAGGGGTTGCGAAATCTATTTTAGTTCCGGCAAAAACCGAGAAACTCTTAGGTCGTATGTTGCATTTGCATTCATTCATATTCTTGGTCGCAATTTTAGAAAAAATATATAGATTTCAACGAGAGACTGAAACAAGTCTTTTGAGCACTGTTCATTCGACCAGAGGTCAGTCGAGCACTGTTCATTTGACCAGATACTGTGATTCGACCAAACACTGTTCATTCGACCAAATATTCCAACGGCTATTTACTAGCTATTAGAGGTCGAACCTAGCTGTTAGCTATACTGATTTCTTTCCTTCTCGACCATAACGGCTAGCTGAGAAGTTGGGATATATATATGTGTACTTTGAGCAGTATTTTAACACATCTCGAGCTACATTCTCATATACACCTTTGAGTAGTTTCTGTACACATTTTTTAGCATATTTTCTATACATTTTTGAGCAATTTCTGAACAGCTTTTGACCAGTTTTATAAACACTTTTGAGCAGATTTTTGATCAGTTTTATAAACACTTTTGAGCAGATTCTTGATAAGTTTTTGTAAATACTTTTGAGCAAATTTTTGATCTGTTTTATAAACACTTTTGAGCAGATTCTTGATCATTTTTTATAAACACTTTTGAACAGATTTTTTATCAGTTTTACAAACACTTTTGAACCGATTCTTGCTCAGTTTTATAAACACTTTTGAGCAGATTTCTCTACTGTTTTGATCAGTTTTTAAAACACTTTTGAGCAGATTTCTATACATTTTTAAGCAATGTTTTTAAAACATTTTTTGAGCATTGATGAGCCATATTCATATATACACTTGAGGCAAAGTTTCCTAGTGCTAAAATCTCGATCTGTTGATCAAGTATCATTCCTTGTGATTCAGCCTCCGAGAGCATTCATTCGCATAATTTGCATCCTTATAGTTTCTCGGTGGTTGTTGGAGGTCGAGAGAAGATCTCGCAACTTGTTACACTTGGTGATCGCCTTCACCTAGACGGTTTGGTGGTGTGACCATTGATCTCTCCATTTACGAAGTTTGTTGGAGAGGCTCGGTGTGTTTGTAAGAGGTTTGGTGCTCACCTTTCTAGAGTGGAGAAGGAGCAACCCTAGTGGAAATGTCCTTCGTGGATATTGAAGCAAGACTCATTCATTTGAGTGCTTCAACGAGAAGTAGGGGAGACCAGGCAAGTCTCTGAGACCTTGGGATACATTTTTGTGTTTGTCTCTCTTCCTCTCATTTTATTTGTGCAATCTATTTGTTTAATTGATTCAGTTTTTATTTGCTCTTAGCTCTTTTAGGCTTTAATCTTGCAAAAGTTGTTTTATTAGAAAAGTTTTTAAAGCCTCCTGTTCACCCCACTCTAGTCGGCATCCTCGATCCTACACGTGCTATCAGAGCATGGTCTCTCTTTTGAGTAGGCTTCACCGCCTAGAGAGAGGATGGCTTCAAATGAGGGTTTTCATCCTGATCACACCGAACGTGCGTCTATTTTTGATGGGACTAACTATTTGTAACACCCTGGGTTTGGGGTGAAAATGTTTTTCATAAAAAGTCATGCATGCATATGTCTCTTCAAGATCAGCAAAATCAGCCAAGATTTATTTTATTCTAAGCCCTAAATTGTCAAAATCTTCCCTGTGAATACAAATCAAGATCTAACTTTCCAGATTTGATCTACTATTTATCCTGAGAATAAAAGTCTTCAGAAGCCAGATTCAATTCCATCTCTAACTTCCAGATTTATCAACTTCTTTTTGTTTTTGAAAACAGAATTAAATTAATATCCTAATTACCCTAAATACTCTGAACTCTGATTTAGTCAAAGCTTAACCTAATTCAGACCAGATTATTCTTGGACTATGATTAAGGGTATGCCAATACCTTAATCCAAAAAGTTGATAGTCAAATTCTATCATCTAGACCCTTTTCACAAATCAGTCCATGAGTATCGCAGATTAGTCCTTTTCTAGATTTTCGAGAAGCCTGAAAAGGCTCAAAATTGCAAATCAACTCCAAATTCAAATTTATTTCAGGGAACACCTCCCAAATGCTATTCAATACAAACTATTCTTCTGTGAGGATATCAAAACCTCATCCTAAATCCGAGAATTTCAATTTTGACAAAAATTCAGATGCAAATACGCTAAATTTACTCTGTTTTCGTTTCATCCAAAAACTACTCAAATGTTCCAGATTTTTCTAAATACATTTGCTAAATTATTTGTTGAGAAAAATTTGCCAAAGTTTTGAAGTCAAAATCAGCCCTAATCACTTAAATTCCAGATTTTGCAAATTAGTCAAAAACCCAACTTATGTATTTGCAAATCAATCCAAATTCGACCAGAGCTCCCCAGCCCTTTTCGACCAGCGACCAGCACCAGCTCGCCGTGCTTCTTTGCCGTGTCTCCTCACAGCCGGCCAGCTTTGCCTTCACCTATGCCTGTGCTTGCTTGCGCCTACATGTACACACGTGTCCGTGCTAGGAGCGTCGCCGTGGCAGCACCAGCGACCACCAGCAATCGCACGCACGACCAGCAACAACCAGCAATGACTGCAACAGCACGTTGTCAGGAACTTCGTGCCACGTCGCCTCGCTGTGCCAGCTTTGTCTCCACCGCTTTGCACCGCCCATCGCCAAGTTCCAACGAGCCGACAATGTGAGCAGTATCAGAGCCAATGTTGCTGTCCCGTCGCTGCCGCTGTTTCTTCACTGCTGTCATCACCTCGCCGGTCGATTCAACATCTCTCCTTGTCTCTCCAAGTCTCGAGAGCTCCCACCTTCTACTATTTAAGCATCCCTTCACGCTGTTCAAGCTTCACTTCACCAGAAAATCAGCTAAGTCCCAATCTTCCTCGTTTCTTCTTCTCCAGCGAGCCGCCGAGGAGGAGCACGGTGCCAGCTCGATCTGCAGCACCAATCTCCAAATTGATTTAGCCAGTAAGTCCCTCTTGATCACCTCATCGTGCTATAGCATTTAATTGAGCTCCAGCGGACCTTAACGCCAGTGATCGCCGAATTTTGCATTTTCCCTGTTCTGGCAATGCTATTCAATTTAGCCCAAATTAATCCTTCTGTTAGTAGAATTATATGATCAGTGGAACCTTCTTAGCAAGCCTATGCATTTGGATTTTAAATTCGAGCTCGAATTGAGGCATCTCAAATTTTCGCGCGCCGCCGTGAATGCTTCACGTCGCCGGCAAGCTCCACATCACCTCCAACCAAACCAACTGCACCAAATCATTTCTTGTATCCTGTAGATGGTGTAGCCGAGCCCATTTGATCTGCATTGCCATAGATCATCTTTGCCTCGTTTGCCGTCGTTTTCAACTCCGGTGTCAACGCCAGCGAGCTCCAAACCTCAATTGCAACCAGATATCTCGCTCGAGCACCATCAGCACTACCTCAGGAGAAAAAGCCCTCGATCAATTTCAGGTTTCTTCATCTGTAGCTCGTTGTCATCGTAGCCCACTTCTTTTCTTCAAGACCGACGACTTCGACCCTGTCGTTCGCCGTCATTTCGCCTCTGTTGTTCAATTCACTTCTCCAGCAGCTTCGCCTTGACCTCGCCTACCCATTTGACATAGTTGGCGAAACAGCGCACGAGTAAATCTATCAATTGCTTGAGCCCTAGTTCTTGGCAGTGCGCTGGCATTCAGTTCACTGTGTCCAAGGGTAATTTTGCTAATTCTTTGAACTTCTGGACTTTTTTGGTAAAACCCTATTGTCAAACAAATGCCTTGTTCAATTATGTACCTAATGCCTTGATCCAAATCTGTTTTGTCAGCTGGAAATCTCCTAAATCATGTCAATGCCATTCTTGGACATTCTCAAGCCTATGTCAGCCCATGGAGCCGATGGCATTGTGCCAGTTCAATCACTCCCAGGTTTATAGGAGTCTGCTGCGGTGGATTAAATCCACGGGGTGTGGCACAAGTATGTTTTCAAAATAAAATTTGATAAGTCAAGATTACCCAAATGACATGTCTTGTCATGATAAGGGGTGCTACCGTGGGCTGTCGTGTGTCGACATGTTGCGGTAGTGCTATAATTAGTGATCATGAATAGCAGTGTTATGCTATAAAAATACTGCCATGAGTTGAGATATAAAGGAAAAGACTATTTTACAACCATTCACTCTTGTTTACTAGCATACGTTCATATCATCACTACTATATGTATCTACTCTTACCTATGACTTGCTGAGTACGTAAGTACTCACCCTTGCAACCTATCAATCCAATAGATGGAGAGTTCAATGATCAAGATGAAAGCGTGGAGAACTTCGTGGATCCAGAAGAAGGAGAGCCAGTTCTGCCAAAGCCCTGATGTGTATTGTTCTGCCGTCAACTTCTTGCTGTGGGTGTTCACCTATTTTCCTCTATGTAGTTGTTATTTTGCTAAACGTTCTATGCCGCGAAGGCATTGTAATCTCTTTATGTTGTATTAAGGCCAGCAGGCCACACTGCTTAAATATTTTGTAAGTTACTCTGCTGTGATGTAAATATACTGGTGTGCTTGACTTATCCTGGGAAGTCAATCGTATGCATGTATGGGATCAGCTGCAGCGAGCTGGATCTCTACTGGAGTAGTCGTTGTCCCCAAGGCGGGGGCACGACACTATCCCTATTTGAAAGTGCGCATGACGGTTTTTCTAGAGGCCATGGGGCCTGATGTTTGGGAAATTGTTAAGATTGAGTTTACTCCTCTGGTTGATCCGGTAAGTCACTCCGATAACGATAGGAAAAAACTCCACTAAAATGCCCGTGCCAAAAATGCTCTTTTTGCCGGCTTGTTCCTAAATGAGTTCAACCGCGTGAGCAACCTTACCACCACTTACAAAGTTTTGTCCACTCTTGAGGAGATATATGAGGGCACCACTAGGGTCAAGGAGGCAAAGTTGCTCATGGTTAGGCAAAGATATGAGGCACTCACCATGTCACCAACTGAGTCCGTGAATTCCATGTTCACTCGATTGAACAACATTGTGAGTGAGTTCAAAGGACTCGGAGTTGTTTTCACTAACATTGAAATTGTAAGAAAAATACTTAGGGCTCTTCGAGAGAGTTTTGACACTCATGTGATGGCCCTCACCAACTCTGACTTAATATCCACCACACCTACCGATCTCTATGGGAATCTCATCACCCATGAGATGCATCAGAAGGAGAAGAAGGAGGCGGTCGAATCATCGAAGAGGACAAAGAAGAACTTGGCATTCAAAGCCGACTCCAAAGGTGATTCAAACAATGGATCCTCCGACGAAGATCTAGCCCTTCTTGTAAAGAACACTCAAAAACTTCTTCGTAATTTGCACAAGAAGGGAGTCAACATCGACACAAGACCAAAGGGGTGAAATAAGCAAATTTCAAGGGCATCATATGCTATGAATGTCATGAAAACGGCCATATAGTTTCAAGATGTCCAAATAAGAACAAGCCTTTGGACAAGAAGAAGAAAGATCCTAAGAAGAAGTAATTCTTCAAGAAAAACAATGGCGGAAACTAAGAAGCATGTTTCGGACAATGGATGTCCAGAGAAGAGAGCTCCGATTCCGACTCCGACGATGAAGGGGGTTGTTCCAAGAAGCTAGCCAGATTAGCTCTTGCCAACAATAACACATCGACAAGTTCATCCTTTTGCCTTATGGCTAAAGGTGATGAAAAGGTATATTCTCTTGACCCTTCATATGATGATCTAGTTGAAATGATTAGTGAATTAAATGATTCTTTTGGAATCACAAAGAAGAAATATAGAGCAGTACTCTTCTTTACTTGCTCTTTACTCCGATTCAAAAGAATCTTATGAAGGTCTACTCATCAATGATCTCACTAACTCACCAACTAAGGTAGATGTAGCTATTTCTTGTAACTTAGTTGATGATATGATCAAATGTAGTCTCCAAAAATGATATGTCAACTAGTTGCAATAATCTACATAATACACCATGTTCATCTAGCTCTAGTGATAATGATTTGCAATCCCATGAAATAATCTTAAATGAAAACAATAAACTAAAGGCTCAAATCAAGAAACTTAGTAAAGGTTTAGAAAATTGTTACAAAGTGTTGACGATTCGGACTCGGGGTCCTTAGTCGAACTTATGCAAAATTTGTAGGTTGTGAGACCTTTCAGGGTGTCCCTCCGGGAAGGTATGTAGAATTGTGGAGAACTAGAGCACAGAGAAGTTTATACAGGTTCGGGCCCTCGATGGTGGGAGTAATAGCCTTACGTCCTGTTGGGATTTCACTATGTATAGTAAAATAGTTACAAAGTGACGGAAAGATCTTCACAGGTGAAGATTTTTCCTATATGATTGCACAAAGTGAAGCCTGGAAGGCTTATGGAAGCTATCTAATCTAGGCTATTATCTTCGAGTTGGTTGTTTGATCAGTTGATCTCTGGATGAGATGTGATCTCTCTCCTCCTGTTTGATGCATCGGGCTGCTCCTTTATACTGGTCGAAAGGGCGCCAAGTCTTAACGGCATCAAACAGTTGCTTAGATGCTGTTTCGTCAACCGCTCTTAACTCCCACGCAGGTTTAACACGTGTTATTCGTGGATAACCGCACGTATTAACCTCCTGACGGTTGCCTCCTTACGTGGAAGAATCTTTGGGATACTTGGGATATTCCTGCTACAGGGACGGATTAATCCCACGTTCCCTGGTCGAAAGTGTTCTGACCGCGCGATGTTGGTTGACCGCACAACATCTACAGTCTTATGTTCGCGCATAGCATACGAACCCCTGACCGCGCACTAGCTACGGTCTGATCGCGAAAGGCCTGCGAGCTCGGGCTTGTACTCCTCAGACTAACTTGAGTTCGCACTGCCAAGCGCGTGTCTG
The DNA here is from genome assembly GCA_019359835.1 of Pharus latifolius. Classification (NCBI taxonomy): domain Eukaryota; kingdom Viridiplantae; phylum Streptophyta; class Magnoliopsida; order Poales; family Poaceae; genus Pharus; species Pharus latifolius. The sequence continues at coordinate 17,737,797 of CM033328.1, read as the reverse complement.
GCTCGAATCTATCCTAAACCAGTCGCGTATTTATTTGAACTGACTCGGGTGTCAATCCTCGTCACAAAGGGAAAGCATCTCTTGATCTTCTTCTTTGTGAGCAAAAATGCTCATTTAGAAAAGAAGGACTTGGATACTTTCCAAAGAAAGGAAATAAACCAAACACAAAAACTATGTTTGTAAAAGCATGCAACAAATTTTGTTTTAGATGTCACGAAATTTCTCATTCACATGATGCTTGTCCTTTAATGACTTCAACTCATTTTGATGCATGCAACATGCTTAAGAGGTCAAAGAAAGGATATGTGATAGCAAAGTTTGTTAGAGCACCCATGCTAAATAAAAAGAAGAAATCTCTTTGGGTGCCCAAAGCATTGATCGCTAACATCGAAAGACCCAAAAGGGTTTGGATACCTAAACGGACTTGATTCTTTTGTTTTTGTAGGCGAACTACAAGACCGGTGGAAAACATTAGGTGCTAGATAGTGGATGCACCGAACACATGACCGCTAACAAAAAGTTGTTCATCTCATTGGAAGATAACTCAAGTGAAGACCAAAAGATCACCTTTAGCGACAATCGTCAAGGAAATGTGGTAGGCTTGGGTAAAATTGCTATATCTCATGATCATTCAATTTTAAATATTTTATTTGTTGAATCATTGAATTTTAATTTGTTATCCGTTGCACAAATTTGTGATCTTGGATTTCATTGCATATTTTCTCCTAAAAATGTTTTAGTTGAAAGTTTAAAAGACAACTCTTTTATCTTCAAAGGTTTTCATTTTGGAAATCTCTATCTTGTTGATTTCAACTCAAGAGATGCATCTCTTTCAATATGTCTTGTTTCTCAAACATCGAAGGGTTGGCTTTGGCATAGAAAACTTGCACATGTTGGAATGCATCAACTTAAAAAGCTTTTAAAACGTGATTTGGTAGTTGGCCTGAAGGATGTGAATTTTGAAAAGGACAAATCTTGTAGGGCTTGTCAAGTGGGCAAGCAAGTAGATACTTCACATACAACCAAGCGCATTCTTTCAACTTGCAAACCGTTGGAACTTTTCCATATGGATTTGTTCGACCGTTCTGAACATCAAAGTATTGGAGGAAATAGCTTTTGCTATGTTATTGTTGATGATTTCTCCAGATTTACTTGGGTGTTTTCTTAGCACACAAATCTAAAACCCACTTTTGTTTTAAAAGATTTGCAAAAAGAGTTGAAAAGGAATTTGAACTCTCCATCAGGAAAATTCGTAGTGATCATGGTGGAGAATTTCAAAATTCTGACTTTATTGATTTTTGTGATGAGTCCGGAATCAAAAATGAATTTTCTTTGCCCTACACACCTCAACAAAATGGTGTTGTAGAACGGAAGAATCGGACATTAATTGAAATGGCAAGAACAATGCTCGATGAGTACAAGAGGCCTACCTGATTTTGGGCAGAGGTAGTTTACACAGGATGTTATGCCATCGTCTTTATATCCATCTTCTTTTGAACAAAACTCCTTATGAACTGATTGTAGGGAGAAAATCAAATATTTCATATTTTCAAGTTTTTGGTTGCAACTGTTATATTCTTAAAAAGCGCATGCATCTTGGAAAATTTCAAAGACATGTTGACGAGGGTTTTCTAATTGGTTATTCATCCACTAGTAAAGCTTATCGAGTTTTCAACACTACAACAGAATGCATTGAAGAATCATGCAATGTAGAATTTGATGAATCTAACGGCTCTCAAGGAGAGCATGCGGATTCTAAGTGGCTTGAGGGAAGTTATGAAGGAGATGACCATTGGTGATATCAAACCCAAAAATGAAGAACAAAAGTCACCTGGTCGAAAGGATAAATCACCTATGACCACTCAAGAAAATGTTGTTCGAGAGTCCGTGACCACTTAGGATGATGTCGAACATGGATCTGCGACCACAAATATTGATGCTGCTCAACCTGTGACCACCCAGTACAATGTTGGTCGAGAAGACGTTGAACCAGAGATTGAAGAGAATGATGATCAAGCATCACTGAACCTGAGACTTCATCAAACATTCTCCAAAGATCACCCCCTGAATCAAATCTTGGGTGATGTTAGTAAGGGTGTTCAAACTCACTGTCGTATTGTTTTTTTTGTGAACATTTTTCTTTTGTTTCTTCCATGCAATCTAAACTTATAGATGAAGCACTTAGTGATCCGGATTGGGTAAATACCATGCATGAAGAACTAAATAATTTCACTAGAAACAAAGTTTGGACATTAGTAGAAAGACCTAAGGATCATAATGTGATTGAAAAAAATAGGTTTTTAAAAATAAACAAGATGAGAATGGAGTAGTAGTACAAAATAAAGCTCATCTTATTGCACAAGGATATTCTCAAGTTGAAGGTTCGTATTTTGGTGAAACTTTTGCACCCGTAGCAAGATTAGAAGCTATTCGCATTCTTCTTGCTTTTGCATCAAATTTTAACATCAAGTTATTTCATGTGGATGTGAAAAGTGCTTTTTTAAATGGAGAAATATCCAAATTTGTTTTTGTAGAACAACCTCTAGATTTTGAAGATTCAAATTTCCAAATCATGTGTACAAGCTCTCTAAGGCTGTTTATGGACTTAAACAAGCTCTTCAAGCTTGGTATGAACGTCTTAGAACTTTCTTATTTCAAAAGGTTTTACAATTGGGAAGGTGGACACAACACTATTTACAAAAGTGTTGAAAAAGATCTTTCTGTGTGTCAAATATATGTTGATGATATCATATTTGGGTCTACTAATGAATCCTTTTGTCATAGTTTAGAGAAATGATGTCTAGGGAATTTGATATGTCGATGATTGGAGAGCAAAGCTTCTTCCTTGGACTTCAAATTAAGCAACTCAAGAACAGAACATTCGTGAGTACTAAACAAATAGTTTCAGCCCCTCTTTGAAATCTATATATTTGTCAGATTTTGACCAAGAATATGAATGAATGTGAATGCAACAAATGTCCTAAGAGTTTCTCAGTTTTTGCTGGAACTAAAAGATATTTTGCTCTTGTGAAACTAAAAAAGAATTTCTTATAAAACCGGTCAAACTCCAAACTCCAAGACCGATACAATAAACAAGCACTTACCTTAGTTCTTTGTAACTTCCTTCTTGGTGACCTTGCTCTTGCGATCTTGCAGACCTTCCCGGATCACTTGCAAACTTTATAGAAATAACACTGCATACAAATAGCTCAAAGGCACAATTAGTCCAAGACACTTAATGTCATCAATAATCAAAATCAACCCAAAAAGGGCCTAGATGCAACAAGGTTGTGGCATGATCCTTCTCCATGACTTAGGAAGACTAATGACAGTGGATCACTTTGATGAAACTGTCAATCCCTCTTGCTGGTTGGCTCCGTGGCAACTAGACGGATGCAATAGAGTTGTATTCCTGACTTCGCAAATGATTAAAGATGTACATAAGTGTTGACCACAACTTTCTTCACTTTTGGTCACATCGAGCAACATCATCGACCACAGTTTCTTCGCTCACCTCATCTTCCGACCAAAGCAACTGTAAGTAAATTACATGTAGATTTCGTTGCTTGACGCTAGTTTCAAGCGTTGCAACTCAGAAATAACAGTCGGTTTCGCCAAGTTAAGTTTGAGCTGCTTTGCGCACAAACTCAACTCGACGAGGGGCATTTGTTCGATGAATTTTTGTAATTAAAAATTCATTAGAAAAGTCCCATATGACCAAAAGGACTAAAATAAAAATACACATATATTTGGGGCTATAAAAAATATCAAAAACAAGGACAAAACTCCACTGGTCAAAAAATGGTCAAAATTGGACCAGTCAAATCTGGTCAACAAACTGGTCAAAATTGGGCTGTTAAAAAAAAAGGGTCAAAACTGGCCTACTCGAACCAGGTCTGGTTTCAGCCTGACCAAACCGACAGAGCCCTTTTTTTAAATGGCTTGAAATTTGAAAAAGGAAATAATCTTTCTGTATCCTTTTGTTTAGGAAATAATCTTTCTGTGTCTTTTGTTTACGAAATAATCTTTTCTGTATTCTTTTGTTTAGGAAATAATCTTTTTGTATCCTTTCATTTAAGAAATAATCTTTGAAAAAAGGAAAGTATATTTCCTATTTGAAATCAAATCCCCTGATTGTCTCTGATTGCAATCAACCCAGAGGCCCTATAAATAGACAAGGGGTGCTAGCCATTTGGATAGGCACACAAGGCACAGGCACACAAGGTACAGGCGCACAAGGTGAGGACAGGCGCACAAGGTGGAGGCCCGAGAGGTAGACACAAGTGCAGAGCTGGAGAGAAGGCAGGGACACACACAAAGGGCACAGAAAGCGATGAAAGATCGGCAACTGCAGATCTACTCAAGCCTATGAAGGTTACCATGAGTAAGTGCTAATTTGTTATAAGCATGCTTGGTGCAATCAGTGGCCCGATCTTCAGTTAGGTTCTACTTTTGCGGAATGGAGATGTTCGCGTTCCAAGGCTTCCAACCAGCGAGATTGAATTCTTGCAATTGCTACACCCACGCACCTTTCGTTATCAACCGTGCTCACACCTGGAAGACCTTATCATGAGGGTTGATTCCTGCATGCCATAGAAGAGACGAGCAAGAACGAGAAAGAAACAATCTGAATCTTAGAACGAACAAAGTTGAGGTTATCTCTCATCAAACCAGGTCCTGGAACACTACTCTGATGAAAAGTTGTCTCACACACAGGAGGAACAATGTAGCAAAATAACCTAACCCTAGAAGTGGCGGCTTGAAAGTATATATAAAGAACAAACGACAAGGGCGACTAATCAACGGTTCAGATGCGGAGTGTGCAACAGCAGCAACTTGTCGTGTCGATTTGGAGGCCTTCCCGAATGAATCATGCAGTGGGCTTCTACCCACTGGAAAGATCTTGAAATATATTTTCGAACGAGTGGTGGATCAGCCCAAACGGACTCCGTATGAGGGAGTTATGGCCTTTTTAGTCCAGTGCTGTTAGGCTGACTCGAAGTACATGGATGGCATCAATTGGGCTTGGACTTGACTTGAATGTGGCTCGTAAGTGTTGAAATGTGGAATGTGGATGGGGTCCCCTTGACTTGGCATCTCCTCTCCCATACTCCTAAGTAACAACATATCACAAGGAAGGTTATGCAGTAGCACATTCTCATTAGAACAAGTATTAGCACTTAGGAATGAGCTCACCTTGTAATTGAGTCGTTTTGCACGTGCTCGTGTTAGTAGGCCATGAGTTACAGCGGTATCCATATCCATAGGAGTGATGTCCTCATCAATGCATCATCATGCATTGCATATTAGAGGTGGAGCCTTGTTCGTTGGTGCCCGTGCTAGCCATGCATGAGCAACAATTGAAGGTCACATGTCCTTTTTTTTTTATCAGAGATTAAACCCCACCAAGGTCACCGTCGATCAAAGATCAGAATGTTATTTACTTTCGATCAAAGATCAAGACGCCACCAAGGTCTCGGTTGATCAAAGATCCAAAAAATTGCATGCTCATCTTTTGATCAGAGATCAAAACCCCACCAAAGTCTCCGTCGGTCAAAGATCTGAAAGTTGTTTACTTTCGAGCAAAGATCAAGACCCCACCAAGGTCCCGATTGATCAAAGATCTAAGATTCACAGGACAAGATCGATGATAACTTCTCATCCAAAAGTCCGATCAACCCCAAATTTTTATGGAGAATAGAAGACTTGAAGAAGAGCATGTCCACCAATTTTCACGGCAATAAGATATCTTTAGTGTCCAATTCGACCAGAAGAGTTGCTCTATCCAGAAGGCAATTCAACTTGTGCCATGGGAAGTAGATCAATGATAACTTCCCATGCAGAAGTTCGATCAACCCCAAATTTGTATGGTGAATAGAGGACTCAATGAGAAATCTCTCCACCAATTTCAAAGTCAATCAGAGATCCCTAAGGTGCAATTTCACCAAAGAGATGCTTTGTCCAGAAACTCATTTAGTTTGCCTCATGGGAGATAGATCGATGATCACTTCTCATCCAAAAGTCCGATTGACTCCAAATATTTGTGGCAAATAGAGGACTCTATGAGAAACCTCGCTTCCAATTTTCAAGTTAATCAAAGACCTCTAGATGTCCAATTCGACCAGAAGAGATGCTCTGTCTTGAAGGCAATTCAGCTTGTGCCGCAGGAAGTAGATCAATGATAACTTCTCATACAGAAGTCCGATTGACCCCAAATTATTATGATGAATAGAGGACTTCTAAATGTTCAATTCGACCAGAAAAATTGTTATGTCCAGAATCTTGTACACCTTGCCTAATGGGAGATAGATCAATAATAACTTCTCATCCAAAAGTTCGATCGACCCTGAATTTTTATGGTAAGCAGAAGACTTTATGGGAAACCTCTCTATCTGATTTCAAGTTAATTAGGGACCTTCAAAAGGCCAATTAGAACAGAAGAAGTGATCTGTTCAGCAGCTTATTCACTTGTCCCATGGGGAAGATTGATGATAACTTCTGATCCAGAAGTCCGATCAATCCCTAATTTTTATGGAGAACAGAATGTTTATACTGAAGTAATTCCACCAAGTTTCATCAAGATCAGAGGACCAGAAGGCCAGCAAATCCATTACAAATAACTCTATCTTGCTGAATTCCAGCTTGACGTACGAGTAATGTAATGAAGATAGTTTCTAATCCGACGGTCTGATTCATCTGAAATTTTAGTGAGCAATTGAGGGTTTGTCTAGAAAGTATTCCTCTGAGTTTCAAGCTGATCTCAGGCCAGAAATGCTCCCATCCAATTAGTCGAAGAGGAGCTAGTGCAATGATTAATAATGTTTGAAGCTGTCAAGACAAGTTGAAATCCTACTAAGTCCTTGATGGATATTCCAATGGGCTGTCTACCATACAACGTGCTTTCCCTAAAGCTAAGGAAGTCAAAAGTGTTATCACAAGTCATTCCATCCATCATTTACATGTTGCTGGGTACTGATGAAGCAAAGGCAACATGCTTTTTGTTTGTGACTGACGAAGCCGGACACCATCATGCCAGGTACTTATGAGGTGAAGGCATCCATTTGTTCATCACCGACGAGGCCGAACAACCCCCCTGGTCGGGCACTGACGAGGCGAAAGCCACATTTTTGTGATAGCACCGTAGACTGACAAGGACATGGATTTGCATATTTGCATGCATAGGCATCCACATTGCATTAGTTATCAAGGGCAAAGTTATTTTGAAGCTTGAAGACGACGACTGTCGACGATTCAGACTCGGAGTCCTCAGCCGAACTTATGCAAAATTTGTAATGGTGAGACCTTTCAAGATGACCCTCCGGGAAGGTATGTAGAACAATGGTGAACAGGAGCACAGAGAGATTTATACAGGTTCGGGCCCTCGATGGTGGGAGTAATAGCCCTACGTCATGTTAGGATTTCACTATAGGTGATAAAAGGTTACAGAAATAGCAGAAAAACTCCTTCACAGGCGAAGGATTTTTCCTATGTAAACATACAGAAAAAAGCCAGGGAGGCTTGTAGAAACTATCTAATTTGGGCCGTAGACTTGGCTGTTTTTCGTAGTTGAGATGTGTTATGTCTCACTTGTATCAGGAGTCTTGTTCTTCCAAATGGATTGGATGCCCCCTTTTCTCGGACCTCTATGCCACCCTTTTATACTGGTCGAAAGGGTGCCATATGAAGAAACTGCATCAAACGGTTGGATGCAGTTTTTGGAGAACTGCTGTTAACTTCCACGGAGGTTATTAACACGTGTTAATCACGAATAACCGCATATATTAACCTCTGACGGTTGGTCTTCAACGTGGAGGAATCCTCGGGATGCTTGGAATATCCTGTTATATGGATAACCGAATGAACTCCAAGCACCTTGGTCAAGAATGTTCTAACCGCGGAATGTGGGTTGACCGCGCAACATCCCGGATATCCAGTTCACGTATAGCTTACGAACTTCTGACCGCGCAAAACTATCGGCCTGATCGCACGAAGCCCGCGACTTGATCGGGTAAAGCTTGCGACCTCATGGCGATGCCCCTCAGAATAGCTTGAGTTCGCATTGCCAGATACATGTCTGGTTCGAACCTGTCTTGAACCAAAAGTTTATTAGAAGCGACCCGGGTGACAATCCTCGTCAGCTAGCCCCCAAATTCGAAGAAAATGAAGAGACGTGTTTATTTCGAATTTTAAGACCATGCATTGGATTTTTAACCCGACTCTTCAATTTTTCCACTTAATGGCGCACTAAGTGAAAAACGGTTGGTTTCCCAAGACGGGTTCTGACATTATGTGACGGGCAATGATAGTGCCGTAGAACTGTTTTCATCTCGAGGTAAAATTGTAAATGCTTTGACGAAACCCGAGGCGTCTGGAATGCAAACCGTCACCCTGGCGGCTATAAATACCAGGCTCCTGGATTCGTAAAACTTCACAATTTCTCCCCACACCTAAGTCCTTTTCTTGTCATCCTGCCTTCTTCCTTTTCACATACTCCTCCTGATGGCAGATCATGACATCATCGAGATTGAGAGTGATGAAGAGGAAGTTGTCGAACAAGGGCCTAAAACGATTGAAGACCTGTCTCCCTTAAGGAAGAAACCCAAGGTTGACGAAGGATCTTCTAGTGGAACAAAGGTGAAGAATGTAGCATGTCTCTTTCTTCCTTCAGTTCCTTTGACTCTCCGCGTTCATGCATCTCAGCAAGTTAGGCCTTTAACCTTGGAGAGGAATTCTTCTCGACTCTCTCCTTTTCCCTCCAATTCTCCCATCCTTTTGGGTGATCGATATTCTGGTTGGCAAGCAGTGACTATCCCTCGATCAGATGATTGCCATATTGGGTTGGCGAAGCAATCATCTGGTGGGAAGGTTGCACTTCCACCATCTGATGATCCTCTTCCCAAGATGGGTATATCAACGGGTCATGCAGTGGGACAGGTAATAATTCTTCTCCCCTTTTGCTGATAATTATAGTTACTACGACTAACTTTTGCAAAATGCAGGAGGTTGGAGGCTCCAGCGATCAGCCTTCTGCTGCTCCATCTCTTCCTTCCGGACAGACTTTTCCGGAGGAGAAGAATGCCCTGGAGAAGAAGACCGAGGAGATGGCCTCGAAGATTCTGCATCTAGCAGAATGTCTTGATCGATCCCGTGAAGAGGCGCACCATTTCCGTCGAGAGAGGGATGACGCTCAGCAACAACAAGAACTCTCTGACTTGATTAGGGACAAGAGTCCGTTTGTTGTTAGGGACGATGTAGATAGACTTAGGGTAGTTGCTAGTTCCCTGGGGGTTGCCAGTGTAGATCCTACTGACAACAACATGTCCCTTGGGGAACTTTGTAAACTTCTTTCGGATCAAGTCGACGCTTTGATCGACTGTATCCCTTTTGTATGTAAAGAATGTAAGAAATAAAAGTTTCTTATTTCTTATGAATATTCTTCACATCTTCTGTGTGAAAATATGGCCATAAACTTTATGTTCGCGACCACTCATACACAGGAAACTTTAGTTCTGCGATCAGAATCATGCTTCCAAAAGCATTGCGACCTGCCCTGACACCGCGATCAGTTTTTGGGCCGCGGTCAGAACTGAATTGCGACCAGAGTTGGAACTCGGTCAGACTGTCACTCCGATTAGAATCGAAGTTTAGTCTAAAACACGGTTTCGATCAAACCATAACCCAATTAGAAATATACCAGCACATCAAAAATTGAGTTGCATGTTCAAAGCATACAAAGGAAAAACGTTTTCTGAAAAGTATTGAAAATTTTTAGTCCTTTTGCACTTTCAGTTTTCGAAATAAAGAAGTCTTTTTGTTTCAGATCCGATGCCTGAACACTTTATCGGGTCTGCCAGAGGCAGTATCCATTATGGGAAATAAATAAAGCATTCAATGGAACGTTTGAAATGAAACGTTCACTCACATTAATGCGCCGCCTTGGGTCTATAAAAAGAGCAGATGTCTTCTCAAAGAAGCCGCACAGCCAAAAACCCTCATCGTTCCCGCCGCACAAAACCCTCATTTTCTTCAGCCTTCGTCTTCCCAAAATCGCCAACTTTTCCTTTGATTCTCCACCAAAAATGGCATCCTGGAGCCGATCCATTCACCACTCTGAGGAGAGCCTAGTGGCGTTGGAGAAGGAGGAGATCCTTCCTCCGCGGTTGCTCATCAACTGGCGGCCCGCGGAGAAAGACCAAGAAACCCTAACCGTCCAAGAGGGCGAGTTGGTGGTTTTTGAGGAGTACTTGCGCTGCGGGTTCTGATTCCCTTAGAGTCGGTTCCTCAAAGATGTCCTTGAGCATTATGGGTGGGAATTGATTAACCTCCACCCCAACGCGATGCTGATCCTTGCAGTGTTCCAGCATCTCTGTGAGGCGTTCGTCGGACTGTATCCCAGCGTGGATCTTTTCCGGCGATTCTACTTCTTTGCGTGGTCGAAGAGCACCAACGCCGCCGGATGCATCTACTTCCGGCTGAGGGATAAAAAGGAGTATCCCTCCCCACCCCTGCGAGACTCTGTGCACGGGTGGCACCAAAGGTGGTTTTACTGCTCTCCACCATCCGAGAGCAGCCTGTGGTTTGAAAACTCGCAACCAGAGAAGTCGAGCGAGTTGGATGCTCCCCCGGCGATGAATTCGGAGCTCTTGAAGCATGCCGAGGTGATCCTTTACTTGGTCAATCAAGGGTTGACAGCTCGAGATGTCATCCGAGACTTTGTGAAGAATCGAGTGAGTCCTCTACGCGAAAGGGCTCATCCGGCATGGGAGATTAGGTCCATGGCGGACAGCACCTTGGACTATAGTAAAGGTATTTATTTCCTTGGCGCTGAGCTTTGCCATTCTTGAATTGCGCAAATTCTGACTCGAATTTGGGAACAGTCCTGCCTTCATCTGAAATTGAGAGGCGGATCAACTCCCTCCTTAGGGCCTACAATGCCGATGTAGAGGGCCCTAAGGGATCGCCTCGCCCACAGAGCCTGATTCACGCCGGCGACGACCTTAAACAGGAGTGCCGAAACGTACATTCTCTATCTGGCCTCCGTTTTCTAGGTCTTATACATGTCCAGCGCTAAATAATTCCATCGGAAATGTGAATCAGCTCCTAGGGAGGTTCGCCGAGACGAATTTCCCAAGTGAAAACGTCGGCTCTCTTGGGAAGCCAACGGTGAAGAACGTGAAGAAGGTCTCCCAAAGACCCAGGACAAAGAGTCCTGCCCCCAAGAAGGCCAGGCCAAATCCCGGGGAGGGATCTTCACGGAGCATTCCTCCTACCGCAAGAAAGACGACGGTAAGATATCACATCCCTTCTGTTTTACCAGGCGCAGATTGGAATCACTTCTTCGTCGTACAGGGAGAGGGGAGCGAGGAGGAAGAGGATGATGTTCCTCTGGTCATTCGGAGGAGGAAGATCACGGACGTCCCATCCGGCGATGCTCCAAACTGCCCCGCAGAGACCACTGCTACCGAAGAGGTGGCCGTGGCAGATCCTGCAACCGCGGAAAATCTTGGGATTGCGGATGACCACCCAGTTCCTGAAGCCCCCGAGGCTTCAGGGTTGATCGTCTCCGCTTCCCTAGTCGAAAGGGCGACCTCGGTAGGGATTCCTTACGGTCATACTTTCTTCAATTCCTTCTGCACATTTTGACAAATTAATGTTTATACAGGGAGAAGAGCTTCTCCCCACGACTACCGCAAGTCTTAGGGAGGAAAATGCTCCACCTTTGCAGACAGAGGTGGAGGTGGTTGAGCAAAGGCCTGCTGTGGCTGCTCCGGCGATCCAGGACTTGCCAAGGCCTTCAAATGCAGCCCCACCAGTCAGCCTGGTAACCTTGCTTTTTGTCTCTATCTTTTTCTTAGGAATATGCTCATAGCAGAACACATCCAGGGGGGAGATGCCTTGTTCGCCAAGAAGAAAGCTAGAACCGACGACGGTTCTCCTTCTCAAGGGGGACCTTCCCAGAAATCCCAGGGGTGTAACACCCCGATTTTTCCAAATCCTGGCCTGTCTTGTCCCTTTCTATTTCAGAATGAGATCCCTGTTGTGCCAGCAGCTTACCCCAAAAAGTTGGCAATCAAACTCTTGTCATTCATACCTTTTCACAAATCAGCCCTTCTCAGAAATTGTCAGAAGCCCAAAAAGACTAAAAGTCTCAGACCATCTCCAAACTTTGATCTGATTCAGTGAACACCTTCCTTTCACTATTCTGAACTTTTTTCCCTTCTGGAAGAATTTCCAAATCTTACCCTAAACCTGAGTTTCGACCTTTTCCGTTTTTGAAACCCTAATTACCCTGTTTTACCCTAATTACTCTGTTTTTGGATTTTTGTCGAAACCCTCAAATCTTGTTCAATTTCACCAAATTTCCTGCCAGATGAGTCCTAGCATTTTAGTGTCACTCAGCTGCGAAATCAAAGTTCAATTTGGACCCCCAAATCTCCAGAATTGCAATCAGGTCCAAACTCCAAAGAAAGATCATCGCAAATCAGTCCTTTTATTGAATTTAGGCCCCTGGCCGTGTCTCAGCAGAACCCGCCGCAGTGCATCGCCGTGTTCTTCGCCGCCGGTGAACCTCCTGCCGTGCCAACACCTCAGCCACGTAGCTGACACCTGTGCGCACTCGTGGCACCGCCGTGGACGCCACCTCGGCCGCGCCAGCACAACCAATTTCTTCCCCGAGCGTGAGCCCGCGAACCAGCAAGTCCAGCTTCGCCCGTTCGACACGTCTCGGCCACGCGTCGATGGAGCTTTCACTTCACCGTTCCCTCGCCGCTTGCGCCTGTGCCATCCACTGCCAAAAGCCTGCACCGCTGCACGCCAGTGCCTCACCATCATCGCCGGCACAAGTCCCCGCCGTGTCCGGTCGCTTCGCGGTCAAATTCGTCGCCGCTGTTCCCCAATTTGTCGACCAGAGGATTGCTCCAGCATCTATAAATACCCCTCAGTGTATTGCTTCAGTTCCCAGCAACAGAAACCGACTAATTTCTCACTGCCGCCGAGTTCGCTTTCGTCTCCGGCGAGCAATTTCTGGAGCTCACGGTGCCAGCCCAATTCGCTACACCATTCTTTAAACCGAAGCCACCGGTGAGTTCCCCTCTTCTCCCTCTCTGTGTCATAGCAGCCAATTGCATCCCGGCGATCCCTAACGCCGGCGATCATCGGAAAAGCCCATTTGCCCTGTTTCCCCAATGCTGTTCGATTCATCCCAAATTGGCCTTCGTGTTAGTAGAGAAAAGGGATCAGTGAGCTTAGTAGAGCAAGCCTGTGGAATCAAAACCTTCAATTGTGCCCAAATCGAAGAAATCCCAATCTGGAAGTTCATCAGTTTCCTGGACCTCGTCGCCGAGCTTCTACGGCCATCCTCCAGCAAAATTAACCCGTCCAGTAGCTTTGTTGTGCCCCAGAGATCATCCTCAAGCTTGGAATTGAGCTCATTCGCCTTGTATCAAAAATCCCCAATTTCAAAGTCATTGTCTCCGGCACAGTTCACCGGAATTTGCTTCCCGGCCGATTCAGCCGACACCACTTTGTCCCTTAGCTTTGCCTCACCTCCCTGAGCATTTTCTTCCACTAGCTCGACATCTGGATCTGCCTAGATTGTGAGATATGCCCTTGCCAAGATCACTGTCCAGAAGCCCAGTTCTTGTCCAGATCACAGCAGTTCATCACTGAATTCCATCACCTTCCAGCCACTTTCAGCCCTTGATCCTGTTAAGTATTTTGTTCCTGTTATCAATGCCTACCTCCCAGACAAAGTTGTGCATCAATTGGAGCCCTAGATCAAAGGTTAAGCTTTGCCCTAGTTTTTGGCAATGTCTGCACTATGTCAGTGCATGTCAGCCACTGGCATTAGCCTTGTTTGACCCCTTCTGGTTGAGCAATGGAAATGTCACTTTGTCCCCTAGATTTCTGGAGTTGTGTTCTACATCTTTCCCTTCTGTCACTTCTCCAGAAAACCATCCTAATACCAGTTTAAAGCTATGCCAAAGCCGTGAACTGAATGTCGACCCTTCGACGTTCAATCCTTTTTAGCCGTTTCTTCGACCAGAACCCTTGTGACCTTGCCCTAACCTTTTCCCCTGCATGCATGACTTATTTACTTAATATTTTCTATGGAAACTATTTTATGTATGCTTATGTAGCGTATGTGTTGTATTGCTTGTGTCCGCCGCAGAGCCCGAAGCTGAAGGAGCGGAAGAAGTCTTTGAAGATTCGTCCGAGTAATTAGACCTAGCAGTGCAAGGCAAGCCTCATTCCTTTGATCATGTCTCACCCAATATTTTCATATGAAGTATATTCACTGTTTCTTACTATGCATGCTTATTTGAGATACAAGTTATGTTTGAATGACATGAGTAGATATTACCTAAAGAATCATGAAACCCCTTTTGTTATTGAACCTTCATATATATGCTTTTGTCACCCTAGGACTCATATACTGAATATCCACATTAAACTTGAAATGGTCAAATACATGAGAAGTTGTAATGAAAACCGTTTTGTCGAGAAAACTGATAAAAGGGATCAGTAGTGAGGATTGGATTGTATGGAGAGGGTGCGGTGCGCACCAGGGAATGTGAATGTTCCTCACTATTGGTTCATAAGGACAAGAACCTTGTGCTATGTCTCTATGCGAATTGTAAACGTACCAACCACTTGCCTGGTATGGGACAGGCACAACTTAGTAGCTTTTTGGTATTAGTAGTTCCCTGCATGGTTTGTCGATCTGGTTGCTCGCGTGGAAACTGGTAGGCCAAGGTTCGGCCACGAGTGATGTGAGTTCAGAAAAATGATGAGAGGAAAAGGCGTAAAAGAAGGAAGGCGCCCTAGACCTGATTAAGCCGTGAGCGGTTGTAATCTTAAATGGTCGTATGTCTCGCGTGGACATAGACCAAGGCTATGTGTCCTGCGGGAACATAGACCAGAGAGGCTAGGAAGTAAGGCAGTGGGGAAGACCCACAACGGTACTTGAGACTTAACTGTCTATTTACCTGGCGGGGATACTGTTAATACTGAACTGCAAAAGCGTTGTGTGATCTCGGCCTTGTCACATGTGTATAAGTCACATGGAGCTGTACCGACTTGAAAGCCGAGTGAACCAGTGGATTTAAAAAGAGGTACACCTTTGCAAAGTGTAAAAGAAGTATCAGATACTCTGTAGTCCCAGGTTCAGGAGTCTTTTCGTAGTGGATGTTATCCATGGGTTATAGCACAAGTAATGATTTGGAATGTTTTCATAATATGGGTTAAGAAAAATGATGACTCATGGGAGACCATCACATAACGATTTCTAAAGTATAAATTAAGATTTTAAAGTATTCCTCTTGGAAACTAAAAGCCTTTCTTTATGATTTTAGAGTGAAAATCTACTCTATTTATATATATATATATAAAACCAAAACTCCTTTTCTTGATCACTCCTCATCTATATACCTACATTTTTGTAACGAGACTTGCTGAGCATTGTGTAAAAACATGCTCACCCTTGCCTTTGCAAACAAATTCAGAAGAAGGCTTTGAGAATCCCGATTCCCTTGGCCTTGAGCACCAAGAAGAGGAAAGAGCCTTTCCAGACGATTTGAGCTTCTAGGAGGGTCATGAGCCAAGTTGAGTCCGATGTGGAGGAAGCCCTTCCAGAGCCGCTGCAGAAGGAAGTGAAGACCCTTGTGGTTGCTTTTTTTTGTGTTGTTTTTCTGTGTTCGGTACTTCAATACCGATTCTTGATTTTGAAAAACTCTCTACTTTTGTATCAACTTTAATTAGTGCCACCCTTGGCATTATGATATTGTAGTAGTGGTCCTCGTGACCTTGTACTTGCTTTATCTACTAGCTTTATTATTTAAAGTGAATCCTGTTGTTGTGAGCTTGTGATGTACCTTTCTGTGCGCAATCTACCTGGGCGGTTGCCAAGGTGACCCTCAAATGGGGGTCTCACAAGGGGCGGATGGGATTTCATATAAGGTAGGAACCTTCAATTGGGCTATAATAAATGGTGGTAAAAAATTACTCAACTTGTCTTCTTTGTCAGGCAAAGAAAGACGGCGTCCAGCCCTTCAACCGCCTCCGGAGGGGTTGAAGCCGTAGCTGGTACAAGAGCTTCCAATGAAGAACGCTCCACCCCTGTGGTCCAGGAAGTCGTCCAGACCGCAGGGGAAGGAATAAATGCAGGGACCCAGTCGCGACCGATGACTACTGGGGGTAGCGCCCAGCCGGCACTCCCACCGACTGTCCCTGTGGTAAGCACATCCGGGGCTCTGGCGAGGATCCCCGCTGGATTGGATGATGCTATCTTACAAAAGTTTATGAAGGTATAATGAACCTCTGCTCTCGTGCCTGAATTGTACTTAGGACACCTTTGATCCTCTTCCTTTGCATCACAGGGGTTATCCTGGCCAACAGGCCAGTCGCATGCTGTGATGGCCAGTACAGAAGCCATTCAGAAAGAACGCGACAGCTTGCGCAGGTGAGGATCATCACCCTTTGGTTAGTATGGGTGCATTTTGATTGTGACTGCCTTGATTTCGCTGCAGAGATGTTACATTCTTGAAGAAAGAGGCGGCCAAACTGAGGCTCAATTCAGTCTCGATGTTTAAGAAACAAGAGACCGAAATCAACAAACTTCGATCAGAAAATGCTGGTAAGCCGATTCCTGATTAAGAAGACTTGAATCCATAACATGCAAATAATCTCCTCTCTCTGTACAGCGCAAGCAGGTCGAATTACACAGCTTAGTCGGGACAAGGGGCTTCCTGAATCCTCGATTCACCACACCGATCGGGCGATCAAAGAGCTAAGCCTCCTGGTCTTCGAAAAACTGAAGGCCGTGGCTGATCTTCTGAAGACCGATGTGGTAGAACCAAAGAAATACAACCTCAGCGTAAGCGACTGGACATCGCTGCTCACTGCCCAGGCAGAATCACTACTTGAGTATCTCCCTGGAGATACACGGCGACGTGAAGAGGCCATCAGAACCAGGGTTCGATCAGCCGCAGCAGCCGTACTCAGTCGGATTCGACTTCACTATGGCCCAGATGCAGATCTGAGCGCGCTGGTGGGTCCGGTTGAGGTCGAGAGTGACGAGCTGCTCGATGCCGTCATGGAGGAGGTCAAGCCCTTTGTAGACAGACTCCTGACTGAGCTGGGGATCGAATGATCCTTATTTTTGTATCCAAACGATTGTGTATAATGCAATGTATGTAAAAAACCATTTTTGACAGAAAGTACATATTTTGCAATTTTATATTATGAGTTCCATACTATAAGCACATCCCCCCTAGCCCCCGCCTCTGCTTATGAATACTGAAGCCTTAGTGTTATAAGTAGAGGAAAAAACATAAGCGTAACGACTAGGGGCGTGCGTTTTAAACCAACGATCAAGATCAATGTAACATCTAATCTTGTTGCGAACTGGTAGCCACTCAGATGACCAAGGACTTGCCAGATAGCCCCGTATGCGCTGAGAAATGGCTTATTTAGGAGTGACTTATCTGGAAGTGGTCATGAGATCGACCAGTGAATCCGATTAGAATGTTGTAATGATCTGACCGCCGGCGGTCAGCCCCCAGGTCGAATGTATATGATACGGGCTTAAAGAGAAGAACTCATTGTATGAAAGCAAAACATATTTTATTTTATGAAAAGATGCTAATTGAACAGGAAAAAAGTGTTTGGAATACTTACACATAAAACTTGCGAAGTTGATCGATGTTCCAAGTATTGGATAAAATCCGACTATCCTCCATAGCTAACCGCGCCGATCCTGTTCGCGGTACTGAGACAACAGTATAAGGGCCTTCCCATTTTGGGGAGAATTTGTTGCGATTAGACTGGTCTTGAATTTTTCGTAAAACCAAGTCGCCCACGTTGAGATCACGTGGTCGCACCTTTTTACTGTGATACCTGCGTAAAGCCTGCAAGTATGCCGCGGATTTAATCAGGGTGCGATCACGCCTTTCTTCTAAGAGGATGAGATCTTGCGCCCGTTGTTCGGACTGATTAACCTGTTCGAATTGATCTGTCCGAACAGAACCAATACTTACTTCCATAGGCAATACAGCCTCGGCCCCATAGACCAAATGGAAGGGCGTCTCACCGGTGGCTCGACTAGAAGTAGTTCGTAATGCCCATAGAACGGTGTAGAGCTCATCTGCCCAAGCCCCCGAGCGGGTCTTAAGGCGATCAAAGACGCGCTTTTTAATGCCTTGCAGTATTTGCCCATCGGCTCGTTCTACGGCACCATTGCTTTGTGGATGTGCCATAGAAGCAAAGCACACCTTGGTCCCAACCTGATCGCAGTAGTCCAGGAAAAGACCGCTGGCGAACTGAGAACCATTGTCTGTGACGAGACGGTTTGGAACACCAAATCGTGCCACAATGTTCTTATGGAAGAACTTTTGTGTGGCTGATGCGGTAATATTTCGTACTGGTTCGGCCTCAATCCACTTTGTACATGTGTCAATGGCTACGAACAGAAACTTGTACCCATTGACCGCTTGTGGCATAGGACCGACGATATCCATCCCCCAGACCGCGAATGGCCATGCGAGAGGAATGGTTTGCAACGCATAGGCAGGTTGATGAACCTGTCTGGCGTGGAACTGACACTGGGGACACGTCTTAACCATATGTTTGGCATCATCAAGTGCCGAAGGCCAGTAGAATCCTTGTCGAAAAGCCTTTCCGACCAGTGTCCGATATGATGCGTGCGCACCGCATACACCGTCATGTATTTCTTTCAAGAGGGATTTTCCTTCCTCCTGAGATATACAACGCATGAATACTCCTTGAGTACCCCTTCTGTACAGAATCCCATCTATGAGTTTGCACAGACGCGCTTTTCGAATTAACCGATCACTTTCGGTTTCGTCCTCGGGTAGGGTCCCATGTTCAAGATAGACCCTCAATGGATGAGCCCAATCTTGTTCCTGACCGAGGTTGGTAACGAAGGCTATTACCGGATCATCCTCAACCGAAGTCATGATCGAAGGACGGTCCAAGTGTTCAATGAACACTCCTGCCGGAGCGGATAAGCGTGAGGACCCAATTTTGGATAATTGGTCTGCGAGAATATTGTCCTTTCGCTGGATGTATTGGACTTCGAAATGACTGAAGTGTTTTTCCAATCTCCTCACTTCCCCCAGGTAATGAGCCATTGTCTCATCGGAGGTGCTGTACTCCTTGTTTACGTGGTTTACGACCAGTTGTGAGTCTCCCCTCACCACTAATCGACGGACTCTGAGGAATTTTGCTGCCCGGAGCCCTGCAAGAAGACCTTCATACTCTGCTGCATTGTTAGTCGCAACAAAGTGTAGTTGAATGACATACTTAAGCTGTTCGCCCTGGGGCGTAACTAAGACTACTCCAACCCCCGAGTGTTGAAAACTACGGGAGCCGTCAAAGTACATTGTCCAGTAATCGGGGCACTCCAGTTCCTCTGCCAACTGCACGGGTGGTTCAGGGTTGGTCCATTCGACCACAAAGTCAGCCAAAACCTGAGACTTAACCGCCGTGCGGGGCATGAAATAGATCTCGAAGGCACCGAGTTCGACCGCCCATTGGCGATTCGATTAGATTTCTCTGGGTTTCGGACAATATCCCCCAAAGGAAAAGAGGAGGGTACTGTGATTTTGTGCGCTTGAAAGTAATGTCGTAGCTTACGGGAAGCCATCAGTAGCGCGTAAAGTATCTTCTGGACCACAGGGTAGCGCTCTTTAGGACCGTGAAGTACCTCGCTCACATAGTAGACGGGTCTATGTATTCCTTCCCTATTTGCGATCAGAACGGCGCTGACCGCGTGCGGTGTGGCCGCCAGGTAAAGAAGCAGTGGTTCTCCTTTGTCGGGAGACACCAATACTGGCGGACTGGATAGATATGTTTTTACCTCCTGAAATGCTTTTTCAGCCTCATCTGACCATGTAAAATTATGATGCTTCCGCAAGGCTTTGAAGAAAGGCAATCCCCTTTCGCCTAGTCGTGATATAAAACGACTTAAAGCCGCCATGCGACCAGCCAGGCGTTGAACATCCTTCATGGTTGAGGGCGATCTCATTTGCTCAATAGCCTGATTTTCTCAGGATTAACTTCAATGCCCCTGGAACACAAGGGAAAACCAAAGAGCTTTCCTGAAGAAACCCCGAAAGAACATTTCTCCGGGTTTAATTATATTCCAAAGCGATTCAAATTACAGAAGGTTTCAGCGAGATCGTCCAAATGAGACAATCTCTTGGTACTTTTTACAACCAAATCGTCTACATATGCTTCGAGATTACGCCCTATCTGGGAAAGAAAGGTCTTTTGCATCAAGCGCTGGTACGTGGAGCCTGCGTTCTTGAGACCGAACGGCATTCTGACGTAGCAGTATGTGCCGAACGGGGTGATGAAGGCAGTCTTCTCTTCATCGTCTTCTGCCATGCTAATTTGATGATATCCTGAGTAAGCGTCCAGAAAACTCATCAGTTCGCAACCCGCAGTCGAGTCGACCAGCTGGTCAATGCGGGGAAGGGGAAAGTCGTCCTTCGGACAGGCAGCGTTGAGGCTAGTGTAGTCGACGCACATGCGCCACCTGGCATTTGACTTGCGGACCATGACCAGATTGGCGAGCCATTCCGGGTGATCCACTTCGCGGATAAACCCGGCCTGTAGGAGTTTGTCCAACTCCTCTCGGATGGCTTCCTGTCGGTCAGCAGCAAAACGCCTGAGCTTTTGCTTTATTGGTCGTTATCCAGGTCGAATTGCTAACCTGTGCTCAATTACTTCCCTTGGGACACCGGGCATGTCGGACGGTTTCCACGCAAACACGTCTGCGTTAGCCCGAAGGAAAGCAACGAGGTCGAGTTCCTATTTGTCATCCAAAGCTGATCCGACCCGAACTGTCTTGGATGGATCATCTGGGTACAAAGGAACCAATTTGAGCTTTTCATCTGGTCGAGGAGCAGCCTTGATCGCGTCAGTGGTAACAGTGGCGACCTGAGCGTCCCGGAGGGGAAGTTGATCGACCATCTCCGAAGATAGCCGGTCGCATGTGAGTGCCACGTTGCGACTGCCTCGGACCGAGATGACACCTTTGGGGCCAGGCAATTTCCTGCACTGATAAGCATAGTGCGTTGCCATCATGAACTTAGCAAGAGTTGGCCTGCCAAAGATTGCATTATAAGCTGAGTCACAATCGATTACATCAAAAGTAACCAATTCTGTCCGGAAGTTGTCTGGTTCTCCCAGAGTGACCGGGAGGACCACTGGTCCCAATGGCATCATGGAGGGGCCTGGGATTATCCCATAAAACGGATGGATTATGGGCTTAATCTTCGAACGAGGAATTTGCATCTCATCGAGTGCTTTGACCAACAAAATGTCAAGGGAGCTTCTTCCGTCGATCAGGACCCTTTCAACTCTCGCGTTACTGATGATCGGGGTAATGACCAGGGGGAGTCTCAAGGGTCGTGTTAACCCCGCCGGACAATCAGCGCGATCAAATGTTAAAGGTGTATCCGACCAACGGGGGTACTGAGGTTCGCCAAGAGATGTCTCCGTTTGGTTAACCTCTCGGTAAAAGGTCTTAAACTGCCTTTTGGAAATGAAAGAAGAAGAACCTCCGAAAATAATGTTAACATGATTTTGAGGTACCTGGTAGGACATTTCCTCGTCTCCGTCGGCGTCCCTAAGTCCGCACGCCTGTTCTTTAGGCGGTAAGGTTGGCATTGGCCCAACTCCCTGGTAGAAGTCATCCAGTTGCTTCGACCAACCCCTGCAGTTCTTGAGATCGTGGCCTGCGGAGTTGTGGAGTGGACACCACCTCTTGCCCTCCTGCAGATTAGTTGACTTTTCTGGCTGGTCGACATTTTGACCACCAGAGGGAGTTTTATTTTTGAATGAAGACTTATTACCTTTGGTCGAAGGTGGCTTCTCTGCGACTGCGACCTCGCGGTACTGTCCAGAGCGGTTCCGCTTCGACTTCTTTGACTTCCCACCCGATGAAGATTCCGGCTTCTTGCTTGAATCTTCTTTCCCGGCGTCCTTGAAGCCTGGTTGGGGTGGTAGGTCCCCCTTGTCGACCATTCGGTTCCATTCGACTGCTTCGGCTGCATTGGAATATCGATCGGCCATGTCGAACAGATCGGCCACTGATCGAGGAGGGTGGATAAGCAAGTCCTCAGTGAATCTCTGGTATCGAACAGCATGCTTAAATGCCCTGATTACGGAGCCATCAGATATGTTCGGGATGGTATTCCTCACCCCGACAAACCTCTTGACAAACTGCCGAAGTGTTTCGGTTGAAGTTTGCCGCAGCCGATGCAGGTCGTCCTCCTTACCCGGATTTTGGTAACAATTTTGGAAATTGCGGAGGATGGCATCGCATAGCATTTCCCAATTGTAGATGGAACCCTCGGGCTGATTAAACAGCCAGGTTCTAGCCGGTCCTGCGAGGACTGTAGGCAGGTAATTGGCCATGACTTTGTCATCGCCTCCTGCCGCTTGGATGGCAGTAATATAAATTTGAAGGAACTCGGATGGGTTCTGAGTTCCGTCAAACCTCTCAATGGCCCCTGGTCGAAACTTGTCGGGCCAAGCGACTGCTCGCAGGCCAGGTGAAAAAGCTTTACTACCAACGTAAGGACCGTGAATCGCCCTATGACTGTCGGTTGGGTCTCGGGCGACCTCACGCAATGGCGAGGTTACTCGTGGTCCCAAACGAGAGTGAACGGGAACTCGATCCCTACACGAATCCTGCATTCGCCGGTATTTGTCCCGTCGGGATGGTACGGGCGGCGGGTAACTCCGTCGGCCGGAACCAGAATGAGGACCCTCTCGCTCGCGGGAATGTGTTACCGAGCAGGAGGAGGCCGTTGGGGTTGCCTCGGAAGCGACCTCATCCAGTCTCTCCGCCAGGATCCTAAAAAAGGCCGGTTTCTGCGCATCCGTGACCGTAGGAGGAAAGTTATGCATGACTTCTGCGATGGATCGCAATCGACCATGGGTACTTCTTCTGGGGGCACCAGGTGTTATTGTTTCTTCGTCCACCGGGAAACACTCCGGTGGCAGAGAAGGGGTCTGGTCAAGTTTTCGACCACGCGACCGTCGAGAAGAACTCGGAGCAGCATCGTAACGAGCCTGCACATCTTGAAGAGCCTCTAGGGCAGTTCTGCGCAATTCGTTGTTTTGTTGCTCGAGATCTTGATCCTCCTTCTGTTTGCGATCTTGTTCTTCCCTGGCAGCCTGTTGATCGGGAGTTTCTTCCGACAGCGCAGCAAACTGCCTAGGGAGAGAGGTTGCCGATGGGGAAAACATCTCAGTTTGTTCCGAGTCGGACTCGAAATCAAAGAGACAGTGAAGGTTATCAGGGTCGAACCTTCCTGGGCTAATTTCTGGGTCATCATCATATTTTCCCTCAGCGGGGTCCTATGACGTGCCGGATTCCTCGCTTAGCACATTAAGAACCTCCGTGGGTTCTGACCTTGCGCCAGTTGCTCCCTGGTCGATTGACATGACCTGGAGAGATGATTCAACCTGTGGAAGATTCTGGCCTTCGACCTCCTCCATCGGGACAGGATCGCTTGGAGAAGGCATTGGGATATGGGCATAATCCTCGAGATCGAAATCGTTCTCGGAATCATATGCTCCAGCCATGTTTCAGCGAACCTCCGGATTTCAGTTAGGACGCCTTGAGAAAGGCCCCACGGTGGGCGCCAGCTGTCGACGATTCGGACTCGGAGTCCTCAGCCGAACTTATGCAAAATTTGCAATGGTGAGACCTTTCAAGATGACCCTCCGGGAAGGTATGTAGAACAATGGTGAACAGGAGCATAGAGAGATTTATACAGGTTCGGGCCCTCGATGGTGGGAGTAATAGCCCTACGTCCTGTTGGGATTTCACTATAGGTGATAAAAGGTTACAGAAATAGCAGAAAAACTCCTTCACAGGCGAAGGATTTTTCCTATGTAAACATACAGAAAAAAGCCAGGGAGGCTTGTAGAAACTATCTAATTTGGGCCGTAGACTTGGCTGTTTTTCGTAGTTGAGATGTGTTATGTCTCACTTATATCAGGAGTCTTCTTCCAAATGGATTGGATGTCCCCTTTTCTCGGACCTCTATGCCACCCTTTTATACTGGTCGAAAGGGTGCCATATGAAGAAACTGCATCAAACGGTTGGATGCAGTTTTTGGAGAACTGCTGTTAACTTCCACGGAGGTTATTAACACGTGTTAATCACGAATAACCGCATATATTAACCTCTGACGGTTGGTCTTCAACGTGGAGGAATCCTCGGGATGCTTGGAATATCCTGTTATATGGATAACCGAATGAACTCCAAGCACCTTGGTCGAGAATGTTCTGACCGCGGAATGTGGGTTGACCGCGCAACATCCTGGATATCCAGTTCACGTATAGCATACGAACTTCTGACCGCGCAAAACTGTCGGCCTGATCGCACGAAGCCCGCGACCTGATCGCGTAAAGCTTGCGACCTCATGGCGATGCCCCTCAGAATAGCTTGAGCTCGCATTGCCAGATACATGTCTGGTTCGAACCTGTCTTGAACCAAAAGTTTATTAAAAGCGACCTGGGTGACAATCCTCGTCAACGACCATCGGCACAGCTTAATCAGAGATTTTCTGTGTACTTGTTCTGCAAATATAATTAACCAGGAGCTTTTCGAAAGACCTGAGGAACCATGTGTTGCATCTAAGCCCTTTTTGGGTTGATTTTGATTATTGATGACATTAAGTGTCTTGGACTAATCATGTCTTTCAGCTATTTGTATGCAGTGTTATTTTTGTAAAGTTTCCAAGTGATCCGGGAAGGTCTGCAAGTCACAAGCACAAAGTCAAGCGCAAGGTCGCAGTGTCGCCCGAGGTCGCAGTCCGAGGACGCGAGCCAAAGTTGCAAGTGCAATGTCACCAAGAACGAAGCTGCCAAAACTAAGATAAGTGCTTGTTTATTGTACCGGTCTTGGAGTTTGGAGTTTGACGGGTTTCATAAGAAATTCTTTTTTAGTTTAAATCGTACTATTAAGAGGGGTTGCAAAATCTCTTTTAGTTCCGGCAAAAGGTGAGAAACTCTTAGGTCATATGTTGCATTCGCATTCATTCACAGTCTTGGTTAAGAATCTCAAAGAGAAACTGAAATTGGTCAGCCGAGTGCTGTTTATTTGACCAAGTACTGTTCATTTGACTATAACACTGTTCATTCGACCAGTGGTCACACGAGTACTGTTCATTTCACAAGACACTATTCATGCACTGTTCGTTTGATCAGTTACTGTTTATACGACCAGTAACACTGTTCATTCGACCGGTAACACTGTTCATTCGACTAGAGGTTCCAACGGCTATTTACTAGCCGTTAGAGGTCGAAGCTGGCTATTAGCTGGCCTGATTTCTTTCCTTATTCGACCTAACAGCTAGCTAAGATGTTGGGCTATAAATACAAGTGTTTTGAGCAGTATTTTCATACATCTCAAGTTACATTCTCATACACATTTTTGAGCAGTCTCTGTACACACCTTTGAGCATCTTTTCTATACATTTTGAGCAATTTTCAGAAGAAGTTTTGAGCAGTTTTTGAGCTGTTTTAAAACACTTTTGAGTAGTTTTTAAAACACTTTTGAGCATATTTTATCTACTATTTTTGAGTAGTTTTTATAAATAGTTTTTGAGCAGATTTTTGAGCAGTTTCTATTCACAATTTTTAGCAGTTTTTAAACAGTTTTTTCAGCAGATTTCTCTACTGTTTTGATCAGTTTTATAAACACTTTTCGAGCAGATTTTTGATCAGTTTTATAAACAATTTTGGAACTATTTTTGATCAGTTTTACAAACACTTTTGGGCAGTGTGTGAGCAGATTTTTGAGAAATTTCTGTTCACATTTTTTATCACTTTTATAAGCACTTTTCGAGTAGATTTTGATCAGTGTTTATAAACATTTTTTGAGCAGTTTTTCTAAAGAACCAAGAGATATATTTTTTGATATATACTTAAGCCAAAGTGCCAAAATCTTGATCTTTTGATCAAGTATCATTCATTGTGATTGAGAGAGATCTTCTGAGAGCATTCATTTGCATCATTTACATCCTTAGATGTTTCTCGGTATTTGTTGGGGGTCAAGAGAAGATCTTACAACTTTTACCCTTGGTGAACGCCCTCACCTAGACGGTTTGGAGGTGTGGCCGTCGACCTCTCCATTAACGGAGGTTGTCGGTGAGGCTCAGCATATTTTGTGAAAGGCATCGGTGCTCGCCTATCCGGAGTAGAAAAGGAGCAACCATAGTGAAAAATATCCTTCGTGGCTGTTGAAGCAAGACTCATTCATTTGAGTGCTTCAACGAGGAGTAGGGGAGACCGGGCGAGTCTCCGAGACCTCAGGATAAATCACTGTGTTTGTTTTTCTTACTCTTTCTTAGTGCAAAATATTATTAAATTGTTTCAGTTTATTTCCTCTTTATCTTTTCCTTGCAAAAATTATTGTTAGTTGAAAAGTCTTAAAGCCTCCTATTCACCCCCTTAGTCGGCATCCTCGATCCTACACCATGAACCATACAATCCCCTGAAACCAAGATTTACTTTCCTTTGGTGTAATGAGAGATTGTAAATCCTAAAAGGACATGTAACTTGTAATTGTTTTCAGAATTCATAAAGTACAGTGTTTCCTTAGATTATGCATTCTCTACCTTTTATTTGTATACTTATGTATACTGGCACACCCGCAACACGAAAAGGGGCTAATTTCCCATAAGAGAGATCTTCCCGTCGAAACAATGAGCAAGGGTTCGCCCATTTTCGGGGAAACCAACACTAGAGCACTTGATAGATATGCTTTGACTTCCTGAAAAGTTTTTTCGGCCTCGTTCGACCACTAGAAACCATTGCATTTGTAGGATCAAGGATGCCGACTAGAGGGGGGTGAATAGGAGGCTTTTAAAATTTCTTTTCAATTAAGCAATTTTAAAAGAGATTTCGGATAACCTAGATTTTGCAAAGGGGTTTAGAACTATCTAATCAATTAGTTTCATACAACCATATGAAATAAGTAACTCAACATGCAACAACAATCTACCATATAGATGCAATTGATCGATATGAAAATATAATACAACAAGAAATTAGATTGATTTAAACAATTGTGTCAAGACAAATATGAAATGAATACGAGATAAGCACTTGACACAATATTTTTAACGAGGTCTTGGAGACTCGCCCGGTCTCCCCTACTCCTCGTTGAAGCGCTCACACGTGAGCTTCGCTTCTATATCCACGAAGGATATTTCACTAGGGTTGCTCATTCTCCACACCGGATAGGTGAGAACCAAACCCTTCATAAGCTTTTGCCGGCCTCTCCGACAAACTTCAATGGAGAGATCGCGAGTCTCCTCCGACACCGTCTAAGCGAAATTGATCGCCAAGAGTAACAAATCGGATGCGCTTTTCCTTGAACGAATCACGTGCTAGAAGCTCAATGATGCAAATGAGATGCTCAACACTCTAGCACTAGCTTGCAAATGGAGATGAAGTGCATTCAACACTCACAATCTCTCCCAAATGCTCTCTCTCAAATCCACTAAAGATTTTGGCTCAAATTCTAGCCTCTAGATGCAATATCGCATATGCAATGTGTTGGCTAGCTTATCAACTGAAATATCAACTCCTTGAGCCACCTCAAATGAAGGCAAACACAATATATATATACAGCCCTCAAACAAAACTAGCCGTTTGCCACGAACAGGCGAAATTTTGTAAAGGAAAATTTCGACCGTTGCAAAACATCAGTTACCGTTGGGGAATTTTTGTGTAAAGGCCGGACAATGTCCGGCCATGGCGAACAATGTCCGGCCATGTCAGACGAAAGCCCCCGGACATATATATCTGTCTCTGTTTCACTCTCTACTCAAACAATTTGTACAGGCCGCACAATGTACAGCCATACCAGACAAAGTCCGGCCCGTCCGGACAAAAGCCACCAGACGGATGCAAACGTCTCTGGTTTCAGTTTGCACAAGGCTTAAAAAATTTGTACAGGCCGACAGTAAAATAAGGATAACTTTTGATCTAGAGATCCGATTGAGGTGATTTTTGGGTTGTTAGAAAGATAACTCAAAGGGCTACAAATTTGTCAATAGGAGCAAGACCTAGCAAGGCATAGATATTTATAGTATACTCAAAAAATTTCCTACTACCAAAATGTCCGACACAAATGTCATTCTAAATGCAATTTGTCTGTTTTCTCGCGGATATGTTTGCTGACATTCAGCAATGACTACAACCACATAGGTCGAACATCCGGTCGAAAATAGGTGGTCGAGTGGATTTGGTCGAGCGTACGCAAGCGAGCCGAAGACTGGTACAACCAGCTTAAACTCCTACGACCACGATCAAACCCTAAACAGAAAACCGCCGAACGGGCGACATGACCACGACCACGACCACGCTCCAAACAAGGATATGATCAGAATGCGCAGATACGATCACAACCAGCTCTAGAATATAAACCAATTTAAATAGCTGGCGATCAAGACTAAGTCCAGTTTTCAAAGCATTTTCTCTAATGCACCACAAACTATACTTAGATATCAATATTAACTTATCTCAATTTTCTCTAACTCAATTATCTCTCCCAAATATCAATATTAATGATATCAAATAATATCTCTCCCCCTTTGTCAATTAACTCAACTATCACTAATCTTTTCCAAACTATCCTAAAATCTCTCAAAATCTCTCCCCCTAAAGCTTTCTCTAAAGCTTATCTCTAAAACACTAAAACACTCTCCCCCTTTGTCATCAAACACAAAAAGGAAGGATTGAGAACTCAAATGTTGACACACAAAATTTTCGGGGGACTTGACTCATTCGCAATTTTGCTGAGACAAATTGTAAGAGATTTCCAAGAAAAACTGATTTCTATTTGAAATGATTTTCATTCAAAAACAAGATTACAAGTTGCAAGTATTTTTGAAAATATTTTCAAGGTATGGAGAAGGTATCAAAACAATCAACATATAATGGATATATCGATGACATTTAATCCATTCTCAATCATCCAAAATCTTGATGCATTTAATAGTTTGATGTGAAAATATCTGCTAGATGCATGTTTGTCATGATTGATCTCAATATTCTCTTTGTGCCACAAAGTCTCTTGTATAATGATGTTGTACATCAATATACTCTAATCGAGAGTTTTGAATTTAAATTGTTCACCATCTTTACGACACTTTCAATATTTCATAAGAGTGGCATCTATTCGAAAGCAATTCTATAATCCAATGTTTCATCCATAAGAATTTAAGCATAACAACCATCGAGTGTATTCTTTTGATCTATCTTTCAAGTCATAAGATCCAAATCCAAATAATCAAGTAATTCAAGATTTGTACTTTTGGATGTCAAAGATCTATCTAGGATTGTATTTCAATTTACCTAAGAATGCATTTAATGGCAATCATATGACATTCCTTAGGAAATAATTAGAATCTAGCATATATACAATCACTAAGTATGATGATGGGTCAAAATGCGGTAAAATAAAGCAAAACTATCAATCATAGATCAATAGAGTTTAGAATTGACCACTTTTTCATGTTCGTCCATGTTGAGATGTTCATTTGTAGCCTTGAGAGTTGAAATAGCTTCATCATCTTGCATCTCGAGGATTTTGAGCGATTGCTTCACACGCTTGAATTTACTCTTGAACATTGCGTTCTTCAGTTGCTTGTTTTGTTGTGCATGGAAGTGACGTAGCTCTCCAATCATTTGCATCTCAATTTCCCTAACATCATCTCACAAAAATCTTGATGGAAGGATTCATTAGTAGAAATGAGAGTCATGTCATCAATACGTATTTGACACACAAAAAAAAATAATGTCTCGATTAATTTGTGATGATGATTGTGTCAACCTTCCATTTTTGAAAATCATTTGATCTAAGAAAAGTTTTTCAAGCTTTTAAACCATACGCAATTGGAAACAATAGTTTCAATCCTCAAAAATTTCACTTAGGTCATAAGGTTTGTCACAAAAAGAACATACAAATGAAGAATATGCCAAAATGAGGTTTGTCGAAACATTTTTAGGTCAAAAGGTTGAGAGAAAAGAATATGACCAAGTGAGGAGTTCAAATTTCCAAAAATAAACTCAAATCTCAAATTCATTTGAATATGCTCCAAATTCTTGAAAATAATCTTTACATGATATTTAAAAATATAATCAAAAAGCATTTCAAATACCATCATATGAATAATGAAGAATGCAGAAAATATGGGGAGAAATGGAAGCAAAGATGTGACAAAAACAAGGAGGCAAAAGAATCAGCTGAAAAAGAATCAGAAATCATCCAACTTCTCACAGCCCGAACAGTGTCTGCTAAGGCCGGAAAAAGTCCGGTAGGGGCGGACATAATCCGGCTCTGGGCGGACAACGTCCGGACAGTTCAGTTAAAACTGCTGAAATGTCTGAAATTTTCAAATTTTGCAAGTTTTGCTTAAAAAAGAATGAAGTTCCATAATAGGTTTAAATGTCATGAAAGGAACTTAGATGAATATCATTTGAAAGAAATTGATTTGAAAAAGATCTTGAATTTGATTCCTCAAAAGTGATTTGGGGTAAAACAGGTAAAACGAAAGTGATTTTCCCGAAACTTCAATTTTTGATGAAACTTAGATTTTTCTGAAATGTTTTGACATGGATGAGTTCAAAATACTATTCCAAACCAAGACAAGGGAGAAGGTCCGGTCCAAATAGCCAAATTCGAAAAAATGCACTTTTGGGTATTTTCGGCTCGATAGCCGTTTTCAGGCGACCTAGGATATGTGATAATTTGAAAACCATAGGCCTTTTGAGAATAAGTTCAATATGAAATATCTTTGGGTGAGTGAATTATAAATGTTTCATATAGAAAGTTTTGATCAAATCTCAACCCATCTTGTTTTATGGAAATGAATCGTTTTGGGCCAAAACGAGATCCCGAAGACTTCAATTTTGTTGAAATTTTGCATTTTAGCTCGAAACTCTTTTGTTTCACTTTCAAAACCTTTGAAACCATATTTGAAATGTATTTATGAAGGTTTTGTGTTAATTTTGAACATTTTGAAAGTTTTGAGCTCTTTTTACCTTTTTGCTCGAAAATAACCCTTTTTACCAAGAGTTTGCACTATTTGATACATATGCACAATTAGGGTATACAAGGGTTCAATGACTTTGTAGTTGCTCCCCCTAAATGTGTCATCCAAGTTTTATCATGAATTTTGTGCAAGAGATGGAAATGATTTATTTGTGAAAAGCAAGAAAGTTCAACAAAAAGCAATACAAAGAGCGAAGATTATGAAATCACTTCTTTATGGCCTAAACAAAGAATGTCTGAAATGAGTTTCATTAAAGGCCATGTCATACTAGGAACATGCTATTTGGCACAAAGTTTATTTACTTTCATTTATGAAGTTCTTGCCATATAGTTTTTGGATCAAACGATTGAGTTCTAAAGATAAACAACAAGATCCAAATGAACTCAAATCGAGAAACCATCCAGATGATCATCAAAACCCATGAAAAGTTTCATAGATATAAAACACATCAACACAAGTACTTTCCATGAAGATCCAAGATTCAAATATTTTAGTCATTTGAAAGAATTGAGAGATTAACATTCAATTTGACTAAAATTTTCTTAAACATGTTGGCTTCTTTATAATCATCGAAACTCACGCAAACAAGTTCCAAAAATTCCAAAATAAAATTTGGAGATAGATGATGCAATGAAGAACTAGATTTCCTTTTATAGTGAAGCCAAGATATGATCCAACAATAAGATATGAAAAAGACAAATCTTGGTCAGATTTAAAGTTTCAGATTTCAGGTTTGAGAAAATCATTTTACACTTTTAAAAGCACCTGAAAATCTATGCAAATAACTTCCAATCATTTTGAAATAAATTATCAAGAAAGACCAATCATAGAGGATAAAATTTCGTATATAAACTTTCTTCAATAGCCAACCAGTATAGAGAAATGAAAATGACAAATCAGCCCAAAACCATGTGAAAACTGAATTTTGCAAGTTTCATATTTGATTTGTGAAAAGAGTCAATTTTGCTCAAATCAAATCCAATTCAAATGAAAATTTGCAGAAATGATTTTCAATGCATCAAATACATTTTCCAAAAAGAATTTTCCAAAAAGGATTTTTCAATTAAAAGTTATGGCCAAATGATCTTTGTATTTAGGAAAGAGGTTGAATTTTGACAAACTTTTGCAAATTGACGTTAAATTTGATTTTCATGAGATTTTTGACATGAAAGGGTTTACATGAGTTGTTCAAATCATTTTGAGCCGAGGCTCACAAATAAAGACCATAAACATAGCTAAACTCATGTTTTGCATGTTTAGGTTATTTTGGGTCAAGGCAAGTTTTTCGTTGAGATTCAAATATCCATAACTTTCAAATAAGAACTCTTTTGAGAAAGTTTTCAATTTCAAACTTCTTCGGGATAATAATATCTAAGTGTTTGTAAAGCAAGTGTTTAAAAATTCCAAATAGATTTTGATTTGCGTTTGAAAATGATTTTGTTAAAAAAACAAGATCCCCGAAGATCATTTTGAGGCTAATTTTTGATAAGAACTTTTTGACATTGTTTTTCATTTAAAGCCTCTAAAAACCTTTTAAATACATTTTGAAGACCATTTTGATAAGAATTGATGATTTTTGGCCTTTTGGATGGAAATTTGACTCTTTAACCAAATGAGCTCAATTTAAAAACTTATAATTGTAATTTTGAAATATTTCACATATAGGGGTATGATGAGCAACAGAAGCATTCATAAATTATTACCACTAAAGATGTAGCGACATAAGTTTCAAATTTTCATTCTTTTACAAAATTGTTGGTCATGAAGATTAAACCAACAAAGAACACAAAAAGAAAATGCAATGCAATTTTCTCCTTTTAAAATGGGATTTCTGTCTATAAAAGCTTCAAAAAGAGTTAAGCTTTTTTTGGTACCCAAACCATACGAGACCCTCTAGCCTTGTCGCATAAGTATTTTGGTACCCAAATTGCTTTATCTTTAGGTTTTTGAAAATGGCAATTAATTGGTTTTACAATTAAACCCTTTCTAAAGCAAGAAATCAAATAAGAGCCAAAAGAGACATTTCTAAAAGAGTTAGATCCATACTCATACGAATGATTCCTTTTAAGTGATTTGAGAAACATGAAGTTTGAGAGAGCTTTTTGAATGAAGTTGTATGAGTGTGATAAGTTATATGATGCATCCTACTAGATGGGTGAGTGTGATTTAATTTTTCTTTTTTAAGTGAATATTTATGTTCTAAAGAGGTTTTAACAAGCATAGTACTACCCACAATACATCTAGTAAAATTTTTGCTCAATCTACTTACTTTAGTCTTTAGTTCATCATTTTCAATTTTACGATCTTGAGATAATTCTGTGTTAATACATGACTTATGATAAGAACATGATGGCATCTCATCACTAGTAGATGAACTAGAAGACATAGTACTAAAATCGGTGGATGAGCTAGGCGTATCAAATGAGGAGCTCCTAGTACTAATACCATGGCATAACGATGAGTCACTAGAAGAATCATGGTATGAGATACTAGTATCATCCGTACAAGCATGTGAATCAATAATTAAATCATTAGATAAGTTTTCACATGAAGTACTAGTGTCCACAAGACTAGCATTTGAATCTAACCATGAATTAACAATTGAATTATTGCTAGCATGTGGAGTAGAAGTGTGTGACTCTAAAGATGGATCAATAGAGGAGTCACAAGCAACTCTAACATCTAATATACATTTAGAGCTAATAGTATTCTTGACAAGCAAAGAATCATGAGAATTTTTTAATTCTTGATATTGCACTTTTAAGGAAGAATAGTTATTCTTTAAAGTGCTAAAGTTTTTAGTCATATGGCCAAGCAAATCTTTTAGCTCTACAATTATATCCATAAGCTCATTGTTAGAGAGGTTAGAGTTTGATACCATCGAGTTGCATGCCGTAGGGCATAAAGAATTGTCTTGATATGAAGACTTTGATTTTGATGCTTTCTTTCTAGCTTTCCTTGACCTCCTTTTGCAAGGTTTAGCATTGGTCTTGCCTGGGCAAACCTCATCGTTTACGTCCTTGAGCTCACTTGAAAAGTCCCTATCCTACGCATTGAAATCGTCGTCCTTGATATGCTCGGAGGTGGAACACATGTCCTTTTCTTTGGACATTGCCTCATTTGACATAAGCATGTTAATGAGCTTTCTCAGTGAAGTGTCAGAAAGATCACCATTCGCAAGAGTAATAGTGTCATCACCGTAGCGACCTTTCGGCAACACCTGAAGTAATTTTCTGCAAATGTCTAGATCGGAAATATTAGCACCAAGGGCTTTGAGCTCATTTGTGATGTTGATCAAGAGATCATATATGGTGGAGAGAGAGTTGTGCTCCAACATCACAAATGCCTCATAGTCCCGCAATAATAAGCATATTTTAGCATGCGCAAAGCTAGATGTGCCCACAAATACGAACTCAAGAGTGGTCCAAACATCGTCAGCGGTCGAACAATCACTCACTAGTTCGAGCACGTCATGGCTAAGTGAATTTAGAAGCACATCTTTAGCCTTTGTATTTAAGAGGTGAATTTCCTTATCCGACATCAATGAATAAGTTATACCCTTTTGCACTAACCTCCATAGATTCAAATTTAATGCCTCAAAATATGTACTCATAATAATTTTCCAACGTGAATAATTTGAGCCATCAAAGTGAGGAGCAATCAATCCAAAATTCTCTATTGAATTCATCCTTTCTCTCTAGGCGGTCAAGCCGATAAAAGAGAGACATCGCTCTGATACCAATTGTAGGATCAAGGATGCCGGCTAGAGGGGGGTGAATAGGAGGCTTTTAAAATTTATTTTTAGTTAAGCAATTTTAAAGATATTTCGGATAACCTAGATTTTGCAAAGGGGTTTAAAACTATCTAATCAATTAGTTGCATTCAACCATATGAAATAAGTAATTCAACATGCAACAACAATCTAACATATAGATGCAATTGATCGATATGAAAATACAATACAACAAGCAATTAGATTGATTTAAACAATTGTGTCAAGACAAATATGAAATGAATACGAGATAACCAATTGACACAATATTTTTACCGAGATCTCGGAGACATGCCCGGTCTCCCCTACTCCTCATTGAAGCGCTCACACGTGAGCTTTGCTTCTATATCCACGAAGGATATTTCACTAGTTGCTCCTTCTCCACACCGGATAGGCGAGCACCAAACCCTTCACAAGGTTTTGCTGGCCTCTCCGACAAACTTCAATGGAGAGATCGCGACTCTCCTCTGACACCATCTAGGCGAAGGCGATCGCCAAGAGTAACAAATCAAATGCGCTTTCGCTTGAACGAATCACGTCCTAGAAGCTCAATGATGCAAATGAGATGCTCAACACTCTAGCACTAGCTTGCAAATGGAGATGAAGTGCACTCAACACTCACAATCTCTCCCAAATGCTCTCTCAAATCCAGTAAGGATTTTGGCTCAAATTCTAGCCTCTAGATGCAATATCTCATATGCAATGTGTTGGCTAGCTTATCAACTGAAATATCAACTCCTTGAGCCACCCCAAATGAAGGCAAACACAATATATATAGCCCTCCAAGAAAACTAGCCGTTTGCCACTAACAGGAGAAATTTTGTACAGGCCGGACACTGTCTGGCCAATACAACAAATTTCGATCGTTGCAAAACGTCAGTTACCGTTGGGGATTTTTTTTGTAAAGGTCGGACAATGTCCGGCCATGTCTGACAAAAGCCCCTGGACCTATACATCTGTCTCTGTTTCACTCTCGACTCAAACAATTTGTACAAGCCGCACAATGTCCAGCCATACCGGACAAAGTCTGGCCCATCCAGAAAAAGCACCCGGACGGATGCAAACATCTCTGGTTTCATTTTGCACAAGGCTGAAAAAATTTGTACAAGCCGCAGGTCGGACAAAGTCCGGCCAATGCACATTGACAATAAAATAAGTATAACTTTTGGTCTAGAGATCCGATTGAGGTGATTGTTGGCTTGTTGGAAAGGTAATTCAAAGGGCTACAATTTTGTCAACAGGACCAAAACCTAGAAAGTCCTAGACATTTCTAGCAAATTCAAAATCCTTCCTGTTTCCAAAATGTCCGACACAAATGTCATTTCTAAATGCAATTTGTCTGTTTTCTAGCGGATATGTTTGCTGACACTCAGCAACGACTACAACTACATAGGTCGAACATCCGGTCGAAAACAGGTGGTCGAATGGATTTGGTCGAGTGTACGAAAGTGAGCCGAAGACTGGTACGACCAGCTCAAACTCTTGCGACCACGACCAAACCCTAAATAGAAAACCGCCAAACGGGCGACACGACCACGACCACGCTCCAAACAAGGATACGATCACGACCAGCTCTAGAATATAACCAATTTAAATAGCTGGCGACCAAGACTAAATCTAGTTTTCAAAGCATTTTCTCTAATGCACCACAAACTACACTTAGACTCTCTAGCAATGCAAGAGGCGATAAAACACTAGTGCAAGATGATATGAATTCATTTGAGCTTCCACACTAGATAGATTAAAGCTACTAGTTTCCGACTCCTCTTAATAGTACGGTCAAACTAGCAAAAAGAATCCTATCAACCCGGTCTATCTCCAAAACACCGACACCGGTAAAATCCTAAGAAACAATCCTTAATCTTGGATTTTACCTTCGGTCAAGTTTGACCTCATGAAGCTCGACCGCTCGACCTTTGTCCTCGCAAAGCTCGACCTTGCTAAGCTTGACCTCGCTCGAGATGACTCATATCGGCATCATCCTCTTCACGCCCTTGCTTGCTTTCATCTCGCAATACGGCTTGAGACTACAACACAAACACTCAATGCACAATGTTAGTCTCATATATAGGTCTTCATTAATCACCACCAGAGAAATTACTCCACACAGGAGTTAACTCAACAATTTCTCTTTCCGGTGAGACGACAAAACCTTTTTCAACAAACAACAGATGAATATGAGATGAAATACACAATCATATAGATTCGTATATGATAAGGACATACGCACACAATCTATACTACACATGTCATGATGGCAATCAGATCGGATGACCAATATGATGAGCTCCCCCTCAGCATATTCATCGATGTCAAAACCTCAATAAGGAGCCATCAAACTTTAGGATTTATCTCATGACATTCTGATTTACAGTTAGCACAAGATTGATGCAACCACCGAGCTCCCCCTCTACATATGCATCAATATTAAACCCACAACTAAGGAAACATCCATTTCACGGTTTATCAATAATCAATTTAATTTACTTGTGCTAAATCAGGGTTTATCTAAATTTTCATTTAATAATCAAATCTGACATTCTTCAGATTAACTTTAATCATCAGGGATTTATCCAAATCGTCATTAATCATCAAAACCTAGATACCTAGATCGACCAAGGTCCAACGGTGTTTACGTAGAACCTTAAAAATGGTAATCCACGTTCGCCTAATCACGTTATGAAACGACTCAAAGCCACCATTCGACCTATTAGGCTTTGAACTTCCTTCCTTATCGAAGGATATTGCATTTTTTCAATGGCCCGTATTTTATCGAGAGTAACCTCAATGCCTCTCGAATAAACAAGAAAACCTAAAAGTTTACAAGAAGAAACTCCAAAAGAGCACTTTTCAGGATTCAACTTGATTCCATGTTTATTCAAATTACATAAAGTCTCAATGAGATCATTTACATGATTAGTGTTTTTTAAGCTCTTTACAACTAGATCATCAACGTAAGCCTCTAAATTGCGCCCTAATTAAGAGAGAAAAGTCTTCAACATCAAGTGCTGATACGTGGAACCAGCATTCTTGAGCCCAAATGGCATTCTGACATTGCAGTAGGCGCCAAATGGTGTGATAAAAACAGTTTTATCTTCATCTACTTCTGCCATGCTAATTTGATGGTACCCTAAGTAAGCATCCAGGAAGCTCATCAGTTCACAACCCACTGTTGAATCGACCAACTGATGATGCGAGGAAGGGGGAAGTCATCCTTCGGGTAGGTATTATTAAGACTGGTGTAATCGACACACATGCACCACTTACCATTAGATTTCAGAACCATGATCGAGTTCGTGAGCCATTCAGGATGGTTAACCTCACGAATGAAACCAGCTTCCTGGAGTTTATTTAACTCCGAACGAATGGCTTCTTGTCGATCAGGAGCAAAGCGTCTGAGCTTTTGCTTTACTGGTCGCTGTCTAGGCCGAATTGCTAGCCTGTGCTCGATCATTTCCCTTGGGACTTCGGGCATGTCGGATGGTTTCCACGCAAACACATCTGTGTTAACTTCGAGGAAAGTAATGAGTGTTAGTTCCTTTTTCGTGTGGGGATGGATCACTGCTGCGCCAACGCATATCAGTTTCTCCACAAGGGTGGCCCGATCTTCACGGCATAGGATAGAACAAAGATAACTAGCTGCGAACAGCCGGGGTAACTGGCTTTATACCTGCCAAGGTTGGTTGCAACCCGTACGATGGGGAAGTCGATCCGAAGCTATAAGAACTCTGACTCGCTGTCTAAACAATCGTAGAACCACAATCCGGGACTAATCCACACAAAATGGCTGGAACTGTAGAGCACGAACTAGGGGGGCCCGTAAAGATCCTTCTCGCGAATCCAAGAGAACTCACAAGAGCAAAGGTAGAGGAACACTCAAGCAGTCTTGCTGCACTAGCATATAGCTGAAATAGTTTGATCAAAAGTGCTTCCAATAGTTGGAATACATGGGGTATTTATACTAGGAACAACCTTCCTAGTTTAGGTGTGAAAGCAACCATTAGATGAAAAGTTTTCTTGAACAACCAACCCTCCTAATTAAGGTGTGAAGGCACCCATTAGTTGAAGAGTTTCCTTGGATATCCAAGAGACCAATTCGTTTGGAAAAGAGTTGCTTCAATTTTCGCGCAGGTTGGACTGGTTGTGCAGCTTCCACTAAAATGACCATAACTTTTGACTCGGAAGTCGAAATGATGCATGGTTTGATGCGTTGGAAACTAGACTTCATTATCTTTCTAATGATGTGGTCCATGAGCATGTTGCACGCTCAAATTGTCTCCAGAATTGCTCACAATAGGACAGACAGTGTGTGCCTTGCACCACCCTCATTCGTGCGACCAATCTTCGTCGTCCCTTCCAATGCACCTAAGTTCAACCAAAGAAGTGGACGTTGGAAGCACCATTAAGTTGTTTAAATCTGAAATGAGACTCAAGTTAGCATTCACCTGGTCACGAATTTGCTTGGTACGAGATCGAGTGATCGGTCCTTGAAATTTGGTCGAAGAGTCTTGTATGCAACCATCTTGGTCATCGGGGCGAACATCTTGGTCGTTGGAGCTTGTGATATCCACATCATCCTCCCCCTCTTGAAAAGGAGTCATCCTCGACTCTGATGGTCCAATGTAGGGAGAGAGATCGGATACGTTGAATGTTGGACTAACGCCATACTTCTCAGGAAGATCAATCTTGTATGTGTTGCCAATAATCTTTTTAAGCACTTTGAATGGGCCATCTGCTCTTGGCTGCAATTTGCTTTTGCGTTGTTCTGGAAAGCGCTCCTTTCGAAAATGCACCCATACCAAGTCAATTTGGTGCTCAATGCCTCTCTTGGGTGGCAGCCCGGGTGGTACTTCGTCTGGAAACACATCCTTATAGCTCTGCAAAAGATCAAAAATAACACTTGGCAAAGTAGAGGGTAAGTCGTTAATGGATAGAAAATTCTCCTTGTACATGAGTACAAAGAAAGTGCAATGGGGTTCTCTCAATTCCCTCATGTCCCCCTTCCTAGCCATCATTACTAAACCCTCTTTTTCCCGTGGCTTGGTTAATTTCAGCTGTGGAGTTTTGTTTGGCTTTGGAATCACTCGCTCACTATGTTGGTGGTTTTCTCTCAAGTGTTTATCGCTCTCTCTCTCCTTTCTTTTTTGATCATCCATCAAGATTTCCTCCTGTATTAAAGGGAGCAAAGAGATGCGCTCTCCTTTATACATGAATGAAAGTCAGTTGGCTCGACTACTAATCTGAACATCATGATCAAACAACCATGGACGTCCCAACAGCAATTGACAAGCTTGCATCAGAACTACGTGACACTCCACTTGATCTTGGAACTTCCCAATGGAGAACGGAATTGTCACAATATTGCTAACTTTCAGCGAACCACAATCATTGAGCCATTGCATCTTGTAGGGGCTAGGATGCCGCCTTTGCTTCAGCTTCAATCTCTCCACCAAATCTAAACTAGCAATGTTATTGCAACTGCCATTATCAACAATGATCCGACATACCTTCTCATTGATTGTACCACGAGTGTGGAAGATGTTATGCCCTTGTCCTTTGTCCTCTTTTGCAGCGCTAACGCTGAGCACACGACGAGAAATAAAGCAATTATTATCTCTCTCATCAGCTTGAATATCACATACATTCTCCTCATCATTTTCTTCCTCTTCACCTTGTGATTTATGTTCATCTTCATCACTTTCAGATTCCCACTCTCCTTGTTCATCACAATCATCACCCTCCTGCTAGGACACTCTGAAGAAATATGCCCTCGTTCCTTGCACTTGAAACACTCAATGTTTCGGTTCCGCTTGGGAACTGGTGTAGCGGATAAGGCTCCTGTGGATGCAGCAGGATGCTTATCGCTGTTGCGGTCAGCCGGTGATGACGCCGAGGAAGCTGATGGCTTACCACTAGTAGCACGAACTGATGGACCATTAGTTGTGTTTTGGAATTGAGAGCCACCATGGGATTGACTTGGCTGAGAACGATGCCAAGGTGTCACAACTGAATGACTTGCTGAAGGGCGAGAAGTTCCAGGGTGCCGAACCTTTCTCTCGGTTCGCTTTGCTTGATCCACTAGATCCTGTAGATTATTGTAAGGGAACATGTAACATCCCTGTTTTTGCTATCTTTTCTGCTTGCGAGTCAGCATATCTTCTTTGGAATCCCAGATGTCTCAACCCTATTTTGATCTCTTATCTCAAAATCATAATCTCAGGTGTGCCACTACCTCAACCTAAAAGCTGGCAACTAAACTTCATCTCCCAGATCATTTCACCTTTTAGTCCAAAAGTATTTCAATTTAGTCCTTTTCAGAAAGCCCAAAAAGGCTAAAAGTCTCAGATCATCTCCAAATTCAAATCTGATCAAATGGTTGTCTTCCTTTTACTTTTCTGAACGTTTTTCCCTTCTGGAACAACTCAAGAATCTCAACCGAAACCCTAATTACCCTATTTTACCCTGTTTTCGATTTTCATCAAAACCATCAGATCTTATCAGATTTTGCCATTTTTCCTACGGATGAGTCCAAGTGTTTTGGTATCACTCATCTACAAAGCCAGATTTCAAATCAGCCCTCCAGATCTCTAGATTTGTAAATAGGCCCAAATTCCCGAACCTAATTCCTTGTAGATTAGTCCAAATCTTCACAAATCAGTCCTAAGCATCACAAACTAGTCCCTGGACCCTTTTCTCGACCACGACCAGAAGCCCGCGTGCATGACCACGACCTGAGGACGTTTCGACCGCAGCTACTGCCACTGTTCGCCGTGAGCCACCGTAGCCTTCACCGCCGGCCAGTCATGCCTCCACCAACGACCAGATCCTACATGTCCACACGTGCTCACGTCGCGCCAAGGAACACCACCGTGGCGATGACCGGAGATCACCAGCTTCACCGTTCGCGCGCGCGTGCCTGCTGCAGTTAGAGCTTTACTGCCACATTGCTGCCATGCCGAGACTCGCCATCCCGCCGTTCTGCCAAATCCAGATATTGCGCGATTCCTTCGTCTCTGGCAGAGCTCCCGCCATGTCCCAACGCCACCTCGTTGACTGCTCCGGCGCCAAAGAGTATCCCCGTCGATTTGCTGCCACTCCAGAGGACTCAACCCCACAGCTATATAAAGTCCCCCCTCGCCAGTGCTTCACTCCACACCCACACTTCGCCAGCAACCCGTAGCATTAGCTCTTGAGCTTGCCATCGCCATTGCCATCGCCTTCATCTTCTTTCCCGACGAGCCACTTCTAGAGCTCACGGTGCCGGCCTCAACCGTAGCATCTCTCTCCAATCCAAAGCTACCAGTGAGTTCCCCTCACCTTCCTGTCCATTTCATAGCTTTTAATTGAACCCCGGCGAGACCTAACGCCGGTGATTGCCGAAACTATCTGTTGCCCTGTTCCCCTAATGTCAAGCGATTCAAGCCAAATTGATCCTCGTGCTAGTAGAGAAAGATGATCAGTAAGCTAGGAGAAGTAAGCCCGCAAGATTAGAATCCCCAATTTGGGCCCGAGCAAAGAATCCCCAATTTCGGATTCTGCCAGTTCGCCAAAGAACGCCGCCGAGCTTCTCCAGTGACCCCCTGGAAAAATTGACCCCCCCAATAGCTTCCTGTTATCCCCTAGATGCTTCCCAAGCGTGGAATTGAGTTCAAACGCCTTAGATCGAAAATGCCCAAATTCGTACCTTCGTCTTCGGCTCCGATCACCGGAGTTTGTTTTCCAGTCGAACCAGCTGATGCAACCTTTTCATTTAGCTAGGCCTCAACCAGCTGAGTATTTTACTCCACTAGCTTGAACCTTGAATCGGCCTGGATCAAAAGTTATGATCATGCCAAGTTTTGTCCAGAACCATATCTGTGCCATGTCACCACCGTAGCTCATCGACGCCGTTCATCGCCGTCCGGCCATTTTCTGCTCTTGAGCCTGTTGAGTAATTTGTCCCGATCATCAAGGCCTAACTCCCAGACAAAGTTGTGCATCAATTGGAACCCTGGGTAAAATGTTATGCCATGCCCTAGTTTCTGGCCATGTCTAGCACTAAGTTAATGCATGTCCACCAGTGGCATTGAATGATTTAGACCTGTTACATTTGAGCAATTGAAATGCCACTTTGTCCACTAAGCCTTTGGATCCATGTTCTACAATATTCCCTGCTGTCACATCTCCAGAAAACAGACCTAGAACCAACTTAGGGCTATGTCTAGCCATGAACCAAATGTCAGCCCTTCGACATTCAAGTCCTTTTGAGCCTATCTCTCCAAGCAACACCAAGTGACTTTGTCCAAACCTTTTCCCCTGCATGCATGATATATTTACTTATTATTTTCTAGTACTTGTGTGCTTATATGGCGTGTATGTATTGTTTGTGTCCGCCTTGGAATCAAAAGTTGAAGGAGCGGAAGAGATCTTCGAGGAATCATCTGAGCAGCTAGACCCATCACTGCAAGGCAAGTCTCAAACCCTTGATCATGTCTAGCCTATTATTTTGAAATGAAGTATGTTAACTGTTTTCAAGTATATGCATGCCTCATATTCAAATAAGAGCTATATTCAAATAAAGTGATTAGATATGATCCAAATAATTGTGAAGCCCCTTTTGTGATTGAATATCCCTGCACCCTTGTCACCCTAGAATATAATGCTTAGGCTATGCTATGCTCAAGATTATATGTTAAATGTTGAATGGTCACATGTGAGAAAAGCATATTCAAAACCCCTTTTTGTGAAAGAAAATGTGATTGGAATCTATAGTGAGGATGGTTTGATTGGATGGTGCAGTGTGCGCACTGGGAATGTGAAAGACTCCTCACTAAAGATTCATAAGGACTAGAACCTTGTG
The DNA here is from genome assembly GCA_019359835.1 of Pharus latifolius. Classification (NCBI taxonomy): domain Eukaryota; kingdom Viridiplantae; phylum Streptophyta; class Magnoliopsida; order Poales; family Poaceae; genus Pharus; species Pharus latifolius. The sequence continues at coordinate 17,694,077 of CM033328.1, read as the reverse complement.
TTGTACTTCTATGCGGCATGAAAAATGTACCAACCACTTGCCCGGTTATGGGACGGGCGCAACTTAGTAGCTTTCTTAGTATTAGCTTTTCCCTGCAATGGTTGTCGGTCCGGTTTCTTGCGAGGAACTGGTGAGCCAGTAAGGGCCGTGAGTGATGTGAGTTCAAAAAAATTATGAGAGGAAAAGGTGGAAAGAAGGAAGACGCCCTATGCCAGATTAAGTCGTGCGCAACTGTTATCAAGAGAGGCTATGTGTCTTGCGAGAACATAGACCCAGGCTAGGAAGTAAGGCAGTGGGGAGGACCCACAATGGTACTTGAGACTTAACTGTCTATTTACCGGGCAGGGAATTGTTAATGCTAGGACTGTAAACTGTTGTGTCATCTCGGCCTTGTCACATGCGTAAAAGTCGGATGGAGAGGTACAGACTTGAAAGCCGAATGATCGGTGGATTAAGGTGGTACACCTTTGCAAAGTATAAAAAGTATCGGATACTCTGAGCTCCCAGGTTATGGAGTCTGCACGTGGTGGAGTCTATCGACGTCGATGCAGCACAAGTAGCTTTTGGAAAGTTTTTCACAAAATCTGAGTAAAGTGGTGACTCATGAAAGACCGCCACACATAACATTTCCTGAAAATCTAGCTTAGGGTTTTAAAAACCTCGCTTTCGAAAATAAAGTCTTTTCTTCAAAACTAAGTGTGAAAATCTATTCTATATATATATAAAGCCAAAGAGCCATTCTTTGAAAATTTCCCCCTCATCTATATATACCTGCATTCTTATTTGGGTCTTGTTGAGCACCATGTGGACAATGTGCTCACCCTTGCCTTTACAAACAAAATTTAGAAGAAGGATTGATTGACCATGAGTCCTATGGACTTGAACCCAATATGGAACAAGAAGAAGAAAGTGAAGACCCAGCTTGTTAGAGGGTTACGTACCAAGTGGAGTCCGATGTGGAGAAGGCCCGTGCAACACCGCTGTAGTTGAAGATCAAGACTAATGAAGTCCTTTTGCTTACTATTGTTGTTTCATTTTATGTCGACCTTTGTGTCGAAAACTCCTTAATTTTGTATCAACATTTAAACGCGTCATTTTGTCGCTATGTTAATGTAATGTTGGTCCCTGTGATCAGCACTTGTTTTTAATTACTCGCATTTTTATATAATGCATCTTGTTGTTTTGAGCTGCAATGTACCATTTCTGAGTGCAATCCACCTGGGCGATTGCCACCGGATTCCTCAAATCAGGGTCCCACAAAATCTGGTATCAGAGTATTGGCTCGACTGTAGGTCGTGACCCTTAGATAGACTTTGGTGTCCCTAGAAGAAAAAGTTCGCTAGTACTTTGACAAAAATTTGTTTACGAAAACCTATTTTCCTTAAGAAAAATGTTACTTTTTGATTATTTGAAAAAGGTTTTAGACTTCACTTAAAACTCGTAGGTGCCTTTCATTCCATCTTCAGATGGCTTCCGGCAGGAGATACCTTCATGGTGACGAGCATGGATCATGGGCGCTGTTGCTGTGGATAATGCTGCAATTTCTTGGAGCGCGGGATAGTCAGAGACCAGTATACTGTGTCTGGCAGGATGAGATCAACGGATGACCCATTGGTTGTCGGGCTTCAATGATTGTCTATGAGATTCTCGAGCACGGGAGAGGCTCAGTAAGACGTCAAGCCCACAGAGGAGAGGAAGAAGATGCTATCTTAGACGCTGCCCGTCGGGCCGTAGGTACCGTCCGACAGTTGTACAGCGACTACCTTTCGGATCCCCCCTACCGTTTCATGCCTTATCAGGTCCCCGGATCAGAGTATCGAGTTGTTCTTCCGTCCAGCGACCGAGAGGACGCTATTCTGACGAAGACCCGAGATGTCGTTCATGCTTCGGAGATCGGATACACCGCCTACTTCGTGACTACGAGCGTGTTCGCGATGACCGTCAGTACCTTGAGGGCATGCTTATGAGGGCTCGTGCAAGTCTCCAAGAGAAGGAGAGGCAAATTCAAGTGTTAGCTGAATCAAGTGGAGAGAAGGACCTCGAAGCTGCAGAGTCAGTTATCAAGAAGAGTTTCCCAAAGTTAAAGATTACCGCTCACAAGAGAGTAGGAAACTTAAAGGAGTATCTCAGCGGTTTCACACCTGTGTTGCGCGGCATAGTCATCAATGGTCAGACGATCGAGCTTCCCAACACTGCGGAAAAGGAGAAGACCCCTGAAGGAAAAGGAAAGGATGATGATCCGATGGATGCAGATGATGATGAGGAGGAGGATCACGAGGAGTTAGAGCCTTGTGATTCTTCCGATGATGATGAGTGACCGCAGACTTCCTTTGATTCGACCTTTTGTGCCTGACCCAGCAGACATTAGATTTCCTTTTGCTGTAGCAGTTGTTTTTAGTTTGGTTGATGTATGTCTGTGTGCTGGTTGTTAGATGAGCTCTGTAAGCCGATGAGGCTAAAAGCTTTGTACTTTTGAAAAGATGATTTATGAAAAAGTCATTTTGCATATCCTTATTCTTACCTCTTGAGTTAATGCCAGCATTCTGCTAGCATCCCTGTGTGTGATTCTTTCCGAATCAATGTCTCTATTCTCAGCCTCCTATTTGAGTAGGATGGTTAACATGCGTGCAAGACCCCAAGAAGGAGAACTCGAGGGAAATCCCAGCAATGCAAGAGCTACACCTGGAACAAGAAGCCGTACTAACCCTGATAGACTAGGATCTTCTTCGACGATGCTGCAAGGAGGCGACATCAATGACGTACTGTTATGGATGGAGTGAAACCGACAAGAGTCAGCAACTGTGCAGAATCAGATCTTAGGACAGTTGATGCAACACATAGCATCTGGACAAGCTGAGGGATCTGCAACTGGAGCGAAACTAACTGAGTTTCAGAAAATACGTCCCCCGACCTTTTCGAGTACAGAGGACCCCATCAAGGCCGACGATTGGCTAAGAGATGTAGAAAAGAAGTTGAACACCGTTAGGTGCAGCGACGAAGAGAAACTTATCTATGGATCAAATCAACTAGCTGGACCCGCTGCTGCTTGGTGGGAAAGCTACCAGACTGTACACTCCAACAAGGATTCAATCACTTGGAACGAGTTTAAGGAAGAATTTCACAAGTACCACATTCCGAAGGGCATTGTACAAGCAAAACGCCGAGAGTTCGTGAATTTGCAACAAGGAAATAGGACCGTCAAATAGTACCTGCATGAATTCATTCAACTGGCAAGGTATGCCCCGGAGGACATTGCAACGGAGGAGAGAAAGATCGATAAATTTTGCGAAGGACTGCAAAATTCCTTGCAATACCAGCTGTCATCTCATGAGTTCACTGACTTCCATGTCCTGATAAATCGACTGCTTAAAATGGAGGAAAAGAGGGGGGTAATCGAGGAAGACCGAAAGAGGAAGGCTTTGCCCAACTCTTATCAAGGAAGTGCTAGTCGAGGGAGACCGATGCCTACTTATCGGCCAGCCTTCAGACAGCCGCAAAGTCCCCAAAGGCCTACACCTATTACAATACCACAATGTACCAGATGTAGAGGAAACCATTTCTTGAAGGATTTTCAAATGAAGAATGAAGAATGTTTTCATTGTCGAAGGAAGGGACATCGCAGGAACACTTGTCCACTACAACACTTACCATCCAATGCCCGAGCACAAGCTGCAAGACCCCCTGTTCCAACCCAAGGCTTCGCCAGAAGTGCTCCACCCTCTAGAGGAGGAAGATTCCAGAATGGCTGAGGTAGAGGAATGCCTGTTGCAGGTCGCGGAATACTCAACTACGCATCTTCCATTGAAGCGGGAGAAGCATCCGATGTTGTGATCGGTAGGATCTTCATTCACTCCGAACTTTCAATTGCATTATTTGACCCTGGTGCTCCTCATTCATTTGTGTCAAGATCTTTCATGCTCAGAAATAAGTTACCAGTATCTGCATTAGAGTTCCCTATTTTAATTCAATCCCCTAGGACTCGGATGCCTGTCAACTCTATCTGTAGAAATATCGCCTTTAGTATTGGCAATTTAGGATTCCTAGCAAACCTACTAGGTTTGGACCTTCAAGGATTAGATGTCATTCTTGGAATGGACTGGTTAGCCAAGCATAAAGGACAAATGGACTGTGAGAAGAAAGCAATAACCTTGACGAATGCTGAAGGAAAACAAGTCACATTCCACGCAGAAAGATCAATGGTGAACAACCGAGTATGCAGTTTGAACAGCTTAGAAGGAATTGAGTTTGAAGGAGTTCCCATAGTAAATGAATACCCAGAAGTTTTTCCCGAAGAGCTTCCTGGAATGCCACCAGATCGGGACATTGAATTCTCAATCGAATTGAAACCCGGATCTGCACCTTATGCAAGAAAGCTTGCACGTATGACAAGTGAAGAACAAGAAGAATTAAGAAAGCAAGTGGAAGAATTGGAGAGAAAGGGATTTGTTAGAACAAGTTCCTCACCTTGGGGAGCCCCTGTGCCATTCGCTAAGAAGAAAGAGGGCAGCCTACGACTTTGTGTCGACTACCGAAAACTGAACTATATGACGATCAAGAACAAGTATCCTTTACCAAGGATCGCTGATCTCTTTGATCAACTAAGAGGAGCAAAAATATTTTCAAGGACCGACCTGAGGTCTGGATACCACCAACTGAAGATTCAAGAACAAGATATTCCAAAGACTGCATTCATAATGAGATATGGATTGCATGAGTTTACCGTGGTGCCGTTTGGTTAATGAATGCACCAGCAGTGTTCATGAATCTGATGAACAAAGTTCTCATGGAATTTCTGGACAAGTTTGTCATTGTGTTTGTCTATGACATTCTCATCTTTTCAGAGTCAGAGGAAAAGCACTCACAACATCTCAGGATGGTGCTGGAAAAGTTAGTAGAACAACAGTTGTATGCCAAATTTGATAAGTGTGCCTTTTGCATAAAAGAAATCTCATTCCTAGGCCACATTATCTCTGGCAAAGGAATCTCCATGGATCCATCAAAAATTCAGGCTATCATAGAATGGAAACAACTGGAGACAGTAACTAAAGTAAGAAGTTTCCTAGGATTAGCCGGATATTACCGGAGATTTGTCAAAGGATTCTCTAAGATTACAAAGCCACTCACCAGACTACTAAAGAAAGATGTTCCATTCAACTGGACAGAAGGATGTGAAAAGAACTTTGAGGAACTGAAGAAGATATTAACAACCGCACCTGTTCTTACGCTACCAGATAACAAAAAGGATTTTGAGGTTTATTGTGATGCGTCAAAGCAAGGACTAGGTTGTGTCCTTATGCAAGAAGGAAGAGTCGCAGCTTATGCATCAAGACAGTTGCGACCACATGAGGAGAACTATCCAACTCATGATTTGGAATTGGCCGCCGTTGTTCATGCGCTAAAGATTTGGCGACACTATCTACTCGAAAATAGATGTGAAATCTACACGGACCCAAGAGTCTGAAATACATCTTCACCCAACAAGACTTGAACATGAGACAGCAAAGATGGTTAGAACTGATTGAGGATTATGACCTTGGAATACATTACCACCCTGGAAAAGCAAATGTAGTAGCAGATGCCTTGAGCAGAAAATCCTACTGCAATCAAGCAAAGACATTGGAAATACCGCCCCAATTGCTTAGAGATTTCAAAAAGATGAGTTTAGAATTTGTTGAACAAGGAACCATCGCCGCATTAACAGTAAATTGTGAACTGAAGGATCAAATTCGAAAAGCTCAAGAAATAGATCAGAGCATTCAGAAGTTGAAAGAGGATATGAAATGCGAAGATGCAATTGACCTTCGTGAGGACGAAGAAGAAATTTTGTGGTATCATAATCGAATCTGCGTTCCAGATAACAAAGAAATCAAGAACATGATACTGCAAGAAGCCCATTGTACCCCATATTCTATCCACCCAGGCAGTACAAAGATGTACCAAGATCTAAAGGATCAATTTTGGTGGAAAGGAATGAAGAAGGAAATTGCCGAGTTTATAGCTTCTTGTGACACCTGCCAAAGAGTGAAAGCGGAACACCAGAAACCTGCAGGACCGCTGCAACCCCTACCAACCCCGGAGTGGAAATGGGACGAAATTGGAATGGATTTCATAGTTGGCTTACCAAGAACTCAGCAAGGATACGATTCTATATGGGTTATAGTCGATAGATTAACGAAAGTGGCTCATTTTCTACCTGTAAAGACTCAGTACACGACAAATAAGCTGGCAGAACTATATCTTACCAGGATTGTCACGCTGCATGGAGTACCAAAAACAATTGTCTCGGATAGAGGAATACAGTTTGTATCAAAGTTTTGGGGAGAGTTACAGAAATCCCTGGGAACAAGATTAAAGTTCAGTACCGCTTACCACCCGCAAACTGGAGGCCAAACGGAAAGAGTGAACCAGATTTTAGAGGACATGTTGAGAGCGTGTGCTTTGGACTATGGGAATTCTTGGGAACAATTTCTGCCATACGCAGAATTTACTTACAACAATAGTTATCAAGCGAGTCTACAAATGGCTCCTTATGAAGCACTTTATGGAAGGAAGTGCCGCACGCCACTATATTGGACCGTTGTGGGACAGAAACAATTTTTAGGACCGCAATTAGTGGACGATGCCACTGCTCACGTGAAGATCATACAAGAGAGATTGAAAACAGCCCAATCCCGACAGAAGAGTTACGCCGACAGCAGAAGGAGAGAACTATCCTTCGAGATAGGTGATTACGTGTATCTTGAAGTGACACCCTACAAAGGAGTACGACTGTCGTGGTACTGCGAATACCCCGGCAGGTTTTGTGAACGATCCTAGCGAAGATTACTCGGCGCGGGCTGACCGGATGACCGGTCCTCCCCCGCTGGACAAACACAAGAAATGACACGAGGATTTATACAGGTTCGGGTCCCGGTGGGGGCCCTAGTCCTGTCGGTGCGCTCCCGACTGGAGTCGGCTGGGGAGGCTCTCTCCGGGGGAGAGGCTTCCGGAGCACACCTGTTAGTTTTTTTAACTATTCCAACAAATGAATCACCTGCTTACAACTGAGGGGTACAAGGGCTATTTATAGCCCCAAAAAGAAGCAGAAAGACCTATCTACCCCGGAAGCCACCGTCGGATCGAGGGGTAGTGTAACGCCCTGAGTTAGGGGTGAAAATTTCCTTTTTCATAAATAGCATGCATGCATGTATCTGTAGTAATAGCCAGATCAGTTTCTATCTCAAGCCCTGAAATCTCCAAAATCTATCCTGTGACCTCAAATGAAGATCAGATTGTTCAGATATGATCTATCAGTTTCTTTGAACTTAAAAGCCTTCAGAACCTAGATCCAATTCTATCCCTAACTCTCAGATTTATCAGCTCCTTCTGTTTTCGAAAACAGAAATACCTTCTATTACTTAAATACCCTAAGTTTCAGAAATACAGATTTAATCCGAATCTTGACCAAGTTCAGACCAGATTATTCCTGGAATATGATCATGGGTATGTCAATACCTTAATATAAAAAGTTGACAGCCATATTTCACCATCTAGACTCTTTTCACAAATCAGTCCAAGAATTATCGCAAAATAGTCCTTATCTGTTATTTGAAAATCCAAAAAGGCTAAAATCTCCAGATTAACTCCAAATTCAAAATTTCTTCGGCAAATCTTCTCAAAATGCTATTTGTTACAAGTTTCTCTTCTGTTCAAATTCCAAAATCTCATCCTAAGTACCAGAATTCAAAACCAAATGAAATTCAGATTTCAATTATCCTAAATTACCCTATTTTCAGTTTGTATCAAAAACTATTCAAACGTATCATATTTTATCAATTATCATTGCCAATTAACCTGTTGAATATAATCTACCAGATTAGTGAAATCAAATTCAACTCTAACCTTCCAAATCTCCAGAATTACAGATTGGTCCAATTGTGAAAATCAAATATTGCAAATCAGCACAATTTCGACCAGGCTAGCTACTGTGCGCACGACCAGGAACTGCCGTGCTTGTGCGCCGTGATTGCTCATCGCCGGTGAGGCTTCGCCCGCGCTCGTGACCATGCATGCCGGTGCGCACGTGTCCCCACTCCAGCTAGTGCCGTGGCAAGGCCGCTGCTACGTCGACGACCAGTGCTGCTCCCGCGCGCGATCAACGGCTTTTTGTCAGCAACTCCTCGCCACGTCGCTTTGCCGCGCCAGTGTTGTCGCCACCGCTTGCTACAACTTCGCCAGGTCCCGATGAAGCGACATTGTGATCAGCTGAAGACTTGTCGCCGTCGCATCACCGTTCTTCGCTGTGTCTTCGCCGCTGTTGCTCCAGCACGCAACCAGTCAAGTCACCGGCTGCCAATTACTTCGTTGCCTCCTCCTTGCAAGCTTCGCCTGGTCTATTTAAACCCCACTGTGCTCAGCAATTCCCTCATACTTCACCAGAAACCAGCCAAGTTCCAGAATTTGCTGTTTTCGTTTTCTTCTCCGGCGAGCCGTCGAGGAGGCTCACGGTGCCAGCTCACTTCACTGCATCTCCTGCCAAATTGAAGCTAACAGTGAGTACCTCTCATCCTCCTGATTGTACTGTACTATTTAATTGCTCCCCGATGACCCCTAACGCCGGCAATCACCGGAAATGGCTGAAAATCGAAGATTGCCCTGTTCCGGCAATGCAGGCCAAATCAATTCGAATTAGCCCTCGAGCCTGTGAAGCAAATTGATCAGTGGGTTATTTCAAGCAAGCCTGTAAGCTTAGAATCCCTAATTAAACATCATTCGAAGCTTTTCCCAAATTCAAGCTCTACCAGAAAACCGGCGATCGTCGCCAGGCTTCTCCGGTGATCCTCCAGTCAATTTGATGCTACCAGAAGCTTCCCTATACCTCCTAGATGCTCTCCAAGCAAAGAATTAAGTTCTCTCGGCCTGTAGCAAAAACCCCCATATAGCAGTGTTCTTCTCCGGCACAGTTCACCGGAAAAGTGTTCCCGGCCATTTCAGCCCTCGAAACTTTGTCATTTAGATGTACCTTAGTCTCCTGAGTATTTTTGTCTTCTAGCTCGACACCTAGATCGGCCTAGATTGGAAGTTATAGCCATGCCAAGTTTGTGTCCAGAACTGCTCCAGTGCAGCCAGTTCATCTCTGTTCATCATCAAATTTCTTGCTTTCCAGCCATTTCTTGCCCTAGATCCTGTTGACTTAATTGTTCCTGTTATCAATGCCTACCTCCCAGACAAAGTGGTGCATCATTTGGAGCTCCAGATCAAAAGTTATGCTAAGCCCTAGTTTTTGACATTGTCAGCTCTATGCCAGAGCTTGTCAGCCAGTGGCATTGACCTTGTTTACCCACTTCTGGTTGTGTAATTTGAAAATCACTTTGTCCACTAAATTTGTAGAGTTGTGATCTACATTTTATTCTACTACCACAAGTTAAAATAACCCCTCTATCATTCATCGACCCTATGTCGATGCTTTGAACCGAATGTCGATCTAAAGACGTTCGCTGTTTTTGAGCGAACCAGTCGCAACCTTGACATCATTCTGATATTTTGAGACATTTGGAACCTTGTAAACCTTTGACAACTAATCTTAACATTGGTTTCCTTAACTTAACCCTAATCAGCCTCTTAACCCAATCATTTCAGAATCATCAAGACTTCATCTTTGCATCATTGCATATAGTATAATAATGTATTGAAAAGATTATGATTATTGGTTGTTTGTTTGATTTGAGAGCAGATCAAGAGCCCGAGTTCGAGGACTTCACTGTGGATCCGACGTCGACTGCTGTATTTTACGACGCGGAAGGCAAGTCATATCCTTGGTCATTTTGAACCTATATTTTAAATGTTGCTATAATATAACCTTGAATATAGGCAATATTGCATGTGAAAGATTGAGAATGGTTGATTTATGAATTGGCAGTACTAGACTGGTTATCGGTGAAATGTGAAATAAACAAGTTTTGAGCCATGAACTATTATATGTATTTATATACTTATATTCATGAAATAAAACCCCTAGCCGTGACCAGAAAAATGGTATGGATGGCTGTAGCACTGGAGGTGCTAGACTGCAAAGGAATGCAGGCACTGAAGGTGCAGGGTTGTGGATGATCTGGTCACTGGCATATAAGGACTAGAACCTTGTGTTGTGCGTCTAGTGGCATGAACAACGTGCTAACCGTAAGCCTGGTATGGGACAGGCCTGAACAAGTAATTATGTGGATCGCACATGAAACCCCTGCATGAGATGTGTAGTGATGCACGATAAACACGGAGCGCGGCTCCCACACATATCACTGAAGGTGATCAAGCACGCTGACCCAGTAATGGGAATAAGCAATGGGGTGAAGGTTTGGATACAACCTGCCACAACTGTGCCTCGCTGAGAGCCACAGGGTCGGGGGTGAATTGTAAGTGATACATAACAAAAGTTCTTGTTATTTCCACCTTGCCGCTCACAGTATGAAGTGAGTCAGGGGTCCAATCATCTTGTTATGATAGGAAAGGTTTGAAAGTGGAATATCTTGCGGGTAAATTGGTACCTCTCTGCAGAGTTAAAAATGTATTCGAATACTCCGAGCTCCCGGGTTTTATAGGAGTCTGCTGCGGTGGATTAAATCCACGGGGTGTGACACAAGTACTATTTTCTAAATAAAATATGTTTAAATCAAGATTACCCAAATGACATGTGTTGTCATGATAAGGAGTGCTACCGTGGGCTGTCGTGTGTCGACGTGTCGCAGTAGTGCTATAATCTAGTGAACATGAGTGATGATGTTATATTATAAAAAGTGCTGCCATGAGATGAGGTATGAAAGAAAAAGGATTATTTTACAAATATCCATAATTCTTGACTAGTCTAGGTTCATATCATCACTACTATATGTATCTACTCTTACCTATGACTTGCTGAGTACGTAAGTGCTCACCCTTGCAACATTCAACTCAATAGATGGAGCCTACCTTGATCAAGATGATGGCACGGAGTACTACGTGGATCCAGAAAGAGGAGAATCAGTTCCGCCAGAACCCTGAAGTGTGTTGTTCTGCCGTCAACTTCTTTTGTGGGAGGGTCACCTATCTTCTGCTGTGTAGTTAAATATTTTGTTAAACCCTGAATGCCTTGCAGGCATTGTAATCCTCTTTATGTAATATTAAGGCCAGCAGGCCACACTGCTTAATATTTTGTAAGTACTCTGTTGCAATGTAATATACTCCTGTGTTTGACTCATCCTGGGAAGTCAAAGGGTTGTGGTTGAGACTAGCTGCAGCGAGCTAGGTCTCTACAGGAGTAGTCGTTGTCCCAGTCTCGGGGCGCGACAGGTAGCGACGTCCTTCTCCCGGTCAAACGCCTTGGATGCTTGACAGGTGGCCGCTGATCCCCGAGGCGCTCCTCGCATGACCTGCACGTGATAAACAACTCGAGACTTTACCTTTATAAGGGTGATGAGGCCCGGGACATGCGCCGGAGGCCAGGTCCCGGTAGCAAAAAGGCGGTGCCCGGGGAGGCACCGGAGGCCACGTCCCCGGGCAAATGGCTACGCCCGGGACCGGCGCCGGAGGCCAGGTCCAAGGGGCCAAAATGTGGCGCCCGGGGAGGCACCGGAGGCCACGTCCCCGGGCAAATGGCGGCGCCCGGGACCAGCGCCTGAGGCCAGGTCCCGGGGGCCAAAATGGCAGCGCCCGTGGAGGCCCCGGAGGCCTCGTCCCCGGGCGAACGTGACGCAACTTACCTGGACTTAGTCACGCGGAGATTTCCCCCTACAGCAGCCCCCCATGCCCCCCGGGGACGATGCTCGAGTCCCCGGTGGGTGTGGTACATGTCACCGGGAAAATCTTCGGACCAAGCCACCGGAGCCGTGACGATTCGGCTTCCGTGCCCAGCGCTTAAGGCCGCGCCGTTTCACCATAAATGCGCTCGCGGCTCGAACCGGCGCCTCTATTCGCGCGCCCGTCCCTTCGTTTCCCTCGAGCGGTTTGAACTTCAACGGTCCAGATTGCTCCGCGGGGTGCCACGTGGTGACCATCTGGACCACGGCTCGCCCCTATAAATAGGGCCTTGGGGGGCCCGGGAACTTCATTCCGAACTTCTCATCCTTAGCGAGTTTAGCTCTCCTGGTAGCTCTCTCCCGGTAGCTCTTTCCCGGTAGCTAGCGCCCGGTAGCAAGCGTCCAGCACCTTTAGACGTAGCCTCCTGAAAAGTCAGCCTCTGGAAGAAAAACTGACCTGATGGCGCCGAAGGGTCGAGCGAAGACGACCGAGGTGCCCCCGGAGGAGGTTGCTCCGGACTTCCTCTGGGCGTTCGAGTTCACGGCCGAGGACGCGGAGTCCATGGTCGAACGCTGCGTCGTCGAGGATGGGGACATCCGTGTCCCCGTGAAGAAGGACGGAGCCCCCCGCCCCAGGCCCGGAGAGATCGTGGCCTTCGAGGCCTTCCTGGAGGCGGGGCTCCGGCTCCCGGTGCATCCCTTGCTCCGGGAGTTTGTGAAGGAGTATGGGGTGGCTTTAAACCACCTCACCCCGAACGCGATCGTCCGGATGGGCCTCTTCATTTCGCTCTACGAGACGGCCACCGGGCGGGAGCCTACCCTACGCGCCTTCCGGTACTTCTACGAACCGACGGTGAGGAGCTCCCACCTAGTCAAGGGGGCACCCAAGTCCCCCTTCGGCTCCGTGATGGTGCAGATGCTATCGTCCCGGGTGGCCGATTACCCGGCGGCAGCCTCCCGGGACCATCGGGGCGACTCGATCCGGAGGTGGTCCTACCTCCGGGTCCGGGACAACGAGGTGATGTACGCCCCGGAGCCCGCCTCCTACAGCAGGTCGTCCGCGCCGAAGCCTCCGGTGTGGACGGACGAGGAGCTCGAGCTCCTCGGCAAGGTGATCATCTCCCGGAAGACCCGCTCTATGCGGGACGCTGCCGAGGAGATGATGCTCCTGAGGATCTCCCCCTTCTCACGCGGGAGAAGGGGGATCGGCATGGGCCCAGAGCAGCAGCCCCCGGTCAAGCCAGTGACCCGACGTAAGTTCCAGTAACCTGCTTCATTGCACTTACAAATTTTTCAAAATTTGACTAACTCTTCACCTCTTGTAGTCCGGCCGTACCCGGCGGCGCGGGAGAAGGCGGAGAACCTCCTGGGGAGGTACTTCGCCGATAAGCACGAGCGCGTCGTGCGCCTCATGAGGGAGGGCCCTCCGCATAACTTGGTAGCTGAAGCCTACGGGCTGAAGCTGCCGGAGAGGAAGCCCCTCCCCACCCCCGGGTCGCACAAACGGGGGAAGGACACGGCCGGGGGCTCTGAGCCTAAGAAGGCCAGAGTCCAAAAAGCCCCCGGCCCGTCTACGACGCCGGCGGCGACACCGGCGAAGCCCCGGGACGAGACCCCCTGGACCGAGCACGCCTGGGCATCGGCCTGGAAAGAAGCAACACCCCCTCCCCCGAAGAGCCCCGTCGAGGCCCAGGGGAAGGAGTCGGCCGCGGGTGGAGTGGCCCGTGGACGAGGGGGGGAGCCCGTCGGTCTATGAGGTCCCGCCGGAAGTAGGGGCCCCGGGGGCCCTCCCACCCCGGAAGGGCAAAGGGCTGATGATCCCCCCCCCGGCGAGGGACCCCCTCCGAAGCGTCCTCAGCCACTTCCTCGGGGGGCACTTCGGCGACAAAGGCGACGACGACCACCACCCCGACCGAGGTCATTCCGGGCGCCCAGGTCTGGGAGCCCGTTACCGGCCGCGGCGGGACAAGCGCCGGGGGGGAGACACCCCTGCTTTCCGCAGGGGAGGTCGAACGTTATGTGGAAGGCCTGCAGACCCCAAAGGTCCAGGCCTTCGTTGCGGGGGGGACGCTCCATGAGCTTTTTGCGGAGCTCCGGTCCCTTCAAGCCCAGGTACTCACCCGAAGCGGTTGTCGCTTTCTCCTAGTCCTCTGCATCCAAAATTTTTCTAACTCTCGAATTTATAGGGGGCGGCGATTACCTGGGGCGTTGAGCAGCGCGTCATCCGGCTGCTCAAGGATGAGGAGGACAAGGCCGCCACCTACCTGGGCCAGCGGGACGAAGCTCTCCGGGAGATGGCCCGGGTCCAGGCCCAGGTTCACGTCTCAGAGACCGTGAACGGCCGCCTCCGAGAGGAGGCGAAGGAGAGGGAGGAGGCCTTCCGGGAGCTCGAGGGATCGAGCGTCCGGGTAGTGGTGGACGCGGACCGCTCCGTTCGCTCGGCCCTCGAGAGCCTTGGCGTAAGCCTAGGCTCCGGGGGTGGCTCGGAGGTACCCCCGGCCACGCTCACGGAGGCTGTGCATTTTCTTAACGCACAAGTCTCCGTGATCCCGGAGGCAGCGGACGCCCGGGCGCGAGGCCGGGCGATCCCCGTCATTGCGGCCGCGGCCGGGCTCGTCAAGCACCGGGGAGTGGGCGCCTGGGCGATCGGGGGCCGCATCCCGCGGAGCTTCCCCGAGTTCTTCGAGCCCTCGCGCCGGGAGGTGGAGCAGCTCGCCGGGGGTTTGTACGACCGGATCATCCGGGTGAGATTCCCGGCACCGGCGCCTCCGGCAGTGGACGCCCCAGCCCCGGCCTCGGAGGAGGCCCCCCGGGGGGAGGACGCCAATGAAAGACTATGAGCCTGCCCCCGAGTCTTTAGATAGGACCCTTTTGTTTTCTTAGGACTTTTGATCCCGGTAGCTTCTTAGAAGAAGCCCCGGACACTTGTAAAAAGATATTTTGAATGCAATAGAGTTAGAAATTTTTCTAAGTCTTTGAATTGAATGCAATGATACCAGGGTTCCCGGGAGGTTGCTCCCGGGCGAAGGTCCGGGAGGGGCTCTCCAGGGGATGCCCAAGCGGCTTTAATATTGCTAAGCCTCATCTCCGGGGAGCGCAGCGGGGACGCCGTCCGGGAGCCCGTCCGGTTAAGGTGGCATCCGGAGTGGCACTTGGACAATTTTGACAATCATCACGCCGAATTGTCCCCTCCGCGTCCGGGGTTCCGAATGATACCTCCTCTCCGGATACTTCCACTGGCGGGATACGAGTTCTGGCCCGAAGATGTGCTCCGGGACGCTCGGCGCCGCGTGCGCGCATTGTACCGGGACTTGGCCCGAGAGCTAGCGGAGAGCCTCCGGGAGTATTAGGCGTAGGAGCCTTAGGAGGTAGAGGGTCCCCCGGGTTAGAGCCCGAGTTGTACCGTTTCCGAAGCCCACCGGAGGGGGAAGATGTCCTCCGGGTTTGACAATCAATAAAGATGTTTGCTTGCTTCTTCTTTCGTTGTCTTTTTATTTTTTCTTCTTGGGTGGTCTGGATGACTCCTGTTGACAAGGATGAGCTAAGTTTGCTCGTGGGAGGTGTGGTCAACACCCGGGGGTTCCTTATCCCCCCCGCCCACAACGGGCCGGAGGGTAGCTCCGCGCGCTGTGGGGGTAACAAGGCCCCCGGGGTGGAAGTGACCTGTAGCATGAGAATTTTTCTATGTTAGAAAATTCTAAAATGAGGTTTCCAAGGGAAAGACCTTCCGGGAGACAATCGTCCGGTCGCTGTGAGAACGGGGAGCCGGGAATAAGGCCTCGTGTGGAAGAAACATCCAAGAAAACCCGATGACATTTCCGGAGGCGAGCTTCCTAGGAGATGATTGTCCGGTCGCCGTGAGAACGGGGAGCCACGAATAAGGTCTCCGGGGAAGAAATGCCCGAGAAATCCGTAACTTCCCCGGGAGACAATCATCCGGTTGCCGTGAGGATGGGGAGCCGGGGATAGGGTCTCCGAGAGGCAATCATCCGGTCGCCGTAAGAACGGGGAGCCGGGAATAGGGTCTCTGGGAGACAATCATCCGGTTGCCGTGAGGACGGGGAGCCGGGAATAGGGTCTCCGGGAGGCAATCATCCGGTCACCGTAAGAACAGGGAGCCGGGAGTAGGGTCTCTGGGAGGCAATCATCCGGTCGCCGTAAGAACGGAGAGCCGAGAATAAAGTCTCCGGAGACTAGATACCCAAGAAAGCCATTAGACGTCCCACTGGGGAGAGCGTCTACCCCCGGAGGAGGAAGAGATATCCAAGAAAGCCATTAGATGTCCCACTGGGGAGAGCGTCTACTCCCGGAGGAGGAAGTGCCCGATGACGGGTCTTGAGTGTTTTGGCAGGGGACTAGTCTCCCAAAGTGACTCGTTACCGCGGCCGCTGGGGACCGGGTTGCCGCTTACACCCTCAGTCCACAAGGGCTAATCGTAAGCCGCCCTACAGGAGGGACTTGCTGGGTCTGGGCCCACTTCCTCACGGGGAGGGCATCCTCACGGGGAGGGCGTCCTCGTGGGGAGGGCATCGCCGCTAGGGGCGGTAATAAGAAGAACCTGCAATGAGACAGTTGAAGAGCAAGACCTATGTATTGCAAATAAAATGAAGTACAGTGCCTCCCCTGCGAAGTCGCGAAAGGGGAGGAAAAGGTAAGTACAGTGTCCCTCCTCCCCCTCCGGCGTGATCGCTCCAGGGGAGGGGACAGGCCCGCAAGGCTAAACATAGAACTTGCGAAGTAAACGCAAGTTCCACGTGTGCTTCAGCTCCTACTCTTGAAGGTTGGAGAGCTTGTAAGCCCCGAGCCCTGGACCGCGGAGATCCTGTAGGAGCCCTCCCACTTGGGGGAGAGCTTCCCCTGGGCTTGGGGGTCTGTGACGTGCTTGAGGACAAGGTCCCCAAGGCGAAAAGCTCTCTCGCACACACGCTGGTTATACGCGCGTGCCATCTCTTGCTCGTAGATGGCGTGGCGGAGGAGCGCTCGGTCGCGTTCCTCCTCCACGAGGTCAATCTCCAGGCGCTGGTTGGCCTCGTTGGCCTGGTACGCTGCGGGCGTGGCTCCCTCCAGGAGCTCGACCCGCAGTGACCGGAAGCCGATTTCCGGGGGGAGGACTGCCTCCACCCCGTAGACCAGGGAGAATGGAGTACGTCCCGTCGCCCGGGACGGGGTCGTGCGCATGGAGCAGAGGATGCTAGGGAGCTCCCCTGCCCATGCACCCTGCTTAGAAGCGGTTTGCTCAAGTCTCCGGTGCAATCCCTGTAGGATCACGCCGCTGACTCTCTCGACGGCCCCATTGCTCCGGGGATGTGCCACTGAGGCGAAGTGGATGACGAGCCCCAGGCCTTCGCAGAATTCCCGGAAATAAGCGGAGTCGAATTGGGTCCCGTTGTCCACGGTGATTTCCCGGGGGACACCAAAACGACATACGACGTTTTTCCAGAAAAACCACTGGACGGCCCGGGACGTGATGCTGGCCAAAGGCTCCGCCTCAACCCACTTTGTAAAATAGTCGACCGCGACTACCGCATACTTGTATCCTCCGGGTGCTGGGGGGAAGGACCCTAAGAGGTCCATCCCCCAGCGCACGAAGGGCCAAGTGATGGGGATTGTCTGCAGCGCTATAGGGGGGAGGTTCGAGCCCTTGGCCATCTTCTGGCATGCTTCACACGCAGAGACAAGGTCTCGCGCGTCGCGCATGACCGTTGGCAAGTAGAAGCCCTGCCGGAGGGCCTTGGCCGCGATGGCACGCGGGGCTAGGTGAGAACCACAGCTCGCCACGTGGATGTCTTCGAGACGTTGAAGTCCCTCCGGCCGGGGGAGGCAGTGCTGGAGGGCGGAAGCCCCCCGCTTGTAGAGCCTCCCCTCCAGCAGGAGATATGCCCGGGGTTTGGCCCGGAGGCACTTAGCCTCGGTCTCACTAGGAGGGTCCCCCTCCCCCTTGATGAAGGAGATGAGGAGGTCCATCCATGACGGAGCCCGGGTGATCTCGGCGACCTCCGGGACGCGAGGCTCGTCGCCCGTGTCCGGGGAGGCCACCGAGGGCTTCGTGATGATTTCCAAGAAAGCCCCCTTGTGGAGCGATTCCCAGGCGCTTGCGGCCCAGGCCAAGGCGTCGGCCCGGTCATTGTCCCTTAGCGGGATATGCTGGGCCTCGAGGCCGTCGAAATGCCTCTCCATCTTTCGCACTTCCTGCAAATAAAGACTTAAGTTTGCGTCATGGCACAGGTAAGACTTGCCCATTTGGCAAACTACGAGCTGAGAATCTCCCTTGACTAGGAGGCGCTGGATCCCCAGGGAGCGCGCAAGGCGCATCCCGAGGAGCAAAGCCTCGTACTCGGCGACGTTGTTGGCTTCTTTGTTCCACTGTACCTCCCCCAGAGGGAGGGACGACGGGACGGTGATGGGGTGACCCAAGAAGTACTGGCGAAGCTTCCAGGACGCCATCAGGAGGGCATAGCAGATCTTCTCCATCTCCGTGTACCGAGTTTTAGCCCCTTGGAGGGCCTCACTCACGTAGTACACGGGACGCTGCTGCCCCCCTTGCTCCTTCACCAAGACCGCGCTGACGGCGACGGGGGTCGCGGCGAGGTAGAGGAGCAAGGGCTCTTCTGGAGACGGGCTCACGAGCATTGGAGGGCTCGTGAGGTACTTCTTGAGGTCGTTGAAGGCTTCCTGGGCCTCGGGGGTCCAACGGAACCCCTCGAGCCCTTAAAGGATCTTGAAGAACTGGAGGCCTCGCTCCCCCGACCGGGAGACGAAGCGGCTGAGCGCGGCTAGGCGGCCGGAGAGCCGCTGGACATCCTTGACGGAGCGCGGCGGGGGCATATCTAGGAATGCCCGGATCTTCTCAGGGTTTGCCTCAATGCCCCGTTGGGACACAAGGAAACCTAGGAGTTTCCCCCCGCGCACCCCGAAGGCGCACTTCTCCGAGTTGAGCTTGAGCCCAAACGCGCGGAGGTTGCGGAAGGTTTCGGCCAGGTCATCGATGTGGGAGGCTGCGCGGGGACTTTTGACGACCGCGTCGTACACGTAGACTTCGACGTTGCGGCTGACTTGATCTTTGAAGACCAGCGTCATGAGGCGCTGGAAGGTCGCACCGGCGTTCTTGAGCCCGAAGGGCATATGGAGGTAGCAGAAGGTCCCGAGGGGAGTTACGAAACTTGTCTTTTCCTCGTCCCCTTCTGCCATCCGGACTTGATGGAAGCCCGAGTAGGCGTCTAGGAAGCTCATGAGCTCGCACCCCGCGGTGGAGTCGACGAGCTGGTCAATCCGCGGGAGCGGGAAGTTATCTTTGGGGTAGGCGCGGTTAAGGTCGGTGAAGTCCACGCACATCCGCCACCTACCGGTTGACTTCTTCACGAGGACGGGGTTCGCGAGCCACTCGGGGTGCAGGACCTGCCGAATGAACCCCGCCTCTCGGAGCCGGGTGATCTCCACCTTGATTGCCTCTTGGCGCTCGAGGGAGAGTTTCCGCAGCTTCTGTTTGATCGGGGGTGACCGGGGGCCACTGCGAGCTTGTGCTCAATGACCTCCTGGGCAACGCCCCGCATATCCGAAGGCTTCCACTCAAAAACATCGGAGTTTTCACGCAGAAAAGCTGCAAGTTGCGCTACATGCTCCTCGGGGAGCTCCACCCCGATCCGGACGGTTTTGTCTTCGTCGCCCGGGGACAGCAGGACCTTCCAGAGGCCCCCTTCCAGACGCGGCTTGAGGAGGGGCCTCCCGAGTGGTGGCGCAGCGACGTCTAGTTCCGGGAGAGAAGCCTCCCCCCCGGGCGTCTTTATGAGGTTGACGCTTCCGATTGTGGCCGCAGCGCGCTCGTATAGAGCACGGGCCATGTCTTCGTCTCCCCGGACGTTGATCACGCCATGCGGCCCGGGGATCTTCATGCAGAGGTAGTTTTGATGGGTGGCAACCCCCAGCCGGTTGATTGCGGTCCTCCCCATAATCGCGTTGTAGGAGGAGGGGAGGTCCACTACGTCGAAGCGGACCAGCTCGGTCCGGTAGTTCTCCGGGGTGCCGAATGTCATAGGAAGATCTACCTTGCCCACGGGGTGGATCGCCTTCCCGGGACAAAACCTTGTAGGGGCCCGGCCGCCGGCTGCAGGAGCTTCTCATCCACATGCATCTCTTTGAAGGCCTTCAGGAATAGGACGTCAGCGGAGCTCCCGCCGTCCACGAGGATGCGGGCCAGGTGGCAGTTGTAGACTGTCGCGGAGACGATGAGCGCGTCGTCGTGGGGGAAGCGAAACCCTCGCGCGTCTTCCGCCGTGAAGGTGAGGGGGACGTCCGACCACTTGGGTGGCGGGGACGCATGTAGCACCCCCACAACCTTGACCTCGCGCGCGTACTCCTTACGCTGGCGCTTAGAGTCCCGCCCAGAGGCGGACCCTCCCACGATGACGTTGATGTCGCGCTAAGAAGTTTGAAAGGGGAGAGCTTCTGAAGGCTCCCCCTCCTGTGTCTACGTCTGCTGACCCCCCGCGGGAGCGGGAAGGGCCGGAACAGCTGGCCTAGGAAGCAAGGAGGACGGAGTCCCCCCCCATGCCCGCGCTGGTCGAGGAACGCCGCGAAGTACTGCAGCAGCTGGCTGCAGTCTCCGGTAGTGTGGGTACTGGACCCGTGGAAGCTGCACCACGGTCCTTCCCGCCTTCTCCCCGTGGGGCCTTCCCGGCCGCGCGAAGACTGTCCTCCCCCATGACCCTTCGGTTTGGGGAAGGGGCGGTTGCCCCTCGGGGGGTCGCACGAGCCGCCTCCGCCCTCGAGGACAAAGGTGTCCCGAGGCCGTGGCTCGTTACGGCCCCCCTGCCTGGGGCGCTTGAGGGGATCCCTGGCCCCCCGGTCTGCGGGGGCGGGAGCCCCCTGGGTCTTCTTCCAAATGTCGTCTTCCTCCGCCCGAGCGTACTTTTCGAGTACGTTGAAGAGCTCTTCGGCAGAAGAGGGGCAGCTCCGGGAAAGTCTTTGGTGGAGCTCCCCCGGGAGGATGCCTCTTTTGCAGGCTTCGATGACCATAGAGTCGGGGACGTGGGCCACTTTGCTCTTCACCTGAGCAAAGCGCTTGAAGAAGCTTCTGATAGTTTCCCCAGTCCTCTGCCGGACAGTGTACAGCTGCGAGGAATCCAGGGGACGCACGTAGTTCCCCTGGAAGTTCGCGCAGAACTCCCGCTTGAGCTGCGTGAAAGACTTGATGGATCCGGCCTTCAGGTTGTAGAACCAGGAGCGGGCGATGCCGGTGAGGTAGAGGGGGAAGACGTTGCATTGTACCGTCTCGTCCCCCCCAGCCGCGGAGATCGCTGTGGAGTAGACCTGCACAAATTTGTAACGGTCGGCCTCACCGTTATAGTGCTCGATGTGGGGAGGGCGGTAGGGCCGCGGCCACCGGATGTTGCGAAGTCTTCGGCACAGGGGCTGGTTAGCCCCCTGCACTTCCTGGGGACAGTCCCGGTCACTATCTTCTTTGACGGGGGACACGCCCTCGTTGTCTGAGTCTGGAAGCGGTCCGAGAGGTCCGCCGAAGTGGCGGTGGCGACGCTTCTCCTCCGGACTGGGGTTGAGTTCGCAGACGTCCGGGCTATTCTCCAGAGAGGCGGGGTCTTCCGCGGGTCTCTTCCCCCGATGCCCAAGGCCAGGGGGAAGTTCTTCCCCGCGCTCGGGTGAATGCATTCGCTCGACCTCCCCCCGGGCGAAACGGACCTGTTCCGCCGAGGGAGGGAGCTTATGCACTGTAGCTACCGGCCCGAAGGCTTCCGGCGCCGGCTGGGGGGAGCCCCCCGCAAAGACCCCTGGGACCGGAAAGGGGGAAGCCCCTGTATTATCCGGAATCGGGGAGGGGCCGCCCACGGCAACGTTTGGAACCGAAGTGGAGGGGGCCCCAGTGGCAACGATCGGAACCGGAAAGGGGGAAGCCCATGTATCATCAGGAACTGGCGAGGGGGGAGCCCCTGCGGTGACGTCCAGGACTGGGGAGCTGATGCGGGGGGAAGTCCGCTGAGGCACGGGAGCTGCTCTGTCGACCGCCTCCGGTGTGATAAACGCGACGTGAGGGGCGGGACTGGCTCCCGGCGTAGGGAAAACCCCCGGCATCAAATAGGCTCCCAGCCCCGGGAATGGGCCTGGGACGGGGTACCCCCCTGGTGCCACGAAGGGCCCTGGCATGAAGTAGCCCCCCGGCACCGGGACGGGCCCGGGCGCCAGGAAGGGTCCGGACGTATATCCCGCCGAGGGAGGGAACCCCCCCGGCTGGATCATATGGGGCGGCCAAACCCCCGGAGGCCGGGGGAGCCGCTGGGTAACCCATAAACGGGGGCATAGTCCTCGGGTATGGGTGCGACGCAAATGTGGGGGCCGGAGGCCACGCCAACACGCTGAGCAGCTCATCCATTGAGCGCTGGGCGGGAAGCTGGCCCTCCACTAGAGCCTCAAGCAGGGCGTCTCGGGGAGCCGGGGGAGCCGTCGGGGGGAGACTGATCCCGGCCGAGGTCCCCGCGGTAACCGGGAGCGACCTGGAGGTTGAGGCACCTAAGTCAAGAGGAAAGGCGGGAGGCGGTACCTGGGCCTGACCGCCTCCGGGCAGAATCGCTGGGACAGCCGTGTCCCAAACGGATGGCACCGGGTCTCCGAGTCCGGCGTCACCGGGAAGGGTGCGAGCCCTTGTTCCTGGGGGAGCCATGGCATCTCGTCACGAGTCCCCACGGTCGGCGCCAACTGTCGTGGTATTGCGAATACCCCGGCAGGTTTTGTGAATGATCCTAGTGAAGATTACGCGGCGCGGGCTGACCGGATGACCGGTCCTCCCCCGCCGAACAAACACAAGAAATGACACGAGGATTTA
This sequence comes from Pharus latifolius, assembly GCA_019359835.1. Classification (NCBI taxonomy): domain Eukaryota; kingdom Viridiplantae; phylum Streptophyta; class Magnoliopsida; order Poales; family Poaceae; genus Pharus; species Pharus latifolius. The sequence continues at coordinate 17,671,499 of CM033328.1, read as the reverse complement.
TACAGGTTCGGGTCCCGGTGGGGGCCCTAGTCCTGTCGGTGCGCTCCCGACAGAAGTCGGCTGGGGAGGCTCTCTCCGGGGGAGAGGCTTCCGGAGCACACCTGTTAGTTTTTTTAGCTATTCCAACAAATGAATCACCTGCTTAGAACTGAGGGGTACAAGGGCTATTTATAGCCCCAAAAAGAAGCAGAAAGACCTATCTACCCCGGAAGCCACCGTCGGATCGAGGGGTAGCGACGTCCTTCTCCCGGTCAAACGCCTTGGATACTTGACAGGTGGCCGCTGATTCCCGAGGCGCTCCTCGCGTGACCTGCACGTGATAAACAACTCGAGACTTTACCTTTAGAAGGGCGATGAGGCCCAGGACATGCGCCAGAGGCCAGGTCCCGGTAGCAAAAAGGTGGCACCCGGGGAGGCACCGGAGGCCACGTCCCCGGGCAAATGGTGGCGCCCGGGACCGGCGCCAGAGGCTAGGTCCCGGGGGCCAAAATGGCGTCGCCCGGGACCGGCACCAGAGGACCGGTCCCGGGGGCCAAAATGGCGGTGCCTGGGGAGGCACCGGAGGCCCTGTCCTCGGGCAAATGGCGGCGCCCGGGGAGGCACCGGAGGCCGCGTCCCCGGGCAAATGGCGGCGCCCGGGACCGGCGCCGGAGGCCAGGTCCCGGGGGCCAAAATGGCGGCGCCCGGGACCGGTCCCAGAGGCCTGGTCCCGGGGGCCAAAATTGCGGCGCCCGGGGAGGCACCGGAGGCCACATCCCCGGGCAAATGGCGGCGCCCGGGACCGCCGCCGGAGGCCAGGTCCCGGGGGCCACAATGGCGGCGCCCGGGGAGGCCCCGGAGGCCTCGTCCCCGGGCGAACGTGACGCAACTTACCTGGACTTAGTCTCGCGGAGATTTCCCCCAACAATGACAATTTCAGATGAAGGGAAAGTTAAGCCCAAGATACGTGGGGCCATACAAGATTTTGGAAAAGCGAAGAGAGGTCGCATACAAACTGGAGCTACCGCCTGAATTAGCAGGAGTCCATAATGTTTTTCACGTATCCCATCTATGGAAATGCCTGAGAAAGCCAACGGAGAAAGTTGTCGACGATTCGGACTCGGAGTCCTCAGCCGAACTTATGCAAAATTTGTAATGGTGAGACCCTTCAAGATGACCCTCCGGGAAGGTATGAAGAAAAATGGTGAACAGGAGCACAGGGAGATTTATACAGGTTCGGGCCCTCGATGGTGGGAGTAATAGCCCTACGTCCTGTTAGGATTTCACTATAGGTGATAAAAGGTTACAGAGATAGCAGAAAAACTCCTTCACAGGCGAAGGATTTTTTCCTATGTAAACGTACAGAATGAAGCCAGGGAGGCTTGTAGAAACTATCTAATTTGGGCCGTAGACTTGGCTGTTTTTCGTAGTTGAGATGTGTTATGTCTCACTTGTATCAGGAGTCTTGTTCTTCCAAATGGATTGGATGTCCCCCGTTTGATGTATTTCGCCACCCTTTTATACTGGACGAAAGGATGCCATTTCGTAACTGCATCAAACAGTTCTTTGGACGGTTGGATGCGGTTTATTGAACCGCTCTTAACTTCCAAGTAGATCAAGCACGTGTTATTCGTGAACTAACTGCTTGTATTAACCTCCTGGCGGTTAGTCCTCTACGTGGAGGAATCTTTGGGATACTTGGAATATTCCCACTATAGGGATAATCGGTCAGATAAATTCCAAGTACCTTGGTCGAGAATGTTCTGACCGCAGGGTGTTGGCTGACCGTGCGACATCTTCAACATTCTGTTCGCGTATAACATACGAACTCCTGACCGCGCAAAGCCTGTGGTCTGATCGCACGAGGCTTGCGATCTGATCGTGCAAAACCTGCGACCTTAGGCTGATGCTTCTCAGAATGACTTGAGTTCACACCGCCGGGCATGTGTCTGACTCGAATCTGTCTTGAGCCAACAGTGCATTTATTTGAACTGACTCGGGTGTCAATCCTCGTCAGCTAGCCCCCAAATTTAAAGAAAACGAAGGGACATGTTCACTTTAAATTTAAAAAAATGCATCGGATTATTAACCCGACTCTTCAAATCCCCCGCTTAGTGGCGCACTAAGTAGGACGGTTGGTTCCCCGAGACATGCTCTGGGTATTATGTGACAGGTAATGATAACACTGTTGAAATGTTTTTTAACTCGAGGTAAAATTGTAAATGCTTTGATGAAACCCGAGGCGTCTGGAATGCAAACCGTCACCCTGGCGGCTATAACTACCAGGCTCCTGGATTTGTTAAACTTCACAATTTCTCCCCACGCCTAAGTCCTTTTCACATACTCCTCCTGATGGCAGATCACGACATCATCGAGATTGAGAGTGATGAAGAGGAAGTTGTCGAACAAGGGCCTCAAACGATTGAAGACCTGTCTCCCTTAAGGAAGAAACCCAAGGCTGACGAAGGATCTTCCAGTGGAACAAAAGTGAAGAATGTAGCAAGTCTTTTTCTTCCTTCAGTTCCTTTGACTCTCCCCGTTCATGCATCTCGGCAAGTTAGGCCTTTAACCTTGGAGAGGAATTCTTCTCAACTCTCTCCTTTTCCCTCCAATTCTCCCATCCTTTTGGGTGATCGATATTCTGGTCGGCAAGCAATGACTATCCCTCGATCAGATGATTGCCATATTGGGCTGGCGAAGCAATCATCTGGTGGGAAGGTTGCACTTCCACCATCTGATGATCCTCTTCCCAAGATGGGTATATCAACGGGTTATGCACTGGGACAGGTAATAATTCTTCTCCCCTTTTGCTGATAATTATAGTTAGTACGACTAACTTTTGCAAAATGCAGGAGGTTGGAGGCTCCAGCGATTAGCCTTCTGCTGCTCCATCTCTTCCTTCCGGACAGACTCTTCTGGAGGAGAAGAATGCCCTGGAGAAGAAGACCGAGGAGATGGCCTCGGAGATTTTGCGTCTAGCAGAATGTCTTGATCGATCTCGGGAAGAGGCGCACCATTTCCGTCGAGAAAGGGATCACGCTCAGCAACAGCGAGAACTCTCTGACTTGATTAGGGACAAGAGTGCGTCTGTTGTTAGGGACGATGTTGATAGACTTAGGGTAGTTGCTAGTTCCCTGGGGGTTGCCAGTGTAAATCCTACTGACAACAACATGTCCCTTGGGGAACTTTGTAAACTTCTTTCGGAGCAAGTCGACGTTTTGATCGACTGTATCCCTTTTGTATGTAAAGAATGTAAGAAATAAAAATTTCTTATTTCTTATGAATATTCTTCACATCTTCTGTGCGAAAATATGGCCATAAACTTTATGTTCGCGACCACTCATACACAGGAAACTTTAGTTCTGCGATCAGAATCATGCTTCCAAAAGCATCGCGACTTGCCTTGATACCGCGATCAGTTTTAGGGCCGCGGTCAGAACTGATTTGCGACCAGAGTTGGAACTCGGTCAGACTGTCACTCCGATTAGAATCGAAGTTTAGTCTAAAACATGGTTTCGATCAAACCATAACCCAATTAGACATATACCAGTACGTCAAAAATTGAGTTGCAAAGCATTTCCATAAAAAATGTCTAAGGAATATAAAGGAAAAATGTCCTTCGAATAGTTTTTGAAAAACTTCTCAGGTTTTAGCCCTTTTGGCTTCTGAAATAAAGAAGCCTTTTTATTTTAGATCCGGTACCCGGAATGCCTTATAGGGTCCACCGAATATAGTATCCATTATGGGAAATGAATAAAATATTCAATGGAACGTTTGAGTGAACTGTTACTCACAGAAGTGCGCTTCCTCGAGTCTATAAAAGGAGCAGGTAGCTTTCTGAGGAAGCTACTCAGCCAAGAAACCCTTAGAGTTTCCGCCGCACAAAACCCTCACTCTTCCTCAACCTTCATCCTCAAAAAGTCATCAGCTTTTCCCTCAATCTCTCCAGAAAAATGGCGTCTTGGAGCCGATCCACCCACTATTCCGAGGAGACCTTACTGGCATTGGAGAAGGAGGAGATTCTTCCTTCGCGGCTGCTAATCAACTGGCGGCCCGCGGAGAAAGATCAAGAAATTCCAACCGTCCGAGAGGGCGAGTTGGTGGTTTTTGAGGAGTATCTGCGCTGCGGGTTCCGATTCCCCGAGAGTCGGTTTCTGAAGGACGTCCTTGGACATTATGGGTGGGAATTGATTAACCTCCACCCCAACGCGATGCTAATCCTTGCGGTGTTCTAGCATCTCTGTGAGGCGTTCGTCGGAGTGTATCCCAGCGTGGATCTTTTCCGACGATTCTACTTCTCGGCATGGTCGAAGAGCACCAACGCCGCCGGATGCATCTACTTCCGGCTGAGGGATAAAAAGGAGTATCCCTCCCCACCCCTATGAGACTCTATGCACGGGTGGCACCAAAGGTGGTTTTACTGCTCTCCACCATCCGAGAGCAGCCTGTGGTTTGAAAACTCGCGACCAGAGAAGTCGAGCGAGTTGGATGCTCCCCCGGCGATGAATTTGGAGCTCTTGAAGCATGCCGAGGTGATCCTTCACTTGGTCGATCAAGGGTTGACAGTACGAGATGTCATCCGAGACTTTGTGAAGAATCGGGTGAGTCCTCTGCGCGAAAGGGCTCATCCGGCATGGGATATTAGGTCCATGGCGGACAGCACTTTGGACTACAGTAAAGGTATTTATTTCTTTGGCGCTGAGCTTTGCCATTCTTGAATTGCACAAATTCTGACTTGAATTTGGGAACAATCCTGCCTTCATCTGAAATTGAGAGGCGGACCAACTCCCTCCTTAGGGCGTACAATGCCGATGTAGAGGGCCCTAAGGGATCACTTCGCCCACAGAGCCTGATTCACGCCGGCGACGACCTTAAACAAGAGCGCCGAAAGGTACATTCTCTATCTGGCCTCCGTTTTTCAGGTCTTATGCATGTCCAGCGCTAAACAATTCCATCGGAAATGTGAATCAGCTCCTAGGAACGTTTGCCGATACGACTTTCCCAAGTGAGAACGTTGGCTCTCTTGGGAAGCCAACGGTGAAGAATGTGAAAAAGGTCTCCCAAAGACCCAGGACAAAGAGTCATGCCCGCAAGAAGGCCAGGCCAAATCCCGGGGAGGGGTCTTCACGGAGCATTCCTCCTACCGCAAGAAAGACGGCGGTAAGATATCACATCCCTTCTGTTTTACTAGGCGCAGATTGGAATCACTTCTTCGTCGTACAGGGAGAAGGGAGCGAGGAGGAAGAAGATGATGTTTCTCTGGTCATTCGGAGAAGGAAGATCGCGGACCTCCCATCCGGCTATGCTCCAAACTGCCCCGCAGAGACCACTGCTACCGAAGAGGTGGCCGTGGCTGACCCTGCAACCGTGGAAAATCTTGGGATCGCGGATGACCTCCCAGTTCCTGAAGCCCCCGAGGCTTCAGGGTTGATTTTCTCCGCTTCCCTAGTCGAAAGGACGACCTCGGTAAAGATTCCTTACGGTCATACTTTCTTCAATTCGTTCTGTATATTTTGACAAGTCAATGTTTATACAGGGAGAAGAGCTTCTCCCCGCGACTACCGCGAGTCCTAGGGAGGAAAATGCTCCACCTTTGCAGACAGAGGTGGAGATGGTTGAGCAAAGGCCGGCTGTGGCTGCTCTGGCGATCCAGGACCTGCCAAGGCCTTCAGATGCAGCCCCACCAGTCAGCCTGGTAGCCCAGGTAAAGACCTTGCTTTTTGTCTCTATCTTTTTCTTAGGAATATGCTCATAGCAGAACACATCCAGGGGGGAGATGCCTTGTTCGCCAAGAAGAAAGCTAGAACCGACGACGGTTCTCCTTCTCAAGGGGAACCTTCCCAGAAATCCCAGGGGCGGATGGGATTTCATATAAGGTAAGAACCTTTAACTGGGCTATAATAAAAGGTGATAAAAATTGCTCAACTTGTCTTCTTTGTCAGGCAAAGAAAGACGGCGTCCAGCTCTTCAACCGCCTCCGGAGGGGTTGAAGCCGTGGCTTGTACAGGAGCTTCCAACGAAGAACGCTCCACCCCTGTGGTCCAGGAAGCCGTCCAGACCGCAGGGGAAGGAATAAATGCAGGGACCCAGTCGCGACCGATGACTACTGGGGGTAGCGCCCAGCCGGCACTCCCACCGACTATCCCTGTGGTAAGCACATCCGGGGCTCTGGCGAGGATCCCCACTGGATTGGATGATGCTATCTTACAAAAGTTTATGAAGGTATAATGAACCTCTGCTCTCGTGCCTGAATTGTACTTAGGACACCTTTGATCCTCTTCCTTTGCATCACAGGGGTTATCCTGGCTAACAGGCCAGTCGCATGCTGTGATGGCCAGTACAGAAGCCATTCAGAAAGAACGCGACAGCTTGCGCAGGTGAGGATCATTACCCTTTGGTTAGTATGGGTGCATTTTGGTTGTGACTGCCTTCATTTCGCTGCAGAGAGGTTAAATTTTTGAAGAAAGAGGTGGCCAAACTGAGGCTCAATTCAGTCTCGATGTTTAAGAAACAAGAGAACGAAATCAACAAACTTCGATCAGAAAATGCTGGTAAGCCGATTCCTAATTAAGAAGACTTGAATCCATAACATGCAAATAATCTCCTCTCTCTGTACAGCGCAAGCAGGTCGAATTACACAGCTTAGTCGGGACAAGGGGCTTCTTGAATCCTCGATTCACCACACCGATCGGGCGATCAAAGAGCTGAGCCTCCTGGTCTTCGAAAAACTGAAGGCCGTGGCTGATCTTCTGAAGACCGATGTGGTAGAACCAAAGAAAGACAATCTCAGCGTAAGCGACTGGACATCGCTGCTCACTGCCCAGGCAGAATCACTGCTTGAGTATCTCCCTGGAGATATATGGCGACGCGAAGAGGTGATCAGAACCAGGGTTCGATCAGCCGCAGCAGCCGTACTCAGCCGGATTCGACTTCACCATGGCCCAAATGTAGATCTGAGCGCACTGGTGGGTCCGGTTGAGGTCGAGAGTGATGAGCTGCTCGATGCCGTCATGGAGGAGGTCAAGCCCTTCGTAGACAGGCTCCTGACTGAGCTGGGGATCGAATGATCCTTATTTTTGTATCCAAACAATTGTGTATAATGCAATGTATGTAAAAAACCATTTTTGACAGAAAGTACATATTTTGCAATTTTATATTATGAGTTCCATACTATAAGCACATCCCCCCTAGCCCCCGCCTCTGCTTATGAATACTGAAGCCTTAGTGTTATAAGCAGAGGAGAAAACATAAGCGTAACGACCTGGGGTGTGCGTTTTAAACCAACGATCAGGATCAATGTAACGTCTAATCTTATTGCGAACTGGTAGCCACTCAGATGACCAAGGACTTGCCAGATAGCCCCGTATGCGCTGAGAAATGGCTTATTTAGGAGTGACTTATCTGGAAGTGGTCATGAGATCGACCAGCGAATCCGATTAGAATGTAGTAATGATCTGACCGCCGGCGGTCAGCCCCAGGTCGAATGCATATGATACGGGCTTAAAAAGAAAAACTCATTGTATGAAAGCAAAACATATTTTATTTTATGAAAAGATGCTAATTGAACAGGAAAAAAGGGATTGGAATACTTACACATAAAACTTGTGAAGTTGATCGATGTTCCAAGTATTGGACAAAATCCGACCATCCTCCATAGCTAACCGCGCCGATCCTGTTCGCGGCACTGAGGCAACAGTATAAGGACCTTCCCATTTTGGGGAGAATTTGTTGCGATTAGACTGGTCTTGAATTTTTCGTAAAACCAAGTCGCCCACGTTGAGATCACGTGGTCGCACCTTTTTACTGTGATACCTGCGTAAAGCCTGCAAGTATGCCGCGGATTTAATCAGGGTGCGATCACGCCATTCTTCTAAGAGGATGAGATCTTGTGCCCGTTGTTCGGACTGATTAACCTGTTCGAATTGATCTGTCCGAACAGAACCAATACTTACTTCCATAGGCAATACAGCCTCGGCCCCATAGACCAAATGGAAGGGCGTCTCACCGGTAGCTCGACTAGAAGTAGTCCGTAATGCCCACAGAACGGTACAGAGCTCGTCTGCCCAAGCCCCCGGGCGGGTCTTAAGGCGATCAAAGACGCGATTTTTAATGCCTTGCAATATTTGCCCATTGGCTCGTTCTACGGCACCATTGCTTTGTGGACGTGCCACAGAAGCAAAGCACACCTTGGTCCCAACCTGATTGCAGTAGTCCAGGAAAAGACCGCTGGCGAACTGAGAACCATTGTCTGTGATGAGACGGTTTGGAACACCAAATCGTGCCACAATGTTCTTATGGAAGAACTTTTTTGCGGCTGATGCGGTAATGTTTCGTACTGGTTCGGCCTCAATCCACTTTGTAAATGTGTCAATGGCTACGAACAGAAACTTGTACCCATTGACAGCTTGTGGCATAGGACCGACGATATCCATCCCCCAGACCGCGAATGGCCATGCGAGAGGAATGGTTTGCAACGCATAGGCAGGTTGATGAACCTGTCTTGCGTGGAACTGACACTGGGGACACGTCTTGACCATATGTTTGGCATCATCAAGTGCCAAAGGCCAGTAGAATCCTTGTCGAAAAGCCTTTTCGACCAGTGTCCGATATGACGCGTGCGCACCGCATACACCGTCATGTATTTATTTCAAGAGGGATTTTCCTTCCTCCTGAGATATACAACGCATGAATACTCCTTGAGTACCCTTTCTGTACAGAATCCCATCTATGAGTTTGTACAGACGCGCTTTTCGAATTAACCGATCACTTTCGGTTTCGTCCTCGGGTAGGGTCCCATGTTCAAGATAGACCCTCAATGGGTGAGTCCAATCTTGTTCCTGACCGAGGTTGGTAACGAAGGCTATTACTGGATCATCCTCGACCGAAGTCATGATCGAAGGATGGTCCAAGTGTTCAATGAACACTCCTGCCGAAGCGGATGAGCGTGAGGACCCAATTTTGGATAATTGGTCTGCGAGAATATTGTCCTTTCGCGGGATGTATTGGACTTCGAAATGACTGAAGTGTTTTTCCAATCTCCTCACTTCCCCCAGGTAATGAGCCATTGTCTCATCGGAGGTGCTGTACTCCTTGTTTACCTAGTTTACGACCAGTTGTGAGTCTCCCATCACCACTAATCGACGGACTCCGAGGAATTTTGCTGCTCGGAGCCCTGCAAGAAGACCTTCATACTCTGCTGCATTGTTAGTCGCAACAAAGTGTAGTTGAATGACATACTTAAGCTGTTCGCCCTGGGGCGTAACTAAGACTACCGCTGCCCCCGAGTGTTGAAAACTACGGGAGCCGTCAAAGTACATTGTCTAGTAATCGGGGCACTCCAGTTCCTCTGCCAACTGCACGGGTGGCTCAGGGTTGGTCCATTCGACTACAAAGTCGGCCAAAACCTGAGACTTAACCGCCGTGCGGGGTGTGAAATGAATCTCGAAGGCACCGAGTTCGACCACCCATTTGGCGATTCGACCAGATTTCTCTGGGTTTCGGACAATATCCCCCAAAGGAAAAGAGGAGGGTACTGTGATCTTGTGCGCTTGAAAGTAATATCGTAGCTTACGGGAAGCCATCAGTAGCGCGTAAAGTATCTTCTGGACCTCAGGGTAGCGCTCCTTAGGACCATGAAGTACCTCACTCACATAGTAGACGGGTCTATGTATTCCTTCTCTATCTGCGATCAGAACGGCGCTGACCGAGTGCGGTGTGGCCGCCAGGTAAAGAAGTAGTGGTTCTCCTTTGTCGGGAGACACCAATACTGGCGGACTGGATAGATATGTTTTTACCTCCTGAAATGCTTTTTCGGCCTCATTTGACCATATAAAATTATGATGCTTCCGCAAGGCTTTGAAGAAAGGCAATCCCCTTTCGCCTAGTCGTGATATAAAACGACTTAAAGCCGCCATGCGACCAGCCAGGCGTTGAACATCCTTCATGGTTGAGGGCGATCTCATTTGTTCAATAGCCCTGATTTTCTCAGGATTAACTTCAATGCCCCTGGAACACACAAGAAAACCGAAGAGTTTTCCTGAAGAAACCCCGAAAGAACATTTCTCCGGGTTTAATTTTATTCCAAAGCGATTCAAATTACAGAAGGTTTCAGTGAGATCGTCCAAATGAGACAATCTCTTGGTACTTTTTACAACCAAATCGTCTACATATGCTTCGAGATTACGCCCTATCTGGGAAAGAAAGGTCTTTTGCATCAAGCGCTGGTACATGGAACCTGCGTTCTTGAGACCGAACGGCATTCTGACGTAGCAGTATGTGCCGAACGGGGTGATGAAGGCAGTCTTCTCTTCATCGTCTTCTACCATGCTAATTTGATGATATCCTGAGTAAGTGTCCAGAAAACTCATCAGTTCACAACCCGCAGTCGAGTCGACCAGCTGGTCGATGCGGGGAAGGGCAAAGTCATCCTTCGGATAGGCAGCGTTGAGGCTAGTGTAGTCGACGCACATGCGCCACTTGCCATTTGACTTGCGGACCATGATCGGATTGGCGAGCCATTCTGGGTGATCCACTTCGCGGATAAACCCGGCCAGTAGGAGTTTGTCCAACTCCTCTCGGATGGCTTCCTGTCGGTCAGCAGCAAAACGCCTGAGCTTTTGCTTTATTGGTCGTTGTCCAGGTCGAATTGCTAACCTGTGCTCAATTACTTCCCTTGGGACACCGGGCATGTCGGACGGTTTCCACGCAAACACATCTGCGTTAGCCCGGAGGAAAGCAACAAGGTCGAGTTCCTATTTGTCATCCAAAGCTGATCCAACCAGAATTGTCTTGGATGGATCATCTGGGTACAAAGGAACCAATTTGAGCTTTTCATCTGGTCGAGGAGCAGCCTTGATCGCGTCGGTGGTAACAGTGGCAACCTGAGCGTCCCGGAGGGGAAGTTGATCGACCATCTCCAAAGATAGCCGGTCGCACGTGAGTGCCACGTTGCGACTGCCTCGGACCGAGATGACACCTTTGGGGCCAGGCAATTTCCCGCACTGATAAGCATAGTGCGTTGCCATCATGAACTTAGCAAGAGTTGGCCTGCCAAAGATTGCATTATAAGCTGAGTCACAATCGATTACATCAAAAGTAACCAATTCTGTCCGGAAGTTGTCTGGTTCTCCCAGAGTGACCGGGAGGACCACTTGTCCCAATGGCATCATGGAGGGGCCTGGGATTATCCCATAAAACGGATGGATTATGGGCTTAATCTTCGAACGAGGAATTTGCATCTCGTCGAGTGCCTTGACCAACAAAATGTCAAGGGAGCTTCCTCCGTCGATCAGGACCCTTTCAACTCTCGCGTTACTGATGATCGGGGTAATGACCAGAGGGAGTCTCAAAGGTCGTGTTAACCCCGCCGGACAATCAGCGCGATCAAATGTTAAAGGTGTATCCGACCAACGGGGGTACTGAGGTTCGCCAAGGGATGTCTCCGTTTGGTTAACCTCTCCGTAAAAGGCGTTAAACTGCCTTTTGGAAACGAAAGAAGAAGAACCTCCGAAAATAACGTTAACATGATTTTGAGGTACCTGGTAGGACATTTCCTCGTCTCCGTCGGTGTCCCTAAGCCCGCACGCCTGTTCTTTAGGCGGTAAGGTTGGCATTGGCCCAACTCCCTGGTAGAAGTCATCCAGTTGCTTCAATCAACTCCTGCAGTTCTTGAGATCGTGGCCTGCGGAGTTGTGGAGTGGACACCATCTCTTGCCCTCCTGCGGATTAGTTGACTTTTCTGGCTGGTCGACATTTTGACCGCCAGAGGAAGTTTTATTTTTGAATGAAGACTTATTACCTTTGGTCGAAGGTGGCTTCTCTGCGACTGCGACCACGCGGTACTGTCCAGAGCGGTTCCTCTTCGACTTCTTTGACTTCCCACCCGATGAAGACTCCGGCTTCTTGCTTGACTCTTCTTTCCTGGTGTCCTTGAAGCCTGGTTGGGGTGGTAGATCCCCCTTGTCGACCATTCGGTTCCATTCGACTGCTTCGGCTGCATCGGAATATCGATCGGCCATGTCGAACAGATCGGCCACTGATCGAGGAGGGTGGATAAGCAAGTCCTCAGTGAATCTCCGGTATCGCACGGCATGCTTAAATGCCCTGATTACGGAGCCATCAGATATGTTCGGGATGGTATTCCTCACCCCGACAAACCTCTTGACAAACTGCCGAAGTGTTTCGGTTGAAGTTTGCTGCAGCCGATGCAGGTCGTCCTCCTTACCCGGCTTTTGGTAACAATTTTGGAAGTTGCTGAGGATGGCATCGCATAGCATTTCCCAATTGTAGATGGAACCCTCGGGCTGATTAAACAGCTAGGTTCTAGCCGGTCCTGCGAGGACTGTAGGCAGGTAGTTGGCCATGACTTTGTCATCGCCTCCTGCCGCTTGGATGGCAGTAATATACATTTGAAGGAACTCGGATGGGTTCTGAGTTCCGTCAAACCTCTCAATGGCCCCTGGTCGAAACTTATCGGGCCAAGCGACTGCTCGCAGGCCAGGCGCAAAAGCTTTACAACCAACGTAAGGACCGTGAATCGCCCTGTGACTGTCGGTTGGGTCTCGGGCGACCTCACACAATGGCGAGGTTACTCGTGGTCCCAAACGAGAGTGAACAGGAACTCGATCCCTGCTACGGGAATCCTGCATTCGCCGGTATTTGTCCTGCCGGGATGGTACAGGCGGCGGGTAACTCCGTCGGCCGGAACCAGAATGAGGACCCTCTCGCTCGCGGGAATGTGTTACCGAGCGGGAGGAGGCCGTTGGGGTCGCCTCGGACGCGACCTCATCCAGTCTCTCCGCCATGATCCTAAAAAAGGCCGATTTCTGTGCATCCGTGACCGTAGGAGGAAAGTTACGCATGACTTCCGCGATGGATCGCAATCGACCATGGGTACTTCTCCTAGGGGCACCAGGTGTTATTGTTTCTTCGTCCACCGGGAAACGCTCCGATGGCAAAGAAGGGGTCTGGTCACATTTTCGACCACGTAACCGTCGAGAAGAACTCAGAGCAGCATCGTAACGAACCTGCTCATCTTGAAGAGCCTCTAGGGCAGTTCTGCGCAATTCGTTGTTTGGTTGCTCGAGATCTTGATCCTCCTTCTGTTTGCGATCTTGTTCTTCCCTGGCAGCCTGTTGATTAGGAGTTTCTTCCGACAGCGCAGCAAACTGCCTAGGGAGAGAGGTTGCCGATGGGGAAAACATCTCAGTTTGTTCCGAGTCGGACTCGAAATCAAAGAGACGGTGAAGGTTATCAGGGTCGAACCTTCCTGGGCTAATTTCCGGGTCATCATCATATTTTCCCTCAGCGGGGTCGTATGACGGGCCGGATTCGTCGCCTAGCACATTAAGAACCTCCGTGGGTTCTGACCTTGCGCCAGTTGCTCCCTGGTCGATTGACATGACCTGGAGAGACGATTCAACCTGTGGAAGATTCTGGCCTTCGACCTCCTCCATCGGGACAGGATCGCTTGGAGAAGGCATTGGGATATGGGCATAATCCTCGAGATCGAAATCGTTCTCGGAATCATATGCTCCAGCCATGTTTCAGCGAACCTCCGGATTTCGGTTAGGACGCCTTGAGAAAGGCCCCACGGTGGGCGCCAGCTGTCGACGATTCGGACTCGGAGTCCTCAGCCGAACTTATGCAAAATTTGTAATGGTGAGACCCTTCAAGATGACCCTCCGGGAAGGTGTGTAGAAAAATGGTGAACAGGAGCACAGGGAGATTTATACAGGTTCGGGCCCTCGATGGTGGGAGTAATAGCCCTACGTCCTGTTAGGATTTCACTATAGGTGATAAAAGGTTACAGAGATAGCAGAAAAACTCCTTCACAGGCGAAGGATTTTTTCCTATGTAAACGTACAGAATGAAGCCAGGGAGGCTTGTAGAAACTATCTAATTTGGGCCGTAGACTTGGTTGTTTTTCGTAGTTGAGATGTGTTATGTCTCACTTGTATCAGGGGTCTTGTTCTTCCAAATGGATTGGATGTCCCCCGTTTGATGTATTTCGCCACCCTTTTATACTGGACGAAAGGATGCCATTTCGTAACTGCATCAAACAGTTGTTTGGACGGTTGGATGCGGTTTATTGAACCGCTCTTAACTTCCAAGTAGATCAAGCACGTGTTATTCATGAAATAACTGTTTGTATTAACCTCCTGGCGGTTAGTCCTCTACGTGGAGGAATCTTCAGGATACTTGGAATATTCCCACTATAGGGATAATCGGTCAGATAAATTCCAAGTACCTTGGTCGAGAATGTTCTGACCGCAAGGTGTTGGCTGACCGCGCGACATCTTCGACATTCTGTTCGCGTATAACATACGAACTCCTGACCGCGCAAAGCCTGTGGTCTGATCGCACGAGGCTTGCGAGCTGATCGCGCAAAGCCTGCGACCTTAGGCTGATGCTTCTCAGAATGACTTGAGTTCACACCGCCGGGCACGTGTCTGACTCGAATCTGTCTTGAGCCAACAGTGCATTTATTTGAACTGACTCGGGTGTCAATCCTCGTCACAAGTGTCTCCTACATAAACTGAAATTCAACCAGATCTGACATATCAGGAATACCCAGTCAAGGTGTTAGAGATCAGCGAAAGGAGATTAAAGTCTAGGACCATAAAATTCTGCATCGTCCAATGGAATAACCACACTGAAGAAGAATCAACTTGGCAAAGAGAAGAAGCGCTGCGTCAGAATTTTCCCTACCTATTCTCAGACTGATCAGAATCTCGAGGATTAGATTATTCCTAAGGAGGGTAGGTTGTAACATCCCTGTTTTTGCTATCCTTTCCGCTTGCGAGTCATCATATCTTCTTCGGAATCCCAGATGTCTCAACCGTATTTTGATCTCTTATCTCAAAATCATAATCTCAGGTGTGCCACTACCTCAACCTAAAAGCTGGCAGCTAAACTTCATTTCCCAGATCATTTCACCTTTCAGTCCAAAAGTATTTCAGTTTAGTCCTTTTCAGAAAGCCCAAAAAGGCTAAAAGTCTCAGATCATCTCCAAATTCAAATCTGATCAAATGGTTGTCTACCTTTTACTTTTCTGAACGTTTTTCCCTTCTAGAAGAACTCAAGAATCTCAACTGAAACCCTAGTTTTAGCTCCGACAAAAATGTCAAACCCTAATTACCCAATTTTACCCTGTTTTCGATTTTCATCAAAACCATCAGATCTTATCAGATTTTGCCATTTTTCCTGCGGATGAGTCCAAGTGTTTTGGTATCACTCATTTGCAAAGCCAGATTTCAAGTCAGCCCTCCAGATCTCTAGATTTGCAAATAGGCCCATATTCCCGAACCTAATTCCTTGCAGATTAGTCCAAATCTTCACAAATCAGTCCAAAGCCTCACAAACTAGTCCCTGGCCCCTTTTCTCGACCACGACCAAAAGCCCGCGTGCACGACCACGACCTGAGGACGTTTCGACCGCAGCTACTGCCACTGTTCGTCGTGAACCACCGCAGGCCAGTCGTGCCTCCACCAACGGCCACATCCTATGTGTCCGCACGTGATCACGTCGCGCCAAGGAACGCCACCGTGGCGATGACCGGAGATCGCAGCTTCACCGTTCGCGCGTGCGTGCCTGCTGTTGTCAGAGCTTTACTGCCACATTGCTGCCATGTTGAGACTCGCCATCCCGTCGTTCTGCCGAATCCAGATATTGCGCGATTCCTTCGTCTCTGGCAGAGCTCCCGCCATGTCCCAACGCCACCTCGTTGACTGCTCCGGCACCAGAGAGTATCCCCGTCGATTTGCTGCCACTCCTGAGGACTCAACCCCACGGCTATATAAAGCCCCCCCTCGCCAGTGCTTCACTCCACACCCACACTTCGCCAGCAACCCGTAGCATTAGCTCTAGAGCTTGCCATTGCCATTGCCATCGCCTTCGTCTTCTTCCCCGACAAGCCACTTCTGGAGCTCACGCTGCCGGCCTCAACCGCAGCTTCTCTCTCCAATCCAAAGCTACCAGTGAGTTCCCCTCACCTTCCTGTCTGTTTCATAGCTTTTAATTGAACCCCGGTGAGACCTAACGCTGGCGATCGCCGAAACTGTCTGTTGCCCTGTTCCCCTAATGCCGAGCGATTCAAGCCAAATTGATCCTCGTGCTAGTAGAGAAATATGATCAGTAAGCTAGGAGAAGTAAGCCCGCAAGATTAGAATCCCCAATTTTGGCCCGAGCAAAGAATCCCCAATTTCGGATTCTGTCAGTTCGCCGGAGAACTCCGCCGAGCTTCTCCAGTGACCCCCTGGCAAAATTGACCCCCCCAATAACTTCCTGTTATCCCCTAGATGCTTCCCAAGCGAGGAATCGAGTTCAAACGCCTTAGATCGAAAATGCCCAAATTCGTACCTTCGTCTTCGGCTCCGATCACCGGAGTTTGTTTTCCGGTCGAACCAGCTGATGCAACCTTTTCATTTAGCTAGGCCTCAACCCCCTGAGTATTTTACTCCACTAGCTCGAACCTTGAATCGGCGTGGATCAAAAGTTATGATCATGCCAAGTTTTGTCCAGAACCCTGTCTGTGCCGTGTCGCCACCGTAGCTCATTGACGCCGTTCATCGCCGTCCAGCCATTTTCTGCCCTTGAGCCTGTTGAGTAATTTGTCCCTGTCATCAAGGCCTAACTCCCAGACAAAGTTGTGCATCAATTGGAATCCTGGGTAAAAATTTATGCCATGCCCTAGTTTCTGGCCATGTCCAGCACTACGTCAGTGCATGTCCACCAGTGGCATTGAATGATTTAGACCTGTTACATATGAGCAATTGAAATGCCACTTTGTCCACTAAGCCTTTGGAGCCATGTTCTACAATATTCCCTACTATCACATCTCCAGAAAACAGACTGACGAGGATTGACACCCGAGTCAGTTCAAATAAAAGGTCACGACTGGTTCAGGATAGATTCAAACCAGACACGTGCCTGGCGGTGCGAACTCAAGTCATTCTGAGGAGTACCAGGCCGTGGTCCCAGTCCTTACAGGATCAGCCCGCAGCTAGTGCGCAGTCACGAGTCCGTATGTTGTGCGCGGACAGAAGGCTGAAGATGTTGCGCGGTCAGCCAACATCGTGTCGTCAAAACTCTTTCGACCAGGGAACGTGGGAATATCTGTCCCTGCAACAAGAATATCCCAAGTATCCTGAAGATTCCTCCACGTAGAAGAACAACCGTCAGGAGGTTAATACGTGCAGTTATCCACAAATAACACGTGTTAAACCTACGTGGGAGTTAAGAGCGGTTCTCTAAACCGCATCCAAGCAACCGTTTGATGCCATTACGATTTGGCGCCCTTTCAACCAGTTTAAAAGGGCGGCATGGTGTATCAAACAGGAGATCGAGTGATCAAAGGATCACGAGATACAACACATCTCATTTGAAGAATCAAACAGCCAAGACTACGGCTTAGATTAGATAGCTTCCATAAGCCTTCTAGGCTTCATTTTATACACTCATACAGGGAAAACCGTTGCCTGTGAAGGTCTTTTCCCGTCACTTTGTAACTCTTTACTGCACATAGTGCAATCCCAACAGGACGTAGGGCTATTACTCCCACCATCCAGGGCCCGAACCTGAATAAACTTTTCTGTGCTCCAGTTCTCCATAATTCTACATACCTTCCCGGAGGGTCACCTTGAAAGGTCTCACTATTTATAAATTCTGCATAAGTTCGGCTAAGGACCCCGAGTCCAAATCGTCGACAGCTGGCGCCCACCGTGGGGCCTTTCTCAAGGTGTCCTAATTTTTGTCCGGAGGTTCGCTGAAATATGGCTGGAGTATATGATTCCGAGAACGATTTCTATCTCGAGGATTATGCTCACATTCCAATGCCTTCTCCAAGCGATCCTGTGCCGATGGAGGAAGTTGGAGGCGAAAATCTTCCAGCGGTCGAATCGTCTCTCCAGGTCATGTCCATCGACCAGGGAGCGACTAGCGCAAGGTTAGAACCCACCGAGGTTCTTAATGTACTAGAGGGTGAGTCCGGTCCATCATACGACCCCACTGAGGGGAAGGATGATATCGACCTGAAAATAAGCCCGGGGAGATTCGACCCTGATAACCTCCACCGTCTCTTTGATTTCGAGTCTGACTCGGAACAAACCGAGATGTTCTCCCCCTCGGCGACTTCTCTCCCTAGACAGTTCGCTGCCTTATTGGAGGAAACTCCTGACCAACGGGCTGCTAGGGAAGAACAGGAACGCAAACAGAAGGAGGATCAAGATCTCGAGCAACAAAACAACGAACTACGCAGAACGGCCCTCGAGGCTCTTCCCGATGATCACGTGGTTGCAGACGCGACCAGACCCCTTCTTTGCCCCCGGAGCGTTTCCCAGTGGACGAAGAAACGGTAACACCTAGTGCCCCAAGGAGAAGTACACATGGTCGACTGCGATCTATCACGGAAGTCATGCGTAATTTCCCTCCTACGGTCACGGATGCGCAGAAACCGGCCTTCACCAGAATCCTAGCGGAAAGGTTGGATGAGGTCGCATCTAAGGCGACCCCAACGGCCTCTTCTCGGTCGGTAACACGTTCCCGCGAATGAGACTATTCTCGCTCTGGTTCTGGTTGACGAAGTTACCCCCCGCCCGTACCATCCCACTAGGACAGGTCCAGGCGGGCACAGGATTCTCGTGCTAGGGATCGAGTCCCTATCCACTCTCGTTTGGGACCGCGGATAACTTCACCGTTGCATGAAGTCGCTCGTGACCCGGTCGAAAGTCCCAGGACAGTTCACGGTCCCTATGTTGGTTGTAAAGCTTTCTCGCCCGGCCTTCGTACGGTCGTTTGGCCTGATAAGTTTCGACCAGGGGCAATAGAAAGGTTCGTTGGAACTCAGAACCCATCCGAGTTCCTTCAAATCTATATCACTGCCATCCAAGTAGCAGGAGACAATGACCGGGTCATGGCCAACTACCTGCATACAGTCCTTGAAGGACCGGCTAGAACTTGGCTGTTTAATCAGCCTCAGGGTTCTATTTACAATTGGGAAATGCTGTGCGACACTATCCTCAGCAATTTCCAAAATTGTTATCAAAAACTGGGTAAATAGGACGACCTCCATCGACTACGACAAACTTCGACCAAACCCTTCGTCAGTTTGTCAAGAGATTTGTCAGGGTGAGAAATACCATCCCGAACATATCTGACAGCTCCGTTATCAGGGCATTTAAACATGCCGTTCGGTATCAGTGGTTCACCGAAGACTTGCTCATCCATCCTCCTCGATCAGTGGCCGATCTTTTTGATATGGCCGATCGACACTCCGACCCGGCCGTAGCGGTCGAATGGAACCGGATGGTCGATAAGGGTGACCTACCGCGTTAACCAGGTTTCAAGCACGCTAGGAAAGAAGATTCGAGTAACAAGCCGGAATCTTCGTCAGGCGGGAAGTCGAAAAAGTCGAAGAGGAACCACTCTGGACAATACCACGAGGTCGCAGTTGCAGAGGAGCCTTCTTCGACCAAAGGTAACAAGCCTCCATTTAAGAATAAAACTGCTTCTGGTGGTCGTAGGGCCGACCAGCCAGAAAAGTCGACTAATCCGCAGGAAGGCAAGAAGTGGTGTCCGCTCCACAACTCCGCAGGCCACGACCTCAAGAACTGCAGGAGTTGGTTGAAGCAGTTGGATGACTTCTACCAGGGAGTTGGACCAATGCCGACCTTACCGGCTAAAGAACAAGCATGCGGACTTAGAGACGCTGACGGAGACGAAGAGATGTCCTACCAGGTACCTCATAATCACATTAATGTTATTTTCGGGGGTTCCACCTCTTTTGTTTCCAAAAGGCAGTTTAAAGCCTTTTACCGAGAGGTTAACCAAACGGAGACATCCCTTGGCGAACCTCAGTACCCCCGTTGGTTGGATACACCTTTGATGTTTGATCGCACTGATTATCTTGCGGGGCTTACTCGACCATTGAGGCTCCCTCTGGTCATTACCCCGATCATCAGTAATGCGAGAGTCGAAAGAGTCCTGATCGACGGAGGGAGCTCCCTTGACATTTTACTGGTCAAGGCACTCGACGAGATGCAAATTCCTCGTTCGAAGATTAAGCCCATAATCCATCCGTTTTATGGGATAATCCCTGGTCCCTCCATGATGCCGTTGGGACATGTAGTCCTCCCAGTTACACTAGGAGAACCGGATAACTTCCGAACAGAATTGGTTACTTTTGACGTAATTGATTGTGATTCGGCTTACAATGTAATCTTTGGCAAGTCAACTCTTGCTAAGTTCATGATGGCAACGCACTATGCTTATTAGTGCAGCAAATTGCCTGGCCCCAAAGGTGTCATCTCGGTCCGAGGCAGTCGCAATGTGGCGCTCACGTGCGACCGGCTATCTCTGGAGATGGTCAACCAACTTCCCCTCCGGGACGCTCAGGTCACCACTATCGCCACCGACGCGATCAAAGCTACTCCTCGACCAGATGAGAAACTTAAACTAGTTCCATTGTACCCAGATGATCCATCCAAGACAATTCGGGTTGGAACAGGTCTGGATGACAAATAGGAAATCGCGCTCATTACTTTCCTCCGGGCTAACGCAGATGTGTTTGCGTGGAAACCGTCCGACATGCCCAGTGTCCCAAGGGGAGTAATCGAGCACAGGTTAGCAATTCGACCTGGACAGCGACCAATAAAGCAAAAGCTCAAGCATTTTGCTGTTGACCGACAGGAAGCCATCCGAGAGGAGTTGGACAAACTCCTAAAGGCCGGGTTTATTCGCGAGGTCGATCACCCGGAATGGCTCGCTAATCTGGTCATGGTCCGCAAGTCAAATGGCAAGTGGCGCATGTGCGTCGACTACACTAGCCTCAACAGTGCCTGTCCGAAGGATGACTTTCCCCTTCCCCGCATCGACCAGCTGGTCGACTCAACTGTGGGTTGCGAACTGATGAGTTTCCTGGATGCTTACTCAGGATATCACCAAATTAGCATGGCGGAAGAAGATGAAGAGAAAACTACCTTCATCACCCTGTTCGGCACCTACTACTACGTCAGAATGCTGTTCGGTCTCAAGAACGCAGGTTCCACGTACCAGTGCTTGATGCAAAAGGCCTTTCTTTCCCAGATAGGGCGTAATCTCGAAGCATATGTAGACGATTTGGTTGTAAAAAGTACCAAGAGATTGTCTCATTTGGACGATCTCACTGAAACCTTCTGTAATTTAAATCTCTTTGGAATAAAGTTGAATCCGGAGAAATGCCCTTTTGGGGTTTCTTCAGGAAAACTTCTTGGTTTCCTTGTCTGTTCCAGAGGCATTGAGGTCAATCCTAAGAAAATCAGGGCCATCGAACAATTGAGGTCGCCCTCGACCATGAAAGATGTTCAACGCCTGGCTGGTCGCATGGCGGCCTTAAGTCATTTCATATCGCGACTAGGTGAAAGGGGATTACCTTTCTTCAAAGCCTTGCGGAAGCATCACAATTTCACATGGTCCGATGAGGCCGAAAAAGCATTTCAGGAGGTAAAGACATATCTATCCAGTCCGCCAGTGTTGGTGTCTCCCGACAAAGGAGAACCATTGCTTCTTTATTTGGCGGCCACACCGCACGCAGTCAGCGCTATCCTGATCGTGGATAGGGAAGGAATACACAGACCCGTCTACTATGTGAGCGAGGTACTTCATGGTCCTAAGGAGCGTTACCCTGAGGTCCAGAAGATACTTTACGCACTACTGATGGCTTCCCGTAAGCTACGACATTACTTCCAAGCTCACAAGATCACAGTACCCTCCTCCTTTCCTTTGGGGGCCTCCCGTGCAGGTGCCTGAGGAATTGGAATGCCCCGATCACTGGACAATGTACTTTGACGGCTCACGTAGTTTTCAACACTCGGGGGCTGGAGTGGTCTTAGTTACACCTCAGGGCGAACAGCTTAAGTATGTCATCCAATTACACTTTGTTGCGACCAACAACGCAGCAGAGTATGAAGATCTTCTTGCAGGGCTCCGTGCAGCAAAATTCCTTGGAGTCCGTCGATTAGTGGTGAGGGGAGACTCACAGCTGGTCGTAAACCAGGTAAACAAGGAGTACCGCACCTTCGATGAGACAATGGCTCATTACCTGGGGAAGTGAGGAGATTGGAAAAACACTTCAGTCATTTCGAAGTCCAATACATCCCACGAAAGGACAACATTCTCACAGAACAATTACCCAAAATTGGGTCCTCACGCACATCCGCTCCGGCAGGAGTGTTCATTGAACACTTGGACCGTCCTTCGATCATGACTTCGGTCAAGGATGATCTGGTAATAGCGTGCGTTACCAACCTCGGTCAGGAACAGGATTGGACTCATCCATTGAGAGTCTATCTTGAACATGGGACCCTACCCGAGGATGAAACCGAAAGCGATCAGTTGATTCAAAAAGCGCATCTGTACAAGCTCATAGAGGGAATTTTGTATAGAAAGGGTACTCAAGGAGTATTCATGCGCTGCATATCTCAGGAGGGAGGTAAATCCCTCTTGAAAGAAATACATGACGGTGTATGTGGTGTGCACTCGTCATATCGGACACTGGTCAGAAAAGCTTTTCGACAAGGATTCTACTGGCCTTCGGCACTCGATGATGCCAAGCACATGGTCAAGATGTGTCCTCAGTGTCAGTTCCATGCGAGACAGGTTCATCAACCTGCCTACGCGTTACAAACCATTCCCCTTGCATGGCCTTTTGCGGTCTGGGGGATGGATATTGTTAGTCCTATGCCACAAGCGGTCAGTGGATACAAGTTTCTGTTTGTAGCCATTGACACGTTTACAAAGTGGATTGAGGCCGAACCGGTATGAAATATTACCGCATCAGCAACACAAAAGTTCTTCCATAAGAACATTGTTGCTCGATTTGGTGTTCCAAACCGTCTCATCACAGACAATGGTTCTCAGTTCACCAGTGGTCTTTTTCTTGACTACTGAGATCAGATTGGGACCAAGGTGTGCTTTGCTTCTGTGGCACATCCACAGAGCAATGGTGCCGTGGAACGGGCCAACGGGCAGATACTGCAAGGCATCAAAAAACGTGTTCTGATCGCCTTAAGACTCGCTCGGGGGCTTGGGCAGACGAGCTCTGCACCGTTCTATGGGCACTACGAACTACCTCTAGTCGAGCCACCGGTGAGACGCCCTTCCATCTGGTCTATGGGGCCGAGGCAGTACTGCCTATGGAAGTTAGTATTGGATCTGTTCGGATAGAACAATTCGATCGAGTTGATCAGGCCAAACAGTGATCACAGGATCTCATCCTCTTAGAAGAAAGGCGTGATCGCGGTTTGATCAATTCCGCGGCATACTTTCAAGCTTTGCGCAAGTACCATAACAAAAGGGTGCAACCACGTAGTCTTCACGTGGGCGATCTTGTTTTACGAAAAATTCAAGACCAGTCTAATCGCAACAAATTCTCCCCGAATAGGGAAGGCCCTTACACTGTTGTCTCATTGCCGCGACCAGGATCAGCGCGATTAGCCATGGAGGATGGTCGAATTCTGTCCAATATATGGAACATCGATCAACTACGCAGGTTCTACGTGTAAGTACTCAATCCCTTTTCCTATTCAATTAGCATTGTTTAAACAAAAAGTATTTTGGTTTCAAACGATGAATATTTCCCTTCATGCCCATGTGTTACGAACTCGACCCGGGGGCTGGTCGCCGGCGGTTAGATCACTACAATGTTCTAGTCGGATTCGCTGGCCGATCTCATGACCTCTTCTAGATAAGTCACTCCTAAATAAGCCATTTCTCAATGCATACGAGGCTTTCTGGTAAGTCCTTGGTCACCTGAGTGGCTGCCGGTTTGCAACAAGGTTAGGCGTTACATTGATCATAATTGCTGGTCCGATCACACACCCCTGGTCGTTACATTTGTATTTCTCCTGTGTTTATAATACTAAGCATTCAGTATCTATAATCACAGGCGGGGGCTAGGGGGATATGCTTATAATATGAAACAACAAAAAACAAGAATATATTTACTCTTTCAAAAATCAATTTGTACATGCATTGCATATGTTATATCTGTACAGTTGTAGGAGTTATACAATCCCGAGCTCGGTCAGGAGTTTGTCTACAAGGGGGGTGATCTCCTCCATAATCGCCTCCAGTTGTTCTTCACTCTCGATCTCTACCGGTCCCAATAGTGGATTCAGATCCGTATCTGGACCATGGTGGAGACAAAACCGGCAGAGAATGGCGGAGGCTGATGATCGAACCCTGGTTCTAATCGCCTCTTCCCGTCGCCATGTATCTTCAAGAAGATACTCGAGAAGTGACTCCGCTTGGGCCATGACCAGTGTGGACCAGTCGCTCGAACTAAGGTCGTCCTTTATGGTCTCAACAACATCAGCCCTCAGGAGATGGGCCACCATCTTTAGCTTTTCAAAGACGGATTGGCTCAGCTCTCTGTTCGCTTTTTGAGTGGAGTTAATGGAGCGCTGGAGGATCGCCTTGTCCTGACCAAGTCGTTTTATTTGACTTGCTTGCGCTGCAGTAAGAAGAGTGTTACTCACCAATTATGAATTCGAGTCTTCCTAGTGGGGAATCGACTTACCAGAGAGTTCTGACCGCAGCTTATTAAGCTCGACCTCTTGCTGCAAAACAAGAGAGATCGACCTGAGTTTGGTCGCGGCCAGATCCCTCTTCAGAGATGCAACCTCCCTGTAACAGGAAAAATGGTTGTCATACAAATTTGCATCTATGCAAATTGGAGGATATTGATCCTTACCTGCGCAAGCTGTCTCTTTCTTTCTGTATGGCCTCGACGCTCACTACCATAGCGATCGATCGGGCCGTCATGCGAGATAATTCCTGTGAAACAAAGAGAAGTCAAAGATGTCCTATGCACAATTCAGGTACCAAAAGAGGTGTTCATCATACCTGTGTATACTCCCAAAACGAAACATCTTCCGGGATGGAGGGAGGTCTGGTCGAGGAACCCGTCGCGACCTCGACAGGAGTCGCAGTTGTTGTTGCCGGCAACTGGGAATCCGCGCCAGACTCATCCCCGACGGTCCAGGCGGCTTCCTGGACCAGAGGGACAGAGCGCTCCTCACTGGCGGCTCCGGCACCAGTAGCAACTTCAACCCTCACCGGGGCGGCTGAAGGGCTCGGTGCTACCTCTTTTCGCCTGCCAAGAAAAGAGGAACTGACGATTACGTTGATGATCGTCACAATCCAATCTAGTATGACCAGAATAGGGTTCTTACCTTATTTGAAATCCCATCAGCTTTTGAGATTTCAGGCGAGGCTCTCCCTGAGAAAGGAGACAGTCACTGTCTGTCCTAGTCTTCCTCTTTACGAACAAGCCTTTTTCCCCCTATATATGTCCTCCTGTAAGTACATTCATAAGGGATGATAAAGACTTGTGGTAAGAACTCATACCTGTGCAACCTGTCCGGTTGGCAGAGTTATGTCCGAAGGCCTGGGTGGCTCCTGGACTTCTGGAGCCGGCACTTCATCCAAGACTCTCGCGGGTCTTGTTCGGACACCTCCTCTCCTGTCCTCAGGAGTGAAGGATTTTCCTCCCTGGGACTCACAGGAGTTGCAGGGGAAAGCTCTTCGCCCTGTATAAGTGTTAATTCGATAGACACATGTACAGAGGAAATGGAGAAGATAAGACCAGAGGGAATCTTACCGTGGTCACCCCTTCGGTCAAGGAAGCAGAAACAACTGACCCTGAAGCCTCGGGGGCTTCGGGAGCAGGGATCCCACCCGCGACCACGGGACTTTCGGTGGCTGCGGGATCCGCTGCAGTTATTTCTGTTTCTGTGGGACGAGGTGGAGTATCGCCGGATGGAGAGTGTGCTGTCTTCCTCCTCCGGCGGATCAGGGGGATATCATCTTCTTCCTCCTCCTCGCTCCTCTCGCCCCGTACGACAAAGAAATGATTCCAGTTCGTACCTGGAAGAACGGGAGATACGCAATATCTTACCGCAGTCTTCCTTGCGGTAGAAGGAACGCTCCGTGAAGACCCTTCCCCAAGAGCTTGCTTGGGTTTCTTGGGGGCAGGATTCCTCGTCCTGGGCTTCGAGGAGATCTTCTTCACGTTTTTCATAGTCGGCTTTCCCAGGGAACCGACGTTCTCACTCGGGAATGTCGCCTCGGCGAATCTCCCCAAGAGCTGTTTTGTTCCGACAAGTTCGTCAGCGCTGGGCATACATAAGACCTGTGAATAGGAGTCGATTGGAAGATGACATACCTTTCGGCGCTCCTGTTTGAGGTTGTCGCTGGCGTGAACCAAGCTCTGGGGGCGAGGCCATCCCTTGGGACCCTCTACATCAGCGTTGTAGGCCCTGAGGAGATAATTTGTCCGCCTATCGACCTCGGAGGAGGGCACGACTATTCCCAGAATGCAAATCAGACAATACATCACAGAAGTATGCGGTTTCAGTGTCAAAATCACATACCTTCATTATAGTCCAGGGTATTGTCTGCCATGGACTTAATCTCCCAAGCCGGATGAGCCCTTTCACGCAGGGGGCTCACCCGGTTCTTCACAAAGTCGCGGATGACGTCGCGAGCCGTTAGTCCCTGTTGGACTAGGTGAAGAATTACCTCGGCGTGCTTCATGAACTCAGCATTCGTCGCCGGGGGGGAGTCCAACTCGCTCGGCTTCTCTGGCCGCGAGTTCTCGAACCACAACCCGCTCTCAGACGGAGGGGTGCAGTAGAACCACTTCTAGTGCCACCCATGCACTGAATCCTGTAGGGGTGGGAAGGGATACTTCTTCTTCTCCCTTAGCTAGAAGTAGATACATCCGGCGGTGTTGGCGCTCTTCGACCACGCCGAGTAGTAGAAGCGCCGGAAGAGATCCACGCTGGGATACACTCCGACGTATGCTTCGCATAGATGCTGGAACACCGCCAGGATCAGGACCGCATTTGGGTGGAGGTTGATCAACTCCAACCCATAATGCTCGAGGACGTCTTTGAGGAACCGACTCTCGGGGAATCGGAACCCGCAGCGCATGTATTCCTCGAAAACCACCAGTTCGCCATCTCTGACGACTGGGGTTTCTTGGTCCTTCTTCGCGGGCCACCAGTTGATTAGCAGCCGCGGAGGAAGGATTTCCTCCTTCTCCAGCGCCAGCAGACTCTCCTCGGAATGGTGGATCGATCTGTTCCAAGACGCCATTTCTTGTGAGATATCGGGAGAAAAGTTGGCGACTTTGGGGAAGACGGAGGCTAAGGGGAATGAGGGTTTTGTGCGGCGGAAATATTGAGGAAGGGTTTTTGGCTGTGTGGCTCCTCAAGAAGCTAACTGTTCCTTTTATAGACCCGAGGAGGCGCACTAATGTGAGTAACGTTCCACTCAAACGTTCCACTTAATATTTTATTCATTTCCCATAATGGATACTATCTCTGGCGGACCCGGTAAAGTGTTTCTGGTATAGGATCTGAAACAAAAGGACTTCTTTGTTTCAAGGTTTGAAGATACAAGAACATGAAGAGTTCTTCAAGGGTTTTTGGAGGACATTTTCCTTTGTATACCTTGTAAATTTTCATGAAAATATCCTTTGACCAAGGTTTTGGACGTACGGATATGTCTGATCAGATTGCGGTATGATCGGAACCATGTCTTCGACTAAGCTCCGATTCTAATCGAAGTGATGGTCTGATCGAATTTCGGTTCTGATCGCAGTAATCTTTCAGATTGAACTTTGGTTCTAACTGCAACTTTAAGTCTGATCGCGGTATCAGTGCTAGTCGCGGTACTACTATAAAAGCATGATTCTGATCGTAGAATTGAAGCTTGTCTGTGTATGGGTGGTTGTAAAGACATTGCTTATGGCCATGTTTTCGCACAGAAGATGTAAAGAATTTGCATATGAAGAAAAAGAGAAATTTCATTTCTTGCATTCTTTACATACAAAAGGGATACCGGCGACCAGAGCGTCGATCTGATCCGAAAGAAGTTTGCAAAGTTCTCCTAGGGACATGTTGTTGTCAGTAGGACCTACACTGACAACCCCCAGAGAACTAGCAACTAACCTAAGCCTATCTACATCATCCCTAACAAGAGAAGCACTATTGTTCCTAATCAAATCAAAGAGTTATCGCTGTTGCTGAGCGTGGTCCCTCTCTCGACGGAACTGGTGCGCCTCTTCACGGGATCTTTCAAAACATTCTGCCAGATGCAGAATCGCCGAAGATATCTCTTCGGTCTTCTTCTCCAGGGCCTCTTTTTCCCTTTGAAGAGTTTGTCCGAGGGAAGGAGGTGGAATCTCAGCAGGCTAGTCACTGGGGGCTCCAACAATTTTCGTCTCCTGCATTTGCAAATGTTAGTTTTACTAACTATGACAAACAAGCAAAAGGAGACAGAAGCAATTACCAATCCTCGCAAGCGACGGGTTGATATATGCATCTTGGAAGGTAGATCATCCGATAAAAGCGGATGATCACTGGATGGTGGAAGTGCAACCTTCCCACCATAAGATTGCTTCCCCAACACAAGATTGAGGGTCATCTGGTCGGGTAGTCACCGCTTGCCGACCAGAAAATCGATCACCCAAACAAAAATGGGGAGCATTGGGATGAAATGGAAAGGACTGAGGAGAATGTCCCTCCAAAGGTGGAGATGAAAGTTCTACCTGCCCAGATGCATGGATAGGAAGAACTAGAGGAACAAAAGGAAGAAAGAACAACGTCGTGTCTTCTACCTTTGCTCTGCTGGAGGATCCCTCGTCAACCTTGGGTTTCTTCCTTGAAGGAGATGGATCTTCAGGCATCTGAGGCCCTTGTTCGAAAACTTCCTCTTCATCACTCTTAATCTCGATGATGTTGTGATCTGCCATCAGGGAGTGTATGAGGAGAAGGATGGCGGTAGCTTTGGAAGAAACTTAGCCGTGAGAAGAAGTTGTGGAGCTTTGTAATTTGAAGGCTTCGGTATTTATAGCCGCCAAGGTGACGGTTCGCCTTCCGAACGCCTCGGGATTTTAAAAGCATTTACAATTTCACCTCGGGTTAAAAAACGTTTCAAACAGCGCCATCATTACCCGTCACATAATACCCAGAGCTTGTCTCGGGGAACCAACCGTCACACTTAGTGCGCCACTAAGTGGGGGATTTGAAGCGTCGTGTTAAAAATCCGATGCATGTCTTAAAATTCGAAATAAACACGTCCCTTCGTTATCTTCAAATTTGGGGGCTAGCTGACGAGGATTGACACCCGAGTCAGTTCAAATAAAAGGTCACGACTAGTTTAGGATAGATTCAAACCAGACACGTGCCTGGCGGTGCGAACTCAAGTCATTCTGAGGAGTACCAGCCCGAGGTCGCAGTCCTTACGCGATCAGACCGCAGCTAGTGCGCGGTCAGGAGTCCGTATGTTGTGCGCGGACAGAAGGCTGAAGATGTTGCGCGGTCAGCCAACATCGTGTGGTCAGAACTCTTTTGACCAGGGAACATGCGAATATTCTGTCCCTGTAACAAGAATATCCCAAGTATCCCGAAGATTCCTCCACGTAGAAAACAACCGTCAGGAGGTTAATACGTGCAGTTATCCACAAATAACACGTGTTAAACCTACGTGGGAGTTAAGAGCGGTTCTCTAAACCGCATCCAAGCAACCGTTTGATGCCATTACGATTTGGCGCCCTTTCAACCAGTATAAAAGGGCGGCATGGTGTATCAAACAGGAGATCGAGAGATCAAAGGATCACGAGATACAACACATCTCATTTGAAGAATCAAACAGCCAAGACTACGGCTTAGATTAGATAGCTTCCATAAGCCTTCTAGGCTTCATTTTGTACACTCATACAGGGAAAACCTTCGCCTGTGAAGGTCTTTTCCCGTCACTTTGTAACTCTTTACTACACATAGTGCAATCCCAACAGGACGTAGGGCTATTACTCCCACCATCGAGGGCCCGAACCTGTATAAACTTCTCTGTGCTCCAGTTCTCCATAATTCTACATACCTTCCCAGAGGGTCACCTTGAAAGGTCTCACTATTTATAAATTCTGCATAAGTTCGGCTAAAGACCCCGAGTCCGAATCATCGACACAGACCTAGAACCAACTTAGGGCTATGTCTAGCCATGTACCGAATGTCAGCCCTTCGACATTCAAGTCCTTTTGAGCCTATCTCTTCAAGCAATACCAAGTAACTTTGTCCAAACCTTTTCCCCTGCATGCATGATATATTTACTTTTTATTTTCTAGTACTTGTGTGCTTATATGGCTTGTATGTATTGTTTGTGTCCGCCTTGGAATCAGAAGTTGAAGGAGCAGAAGAGATCTTCGAGGAATCATCTGAGCAGCTAGACCCATCACTGCAAGGCAAGTCTCAAACCCTTGATCATGTCTAGCCTATTATTTTGAAATGAAGTATGTTAACTGTTTTCAAGTATATGCATGCCTTATATTCAAATAAGAGCTATATTCAAATAAAGTGATTAGATATGACCCAAATAATTGTGAAGCCCCTTTTGTGATTGAATATCCCTGCACCCTTGTCACCCTAGAATATAATGCTTAGGCTATGCTATGCACAAGATTATATGTTAAATGTTGAATGGTCACATGTGAGAAAAGCATATTCAAAACCCCTTTTTGTGAAAGAAAATGTGATTGGAATCGATAGTGAGGATGGTTTGATTGGATGGTGCTGTGTGCGCACTGGGAATGTGAAAGACTCCTCACTAAAGATTCATAAGGACTAGAACCTTGTGTTGTACTTCTATGCGGCATGAAAAATGTACCAACCACTTGCCCGGTTATGGGACGGGCGCAACTTAGTAGCTTTCTTAGTATTAGCTTTTCCGTGCAATGGTTATCGGTCCGGTTTCTTGCGAGGAAGTGGTGAGCCAGTAAGGGCCGTGAGTGATGTGAGTTCAAAAAAATTATGAGAGGAAAAGGTGGAAAGAAGGAAGACGCCCTATGCCAGATTAAGTCGTGCGCGACTGTAATCAAGAGAGGCTATGTGTCTTGCGAGAACATAGACCCAAGCTAGGAAGTAAGGCAGTGGGGAGGACCCACAACGGTACTTGAGACTTAACTGTCTATTTACCGGGCAGGGAATTGTTAATGCTAGGACTGTAAACTGTTGTGCCATCTCGGCCTTGTCACATGCGTAAAAGTCGCATGGAGAGGTACCGACTGGAAAGCCGAATGATCGGTGGATTAAGGTGGTACACCTTTGAAAAGTATAAAAAGTATTGGATACTCTGAGCTCCCAGGTTATGGAGTCTGCGCGCGGTGGATTCTATCCACGTCGATGTAGCACAAGTAGCTTTTGGAAAGTTTTTCACAAAATCTGAGTAAAGTGGTGACTCATGAAAGACCGCCACACATAACATTTCCCGAAAATCTAGCTTAGGGTTTTAAAAACCCCGCTTCCGAAAATAAAGATCTTTTCTTCAAAACTAAGTGTGAAAATCTATTCTATATATATATAAAGCCAAAGAGCCATTCTTCAAGAATTCCCCCCTCATGTATATATACCTACATTCTTATTTGGGACTTGTTGAGCACCATGTGGACAATGTGCTCACCCTTGCCTTTACAAACAAAATTTAGAAGAAGGATTGATTGACCCTGAGTCCTACGGACTTGAACCCAATATGGAACAAGAAGAAGAAACTGAAGACCTAGCTTGTTAGAGGGTTACGTACCCAGTGGAGTCCGATGTGGAGAAGGCCCGTGCAACACCGCTGCAGTTGGAGATCAAGACTAATGAAGTCCTTTTGCTTACTATTGTTGTTTCATTTTGTGTCGACTTTTGTGTCAAAAACTCCTTAATTTTGTATCAACATTTAAACGCGTCATTTTGGTGCTATGTTAATGTAATGTTGGTCCCTGTGATCAGCACTTGTTTTTAATTACTCGCATTTTTATATAATGCATCTTGTTGTTTTGAGCTGCAATGTACCGGATTCCTCAAATGAGGGTCCCAGAAAACATCTCAACAAAATATGAAATTTCAGCATTAAGACCATGCAAAAATCTAGCCATTTTAGATTCTTCATCTTCCTGAATCCTTGCACGAATTAAGAGAGTCTCCATCTCTTTATAATATTCATCCACGGTGCGTGATCCTTGGGTAAGGCGCTGCAGCCTATTACGGAGATCTCGTTTATATTGAGATGGAACAAAACGACGTCTCATCACACGCTTCATGTCCTCCCACGCATTGATGTGATCTAAGCCCAATTGACGTTGGTTTTGCTGCACTTGGTTCCACCATGTTAGGGCATAACCAGAGAATTCAACACAAGCAAGATTTACCCTCTTTGCATCGGAGAAGTTGTGTATGCGGAAAATCTGATGACATTGCTCTTCCCACTCAAGATAAGCGTCGGGGTCTTCCTTTCCAGTGAATTTTGGAATACTTAACTTGATTCTAGCGGCATTATCAGGGTCATTTCGACCACGACGACCATGAACAGCAGCTGCAGCCCGTGCATTTGCGCCATGATCAGCCCGATGGTTCAGATTGTTGTGCTCATCTCCAGCATGGCATGAAACGGAGTTCTCATCACCGTCTTCAGATATTGGAGCAGCAGGGTTCAGTGGAGGTGGCACTCCACCATCGGCGGCCGGAAGATTCTCACGGAGCATCCTTTGCATTGCTTCAAGCAAAGTATCCTGCAGTTGTCGCAGCTCACCATGTCTCACTCGAACGTCTTCTTCACCATTATTTCCTCCATGCACACTTGACTGAGACCTGCCATGTTAAGGAGAGGCAATATAGTGGAATAGGAATATCTTTGGAATCACACAACCTCACCTCCTACTTACCAATGTTCTTGTGCATTGTCGTCAGACCGCGATTGTGCAATGTGGTAGTTACCAGAAGTGATTAAGCGATTGAATAACAGGGATCAAAGAACTTTAGCCTCGGTTTATAATGGAGTTCGGAGGGCTAATCAAAGGAAGGCATTGTAGTACTAAAATAAAGTGGACGAAATGCAACAAAGCAAGTAAAAGAAACTTCACATCATCCACTAGCTGCAACACACTCCTTTGCTACTGATTTTTTTTTCACTCACTCTTTTTTTTTAACTCTTCTCTTCTCTTTTTTTTTTCTTATTTTTAGCACAAACTAAAGATGACTGCCTATGATAAGGATGCAGCACAAGATAACTTTGATGAGAATAAGATAACAGCTTGCAACGTGCAACACTAAATTTCAGTACCACAACAAAGGTTTGGTTTTTTTTTTATGGCCTTTGGACTCTAGGATAAGAATAAGAACACGAAGAACACAAGTAATATGGATAATATGGATGGTAAATAGATAGCAGATCCTACCGTGTCAACGGAAGCTCTGATACCAAATGGTGTGGGGATGGATCACTGCTGCGCCAACGCATATCAGTTTCTCCACAAGGGTGGCCCGATCTTCACGGGGTAGGATAGAACAAAGATAACTAGCTGCGAACAGCCGGGGTAACTGGCACTAGTACAGAAATGCAGTCTTCTATCGGTAAAAAACACCCTTCTACTATCGGTTTTTGTACCGATAGAGATAGACACGATAGAACAAGACTGGACATTTTCTATCGGTAAATAACCGACAGAAGAAGTTCACTATTCTATCGGCATATTATGAATCTACCGATAGAAAACCCATCGTAGTCTTACGTCCAGCGGCAGGGAAAGTACCACTATTCTAACGGTTAATTACAAGATTACCGACAGAAAAAATCATACTATTCTATCGGCATCTTACAAGTTTACCGATAGAAAACTCGTCGCTAGCGGTTTGAAAAGTACCACTATTCTAACGGTTAATTACAAGTTTACCGACAGAAAAAATCATACTATTCTATCGGCATCTTACAAGTTTACCGATAGAAAACTCGTCGTTAGCGGTTTGAAAAGTACCACTATTCTAACGGTTAACTACAAGATTACCGACAGAAAAAATCATAATATTCTATCGGCATATTAGGAGTGTACCGATAGAAAACTCGTCATCAGCGGTTGGAAAAGTACCACTATTCTAACGGTTAATTACAATATTACCGACAGAAAAAAGCTTAGTACTCTATCGGATATGTATGAGTTCACCGACGGGAAAGGTCACACTCTTCTAATGGTTAATTTTGATTGTACCGATAGAAAAAAGTACAGTAGTCTCTCGGTTGATGATGAATTTACCGATAGAGCATTCACATATACAGTACTTTATTTGCATCCACAATACAGTACATTCACATATACAGTACAGATGCAATACAGTATAGATTGGATACAATACAGTACAGATGCAAGGTAAATTCGCAGAACAAATTGACACATTAGGCAGTTATTCACATTTATTCACATATGTATGGACAAATACAGATTGCAATCCAATGTGGACATTTATTCACATATATATATTTATTCACATGTATATAAACAATCTATGCAGAGTACACGAAAAGGAGAAAATTGTCATGCTGGATGGTTGGGCGCTACTTCCTCCATGACATATTGTGCCCAGATTTGTCGAAGATATATAATCTTTGCATTTTCATATTGGTCTTTCGACATGGCGATTTGCAAGCATGTGTGCATACTGAGTAACTAACTTCGATCCTAATTTAGAACGTGACACCCATTTTTGAAATTTGAGTTAGCTATCGATGCTTACCTGGGGGAATCGGGAAAAGTTTGTCCGCACTAAGTCGTACATGTAGCGTAGCACATAAAACCCGCATTCCCACGATTGCGGCTGCTGATGGCACTGAGATAATTGCATATGCGAAGACATGTTAGCTATATATTGTTTCCATAAACTAATTAAGCATAAACAAAAAGTCTCGTGAGTACCTCATATTCTTTCCAAGCTAGTACGGAGCCCTGCGGTGCGGCATGCCTCCCTCCAGCGGACACATATTTATCAAAAGCCCTGCATTTCAGTTAGTATTGCCAGTTAATGTATTATCATTAGCTAGTGAGGTCAAAATTTAAATCAAACATATAAGTTACTTACGCCTCCATATTCCCCTTGAGCACATATTCCATCGATAATCTGTCACGCATCGAATCGAGGTAGTACACCTCATTCCTCGGCGGACAGATCACGATGAGGATCCAGTGGCCCCTGCATTGTACGTAAAAGAGGACCGCTAGCTCAAAGTACATCTCAGGTGTAACATACAAGATTGAGTTAAATTAGTACGAAATGCACTAACCTTTGGTGGTACGGCACCAGAATGAAGTCCCTGTCCTGCTGCGCCATCAGCGCGCTAGATATGTACTGCTCAGCGTGCGCGGCGTCCTGCTCTAGCATCGTGAGGCTTATTTTCTCTGGGTCGAGGAAACCCACCTTGTCACACGCAGCCTCTGATGCTAGCCTGTACATGCACCTGCATGCGAAGGACGAGATTAATATTAATTTCACAGAAAGTTACTCAGTATTCAAATGAACTGCAACATTAATGCAGAGTTAGCAAACAGAGTTAGAAAACAGCAATACATAGCATCAGCAAACTCACAGGACTCCAGTCCGTATGATGGACATATCGAGCTCCCGCCAGTTGTAGAGGTCGAACAGATCCTCGTGTGCCACGGATATAGTCCCGGGCTCACGGTGGAACTGCCCAGGCCTGTAGGGAACTAAGAAGTTCAGGCTGCGCCGAGCTCGATGTAGGTACCAGTCGTGGAGGTCTCTGGTTGATCGATCCAATTTCCGCAAAGATGCCTCCGACATGAGTGGGAGCGCGTTCGTGAACGTCCGCGGCAGTCCCTGTCGCCCTTTGTCCTTGCCTTTGCCGCCCTTGCCTTTTGCCGGGGACTGAGCGCGTACCTTCGAAGGCAAGGGCGAGGTGATGGCGGCTTTCTTCCGAGGTGGAGGCGTGGATGCGCTGGGTGGGGTCGAGGCCGTCTTTGATGTGTCCAGGTTCGCACGAGATCGGCCCTCATGCCCCGAGCTGGGGGCGCAGTCCCCTGGTAGCCCCGCGGCAGGCCACTTCAATTAATGAGCACGTATGTTAGATTATGCAAGTTGAGTGTACTGAGTAGGATGTAATCTAAAATGTGTAGGATTTACCGGTTGTATTACAAGACACTTCTTGGGCCACTGTACGTAGGAGCCCACTGCCTCAGCAAGTGTCTGCAGTTCCTCTGTTGGGACTGGCAACGGAGAATCGTTGTAGCCCGGCATGGCCATGTCCACCTGTACCTTTGTGAAACCCAACCGCAGAGGTACACAGTGGACCCGGACATCCGGCCCAGACGGATATACGAAGCCGTGTCCAACCACTTCCTGCCCGGCGCCTACGTAATTCTGTAGGATGCAGCCCTCCGGCCCCTGCAAATTTGTAACAATTCAGTGCACAGATGAAGGCTTGCATCAACTTAAGTGCACAGATGATGGCTTGCAGTACCTCAAGTAGATCCACTGGATCCGCGAGTACCTTCGAAGCGCAACTGCTTATCCGACCCCGCGGGGTACCGTCGTCTGGGGATCCGCATCTGCACTCTTGGCCAGCAATGCTTCTCTCAACCGTGCAAACTCTTCCCTCATTTGTGCGACCTCGGTCTGCACCTCAGACTGTACCTCAGCCTGTATCTCAGCCCGCATCTCCGCCCGTATCTCCTCCCGTACCTCAGCCCGTATCTTATCGGAGAGGTCAGCTTCCTTTTCCTTCCAGGTGCGGGCCTTCTTCCTTGGTGGAGCCGGATCTACGAAACCGGCCTTCCATGACACAATGGCTCCCACGGCCCGTGTTCGCCCGGGATGCTCCTTCTTTCCTAGAGCCCGGGTGAGGATGTCGTTCTCCCTCTGCGGGGTAAACAATCCCTCCGCTGCCTCCTTCTCAAAAGAGATCTGTTACATTTGAAGGTACCTTGTGAGACAAATTGCCTTATATACACTTGTGCGCACACAGTTTACGAGGTTAGCCAACTTTCCATTCGCCTCACAACGTCGGCGTCCCCAGGGGTTGCGAACTGCACAGACCCCGTGGACGACACGGACCCCCTCCCCCTCCACCATCGCTTGCACCTCTCATCCCGGATCTCGGAGAGCGGCAACTCAGGGGTGTCGATGACAGGATTTTGTTCATCTTCCTTCTTCCACTGTTCCTCCTTCCCCGCATAGCCCCGGGATCCGAGCCGATGCGGGTGGTCGTTCCTCTTCTGGATCGCCCTATTCTTCTCGCTAAGGGCCTTGAACTCCTCAGTCCCCTTCTGCTTGGTGAATTCCTCCCATACCTCCTCCAATATGAAGGGGTACTTCTCGCA
The DNA here is from genome assembly GCA_019359835.1 of Pharus latifolius. NCBI lineage: Eukaryota > Viridiplantae > Streptophyta > Magnoliopsida > Poales > Poaceae > Pharus > Pharus latifolius. The sequence continues at coordinate 17,634,337 of CM033328.1, read as the reverse complement.
AGGAGATTTCCCCGCAGCGAGGAAGTTACTCACGAGCCAGCTCTTAAAGGTTTTCTATGTTCCGTTCATGTCCTTCAAGCAGGCAGTCCTAGGTGTATCGTCGGGGATGTTCCACTTAGCCTGTTTCCGAAAAAGCATACAATTAATCACGAGTTAGTTAAACATTAGTATAAGCCAAGAGAACATGATTACGAAAGAGTTCAGCGATTTCAGTTCATTTAACCTTCACTTCCGCCCACAACCTATCCCTCTCGTCCGCCGTCACGTCCTTCCAGCTCTGGACGGTGATCTTCACCCTTTCTTTCGCCAACAGCCCAACGTAGGCCGCGTACCTCCCAGCATTCTTTCCAATCGGCCTCCCAAATTGGTTGAACTCACAAGAAAGATCCGTGCGTTTGGCCAAACGCCCCAACGTCGTTGCGCCTCGCCCCGCCCTCTTGCTCTGGGATGTAACAGCCCCATCTTCAGTAGTTACGATGGGGTTGGCCCTAGTCGAACCACTAGTACCATCCGATGAAGACGACGACATGTCTTCCCCTACAAAACTTTCAACAAACCATATATATGGCAATTAATTCGCCTTGGAGTTCCATAACTCAGCCCAGGACTGGAGACTAACTAGGGCGGCAAAAGGGAAAATAATACAAAAAGAAAGACATGCATAAATTACTTACTGAACTCTTCAGAAATATTTTCTATCGGTAAACACATGAGCTGCCGATAGACCATAACAATTACCTCCACACAAGACAATTTTTCTATCGGCAAACACGTGAGATACCGATAGAACATAACAATGTTCTCTACATATGGAATTTTGTTGACAAGCCACCATTCACTATCATCACATAACATTCTCGATGATTTTCTACACTAATATTCATGGGCCAGCATTATTATTTCACACGTAAATATGCACACAAGCATCTAAGTGCCACTGTGCATAATCTTTAGCCTAGCCTGTATGTGAGTCATCAGGACTTCACAGCTATTAGGTTGGGAAAAGTCATGTATATAGGCATTTGAAACATATACATCGAAGACCCATCCACATTGCCATATATTCATACGAAGTGAGTAAAAATTCCCAACCAAACTAGTACATTGCATGGCTCATGTCCTTCCAGATCCAAATTAAGTTTTACTACTTGTGCAGAAAAATTTTCTATCGGCAAACACATGAGCTGCCGATAGAATATGTGTAAGAACACCTTCAACATATAATCTGCATTACATGGCAGTTGGATACAATTGATCACACATACAGCAGTATAGAGAAGTTAAAATCTCAAAACAGGTTCATTACAGCACTGGAACATATTATGTAAACCCTAATTAAAATCAACATTGCCTGTGGAATGTACATAAGCCAACACAATAGGGAACCCTAGTGTAATTGCAAAACTCGAAGAATTAGTATGTGCAAAACACTAGGATCAAATAAAGAAGATGCTGGAAATAGAACGACAAATTAGGGTATTTACGGCGGCGATCAGTTCTGGTGATGGAGAGGCGGTGTAGAACGCAGCAGCGGCCGGCGAAGGACGAAAATAAGAACCGGTGGCAGTGACGAACCAGTGTCCAGCCGGCGATCGTCGTGTGGGAGAGAGGAAGTGAGTGGTCACGGCGGAGGTTGGGGTTTTCTTCGCTCTCGAAGAGACGCAGTGCTCTAAGGTGGAACTGTTCGAGTGGAGGGAAACTAAAGGGCCGTGTATGAGTAATAAAGTAGCGGAGGAACTTTTCTATCGGTATAACAAAATGATACCGATAGACTTATGTAATTTTCTATCGAAACAACAAATAAAAACCGATAGAAAAAGTAAATTCCCGGAAAAATATTTGAATTAGTGGATGCATTTTTCTATCGGTATAAAAAATAAAATCCCGTGAGACCAATTTTCCACAGAAATTTTTTTTAAAGTGCTTGAGATTATAGTATTGGGTGCCATTTTTCTATCGGTAAAAACAACAAAATACCGTGAGAGTAATGAAAAGGTGCCCTTTTCTATCGGTATAAACAAAAAAATCCCGTGAGCCCAATTTTCCCCAGAAAATTTTTTTGATTAAGTGCTTGAGATTATAGTATTGTGTGCCCTTTTTCTATCGGTAAAAACAACAACATACCGTCAGAGTAATGAAAAGGTACACAATTTAACATCAAACAGACCGTGGTTGAAAGCTGCAGAATGTTAAAGAAAGAGGGAAGATAGCCGGAAAATTGAAAAATTGACATAAAAAGAAATTGTTCATTCATTGTTGTTTTATCACTTACAAAAAAAAATAAAACCCAAAATGCTAGGTCAAGGGGTGGTCTTAGCCCTGGCTGCATGTAGAATAGAGTCAGTTAGACTTGCAGCCAGGATGCAGGACTCGTCTAGCGACAAGTTGTCCCTAGGATCAACTACTACCGCGTCGAGAAGGCCTGCGACCTCCCTTAGCTTCGCAATGGTATCCTTCATAGTCAGACCGCAGCCAGCGATGGTCATATCCGCGGCTTTCTTCTCCTCGCGAAGACGCCTCGTCCTCGCCCTAGCATTGTCACCATCCGTCTTCATGCGCTTAATGCGCTGGAAGAGATCGTCAAGGTCAAGCCGTAGCTGAGTGTGCTTGTCTGTAAGGAGCTTGTGCTCCTCCTGGAGGGCCCTCAGGTCAGCCTTCACTTTGGCAATGTCTTCCACGGCTACCGTTCCCTGTGCAAATCAACAGGTCAAGAATGAACTGAACATGGATTAACAATACAGAGGTAAACCGAGGAGATTTAGAGTTCTTACCGGGGAGGGCGTGGATGACGATCCCATGGAGGTTGCCATTGTGAAAGAGAAGATGAGGAGTCGAACCGTTCGAGAATTAGAAAAACAACAAAATACCGCGACGCATGGCGAGGTACTTATAGAGTTTCCAAGGCGACGCATGGCGACACGTGATGAGACCATGTACATCATGGTTATGACCAAGACGACATCAACATGGTGGTCATCAAGATGTCATCGTCCGCCACCTTGGCCAGGACGCGAAAGCTGGCAGCACGTACGTCATCTGGATTTTGTGCTGTCGCCGCCACAAGTTCGGCCTCCACCTTGGCCACCTCTCCAAACACAAGACGTGCTCAAGAAAGGCGCCTCTACACCTCTAAGGTCGCACAAGCCACGTCGCTCCAAGGCCAGCCCACAAGTGAGCTCAATTCATCCGCGAGTCCAGTTCGGCCATCTGCGCGTAGTCCAACTTCAAACGGACGTACAGGCCACATACGAAGTCTGTTTTTGACGTTCTTGGACTCTACGGACAAGAGAACGACGAGAGCTTTCCAACGGATCTGGTCCCATGCCCAAATTCCTTACAGATCAACAGGAATCTTCAAAACAAGATTATGACCAGAATCTGACGTGCGCTGCGACGCTCCACTTTGGGCCCAAGGGCCATGTACCCCTAGGGTTTCCTCCTCCACCCCATGGCCGCCCCATACAGTATATATATGGCCGTCATGGCTGCCGTTTAGACTTGGGTTTTGCTTAGATCAATTCTGTCTTTGAACAGTGTCGCCGTTCATCGGTTTGTGAGACCCCAACTCGTGAGTTTCATCCTCAATTGCAAATTCAGTTGCATCTTTCTTGTTCTTGCTTGTGTTCTCGATTCACTGGCAGGGATTAGCCTTCGTGGCAAGGTCAACCGGGCAGCGCACGGTTGATAACCAGAGGACGCGTGGTGCTGCGATTGCAGGGATTTTGATCGTGCCGATCAAGAAGCCGGATCGTGTGTGTCTCGCGCCGCCTAATCGACTTATCCTCCACCTGACGGAAGTTCGGGCATCCCCGTTCCCATTAAGTGGTATCAGAGCCTCGGTTGCCCGTCAGGTATACTTGTATCCCCTTTGTTCATTATTCATCTTTCACCTAGAATCCAGAAAATTGCCCCACAAAAATATTTGAGTTCGCCGTCATATCCATCGTCCAAGCCACTTTGTGCCCTTCGCGATTTCGTTTTCAGTTTCGCGTTGTTGAATTTGTATCCATCGTCATCATCTTGTTGCTGGTTTAGAGTAAGTTCTTGATCTAGTTTGAGTCTTGCATCTTGACGTCGAGTCTAACGCCATCACGTCGTCGTCGCCACCGCGTCTAAATCGGGTGTCAATCTGTCAAGTTCGGTATTTTGCTTTTATCTCCTTCGTCTGAACACCAAATTGGACAAATTCAGAGTCAAAATTGTAGCTCCAAAAATTCTCTACAACTTTGTCCATTGTGAGAAGTTCTAGAAACGCCGTTTTCAAGTCCAAAATCGCGTTGAAAGTGAATCTGTTTGATTTCGGATTTCCTACACAGACTGTATTGCGGGGCCCATATCGCCTAGATCCGTTATCCAAAATTGGTGTTCCATATATGCAAATTGATCAACACGAAACGATCTACAACTTTTCTGTTATACATTTTAGCGTTTGAGGCCTCCAAAAATCCGAAAACAGCATAGGAAGTTTCTGCATAGTAGATCTGTTTTTCCAGCGAGAGAAAATTGAGTGTTTGTGTATATATCTTGTAATCTCTCATATGCGGCACTATTGATATTTAAAAAAAAAAGGTGAAAAAGGCAAGTGCAAAAAAAAAGAAGCCGCACAAAGATAAAAAAAAAAGAAAAAAAAAATAAAAAGCAAGGAAAAAAAAAATCAAAAGTGCTTGTATCCTTTGTATCGACAGTGTTACGTCATTCGTTTTGCTTGCTTGAGCTAGGTCTGAGAACGAGTTTAGGCCAGCAACTTTGACAAGTACTTTGGATATTTATTCAGCTTTGCTATTCTGATTTCGATGATATCATATTCCTTGCTACTAAATATTGCATATCCAAGCTCTACATCCTTCTGATCAGCACAGGTTATTGACCCTTGCAATCGCTTCATCACGCCCTCACGGTGTCACGAACCAGCCACCGGTTGCACCGTCCCTCGCTGTGTTGGTAAGAACCGGGTAAGAACTTGGTAAGATTGCTTGAGAGCGCGAGATCCCACCTAGTAGTTCATAGGGCTCATAATACTTGTGCTTGTTTTCCTTCTGTCCTTTTTCTGTGCTAACCATGGCAGGTGGCAAGAAGGGCAGGAACGAGGATGATGTTACCATCGAAGACTGTGTCCTTCATTCAGAGTTGTCGACCATGCTGGATGAGATAAAAACGATGTTCAAGGAGCATGCCACGACGACGAACAAGACCCTTGAGAGCATCGATCGACTAGTTTCCACCCTCACCGAGAGGATGGATGCCGTCGAAAAACGCCCTCCCGCGACCATTGAGGGAGATGCCTCCGTCAACAGCGGCGCCAACCACGGCAACAACGACCACGATGAGGATGGTGATTTTGAGGAAGATGAAGATGAGCAGCAACGTGCCGCCAGGGAACGTGCTGCTCAACGAGACGGCCGTCTGCATGACCGTCTTCGCCGCAACCAACACGGTATGGGAGGTAATAACCAGAACTGCAATGATGATCCTTTCTCTAAGGTAAAATTCACCATCCCTTCCTTTTCTGGAGCTTATGATGCTGATGCTTACTTAGATTGGGAGATGACGGTCGAGCAGAAATTTAATTCCCATCTAGTTCCCGAGATTCATAGAGTTAGACAAGCCACTAGTGAATTTAAAGATTTTGCTATAATCTGGTGGAATGAACTAGTAAATGCCCGTTTACAACCTGATTCTTGGGCGAGATTAAAAGATGCTATGCGTAATAGATTTGTTCCTCCTTCCTACCAACGTGATATGCGCAAGAGATTGCAACGATTAGATCAAGGTAGTATGACTGTTCAGGAATATTACCAAGAGCTTCAAAAGGGTATGTTACGTTGTGGGGTAGTAGAGGAACCTGAGGATAAAATTGCTCGTTTTTACGGTGGTTTGCGTCCAGAAATTCAGGATATTGTTGATTATAAAGAATATACAACTGTCAATCGCTTGTTTCAACTTGCTATGTTAGCAGAGAAGGAGTTGCAGGGACGCCATTCTAAGAGCAGGAGCAACACCGGCAGCACCTTCACGCCCCGAATGACTACGGGACAAGCGAAGACAGTGCCTTCTTCCACCTTCCGACCAGCTGCACCGCCACCTTCGACGAGCACACGACCGGCATCGACGGCACCGCCCGCCCGTGCCGCGGACAGCAGCAAGTCGACCCCGCCAACACCGGTCAAGAGCTCCTCCTCCGTCGCTTCCACGAGCCGTACATCGACGGGAATTCGCTGCCACAAGTGCCAAGGGATTGGCCACGTCAAGAAAGAGTGCCCAGCCAGCGGGCATACATCGCCACAGACGACGGAAGTTACATTAGCGCCTCCGATGTTGAGGATGAGATCGACGACACCAGGGTGGACGACGACGAGGTTGATGATGATGCCACCTTTGGCGCCGAGGATACCGCTGCGTACAGGTCCATCATTGTCCAGCGTGTCCTTAGCGCACAAATGGAGCAAGCCGAGCAGCAGCAGCGCCACAACTTGTTCCAGATTTTCTTCGTCATCAACAACCGACGAGCGCGCGTGATCATTGACTCCGGCAGCTGCAACAACTTGGTGAGTACAGATTTGGTCAAGAAGCTTGGCTTGACCACACGCCCGCACCCACATCCATACCACATTCAGTGGCTGAATGATTCCGGCAGAGCTAAGGTAACACAAACAATTCGGGTTCATTTTTCCATTGGTTCCTATTCTGATTTTGCTAATTGTGATGTGGTGCCGATGCAAGCTTGCTCTCTTTTATTGGGTCGCCCATGGGAATATGACACTGATGCACTTCACCACGGTAGAAGTAATAAATACACTTTTATGCATAAGGGAAAGAAAATTACACTTCTACCTTTGACCCCCGCTGAAATTGTTAAATCCGATAGAGAGCGGCTTGCTAATGACAAGAAAACCATTGATGAAAAATCTGAAATTCAGCATGTAGCCAACCAAATTAAATTGAGGAATCCTGTCTTGCTTGCTACAAAATCTGATCTTGCTGCAATTAATGAAAATGCCACTAATCATGTCTTGCCATGTCACTCTAATTCAATTTTCAAGGTATATGATAGTTTTCAAGAAAGGGAGTATATAAATGTTAATGGTTCTGTGTCTAATGATTTGATTATCAAAGATATGCATATTGCTGTGCTCTCTGTTGGTGCTAACATTTTGCAGAAAAACACAATGGAGTCGAGGACGACTCCACATCAAGAAAGGGAGAATGATGAGACCATGTACATCATGGTTATGACCAAGACGACATCAACATGGTGGTCATCAAGATGTCATCGTCCGCCACCTTGGCCAGGACGCGAAAGCTGGCAGCATGTACGTCATCTGGATTTTGTGCTGTCGCCGCCACAAGTTCGGCCTCCACCTTGGCCACCTCCCCAAACACAAGACGTGCTCAAGAAAGGCGCCTCTACACCTCTAAGGTCGCACAAGCCACGTCGCTCCAAGGCCAGCCCACAAGTGAGCTCAATTCATCCGCGAGTCCGGTTCGGCCATCTGCGCGTAGTCCAACTTCAAACGGACGTACAGGCCACATACGAAGTCTGTTTTTGACATTCTTGGACTCTACGGACAAGAGAACGACGAGAGCTTTCCAACGGATCCAGTCCCATGCCCAAATTCCTTACGGATCAACAGGAATCCTCAAAACAAGATTACGACCAGAATCTGACGTGCGCTGCGACGCTCCACTTTGGGCCCAAGGGCCATGTACCCCTAGGGTTTCCTCCTCCACCCCATGGCCGCCCCATGCAGTATATATATGGCCGCCATGGCTGCCGTTTAGACTTGGGTTTTTCTTAGATTAATTCTGTCTTTGAACAGTGTCGCCGTTCATCGGTTTGTGAGACCCCAACTCGTGAGTTTCATCCTCAATTGCAAATTCAGTTGCATCTTTCTTGTTCTTGCTTGTGTTCTCGATTCACTGGCAGGGATTAGCCTTCGTGGCAAGGTCAACCAGGCAGCGCACGGTTGATAACCAGAGGACGCGTGGTGCTGCGATTGTAGGGGTTTTGATCGTGCCGATCAAGAAGCCGGATCGTGTGTGTCTCGCGCCGCCTAATCGACTTATCCTCCACCTGACGGAAGTTCGGGCATCCCCGTTCCCATTAACACGTTTGAGAATTCAAAGCGGCAGAGTCTTCTTCTATCGGTAAAAACAGGAAAAAACCGTCAGACAACAAATACCGTGAGACTAACGAATTTATTCTAACGGTAAAATAGAACAATACCGATAGAAAACGTTTTGAAGTGCCTGAGAGAAGATGTCCTTCTCTATCGGTATAAATAACAAAATACCGTCAGAAAAAAGGGATTTTTGCAGAACTTAATTTGAAGAGGCTGCGATGAGATTTTTGCAAGTGCTATTTGAAGGGAAGAATTAAATATTTACAGGATAAAGGTACTGTACATGTTAGAACTCATGCTGTGGAGTAAAATTGAGATGTATTAATGCTGTGAACTAGCTTATCATTAAATTCTAAAGAAAAATGAACTGCCTGATGTATTAATGATAAGTTCCTCACCTTGCTACAGAACTTGTGGGCTGTTTGCTTGGCATTTATCCCTGAAATAGAAATTAATCATCAATGGTTCTCAACCCATAATCCTTCTTCGTGGTCATCTCGCAGATACGTTGTTTCGTCGATATCTTCAGTACGGATAGATTGAATGTCCTCTAAAAATGGAGGTATTTCATCGAATTGGTTATACTCCTCTTCGTCGACAACATCTTCGACCCCAACAATACGTCTCTTGCTGTGGAGGACAACATGCAAGTTTGGATTGGCCGGGTCAACGATGTAGAACACCTGTGTGGCTTGCTTTGCAAGTATGAATGGATCGTCTTGGTGTCCGACTCTACCAAGATTGACGAGAGTAAACCCGTAACTATCAACTTGAACACCTCGAGGGATTTCGACCCATTGGCATCGAAACAGGGGAATCTTAAGTAATCCGTAATCGAGCTCCCATATTTCTTCAATAACACCGTAATATGAGTTCAGCGCCCTTACTGACCTGGCATCCTCGGAAATAGCAAACAGTGTCACTCCGCTACATTGCGTGCTACTCTTGGCGTCTTGAGCTCTTGTGTAAAATGAATACCCATTGATGTCGTACCCCTGCCAAGTCCCTACAGTGAATCTTGGGCCTCTAGCCAACCATGTCACAGTTTCACTTACGGAGCCCTCGGCAGCTCGCGTGACTCTTTCTTGGATCCACTCAGCAAATTTCCTGTTATGTTCTCTGCTTACCCAAACGTCTGACTTCGAAGGATTCTGTGACCGTAACATTACCTTGTGCTCGTGTATGTATGGCTCGACCTCCGTCATGTGTTGTAAGACCCAAAAATGTGATTTTGCGTACACATCACGAGCGGGGACGATAGCTTTGAATCCAATCGTTCCAATTCCCTCAAGCCTACCCTCGTGTCGGGACCTAGGAACACCAATTGGGTCAACCCCAGCCATATAATCTGTGCAAAATTCAATCACCTCCTCGGCGGCATAACCTTCCATGATACTCCCCTCGGGTCGACGACGAGTCCTTACGTATCCCTTCAATACACCCATAAATCTCTCAAATGGATACATGTAGCGCAGGCACACGGGTCCACAAAACTTAATTTCTCTGATAAGGTGAACAATCAGATGGACCATAACATCAAAAAAGGATGGAGGGAAATACATCTCGAGCTGACAAAGAGTTGTAACCACGTCGCGTTGCAAAGTGTCCAGTCCATCGGGATCAATTACCTACGAGGACACAGTTGCGCCAAATATTCATATCAGAAAAATCTTCTAATTAAGCTCCAGAAATGGAGGTAGTGAACTTATAGTACGAGTGCACGTACTTACCTTGCAAGATATTGCGTTGAAGAAATAACATAGGTTTGTGATTGTCTCTCTGACTTTAACTGGGAGAATGCCTCTGATAGCAATGGGAAGCATCTGTGACATCAAGACATGACAGTCGTGGGACTTCATGCCAACCAGTCTTAGGTCCTTCATAGACACAAGTTTTTTCAAGTTCGCGGAGTACCCACATGGAACTTTAACACCGTGCAGGCACCGACAGAGTTCTGTTTTTTTGCTCTTGGACAACGTGTAGCAGGCCAGGGGGAGGTATGTACGCTTTCCATTCTCTAAAGGTGCAAGCTCAGTCCTTATCCCCATTTCCACCATGTCACGACGAGCTTTCACACCATCCTTTGTCTTTCCCGGAATGTTCAACAACAAACCAATCAAACTGTCACAGACATTTTTCTCTACATGCATGACGTCAATGCAATGTCGAACTTGTAAGTGCTCCCAGTACGGTAGATCCCAGAGAATCGATCTCTTCTTCCAAACATTTTTTTCTCGAGGTTTAGAATGCTTACCGAACTCAACTTTGATGTCGTTCACGCGTGAGTAAATCTCCTTACCGGTCAGAAACACTGGAGCTGATCCCTTCTCAGGCTTCCCGTTAAATGATTTCCTCTTCTTACGGTACGTGTGATGCACCGGAAGAAACCTACGGTGACCCATGTACACTGTTTTCCGGCAGTTTCACAGCCACATGCTCTCAGTTTCATCTAGGCAAATAGGGCAAGCCTTGGCTCCTTTCGTACTATACCCCGACAAATTGCCGTAGGCAGGAAAATCATTTATGGTGCAAAATATCAGGGCCCGCAAGATGAAATTCTCTTTCTTGTATGCATCCCACACCTGCACACCCTCGCTCCACAATTTCTGTAAGTCCTCGATTAAAGGCGCTAGAAACACGTCAATATCATTTCCGGGTTGTCTGGGTCCTGAGATTAGTAACGCCATCATGATGTACTTGCGCTTCATGCATAACCAAGGAGGAAGATTGTAGATGCATAAAAGAACCGGCCAAGTGCTGTGTCGGCTGGTCATATTACCATGTGGGTTCATACCATCTGTACTCAGCCCGAACCTTACATTCCTAAGTTCGCCGCCGAACTCAGCAAATGTTCTGTTGATGTTTCTCCATTGAATAGAATCAGCTGGGTGTCTCAGTTTTCCGTCTTGTTTCCGGGTTTCAGCATGCCAACGCAAGTGCTTCGCGACTTTCGGATTTGCGAACAGCCGCTTCAATCTAGGTATCATAGGCAAGTACCACACAGTTTTTGCCGGGGGCCCTTTCCTTACCTCGTGACGTTCACTGTCAATCCGGTCCCTACGCGTATACCTCGATGCGCCGCATCTTGGACAAACATGCAAACTGGAGTACTCGTTACGGTACAACACACAATCATTTGGGCATGCGTGTATTCTTTCGATTTCCATTCCCAACGGACACAACAGTTTTTTGGCTTGGTAAGTAGATCTTGGCAACTCATTTCCCTCTGAAAGCATGTCCGCTAGAAGATCTAATAGTGCCGTGAAACTCTTATCACTCCAACCGTTTCCTGCCTTCAAGTTATATAATCTCAGCACAGAAGACAGTTTTGTAAATGTTGCACATCCAGGGAACAGAGGCTTCTCAGAGTCAGCAATCAGTTTCTCAAATTCACAGAAGTCATTTTCGTTGTAATCTTCCTCTACATCACGTAACATCTCATCTAGATTGTCATCATCATCATCTATGTGCACATCGGAATGAACATTACCAAAATTGGGATGATCATCGATATTATTGCAATCCACATCCGAGTCGTGCTGATTGGTAGTAGTGGTGCTTGTTTCCTCAAGATCTTCGCCATGCCATATCCAACGGGTGTATCGCGCGTTAAAACCACGACGAATCAAATGACTCTTAATTTGATCAGAGTTGCTAAACCTCTTCAAGTTCATACAATCTGTACAAGGACAGAGCATATTTTTCTCTCCCTTCCTCTCCTTTTGTTGCTCAGCAAATTTAATAAACTCATTCACACCATCCAAATATTCAAGAGTAGTACGTTTTATTCCATACATCCAATATTTCCTGTCCGATTAAGTTATGTATATGTACATGTACAGCCTCTTACAACAGATATATGTGTTGAACCCTAGCCTGACGAAATTAACACTAATTAACCTAGCTAACTACACAATACAAGCTAGTTAGCTCCTAAAACATGACGCATTTCCAGCTACCAAGCTCCCAAGCTTAGAGCTACAAACTTGGAACTACACAATACAGCTAGCTTGCAAGTAGAGAGGAAGGGAGATCTAGAGGGAGAGAGAGATAAGTGTCGATGATTAAGCGTACCTTAAAGAGAGGGGCGCAATCAACTTCCCTCCAGCCTGCGCTGATCACCCTAGCAGTGTAGCTGGAACTTTTGTCACAAACAGAGGGACACAGAGTGCAACAGAACAAATTAAAGAGCAGCTCAGCAATGTCGAGTGGGGTTTTCCTTATAATGGACATTTTTCTAACGGTAAATACATGAAATAACCGTCAGACTAACTTAGGTAATTTACCGCTCACATATTCTATCGGTAAAAACACACACATACCGTTAGAGAATATACATTACTGAGCAAATATATGTGTTTTCCTATCGGTAAATATGTGTACTTACCGTTAGATCATGCATGACACAGCACGCACATGAGTTTTTCTATCGGTATATATGTGTACTTACCGTTAGATGATGCATGGCACTCGAGCATTAGTTTTTCTATCGGTAAATATGTGCATTTACCGTTAGACTTTGCATGACTGAGCAAATATATGTCTTTTTCTATCGGTAAATACACATATTTACCGTTAGAATATGCATGACTGAACAAATATATGTGCTTCCTATTGGTAAATATGTGTATTTACCGTTAGAATATGCATGACTGAACAAATATATGTGTTTTCCTATCGGTAAATATGTGTACTTACCGTTAGAGGAGGTACTGGTACCAAACTGGGACAAACATGCACATGCCATTTCTCACATTCAAGGAATCATATCAATGTAACATCAAACAGATCTTACATCAAACGGATCTTAACTAGAAGATAAAGCAATATATTTCAAGAAATGCTAATTTGTGGATTAACTAGGAGACACAAAAATACTTTTCGTAGGTAGTTGGGACTTCATCTTGCCAAAGAAATTACAGATGCCAGTTCACAAATTCAGGTACAAACATACACATGCCAGTTCACCAATACAAATTCAAGTACAAACATACACATGCCAGTTCACAAATTGAAGTGCATGTCTGAAACAGCAGTACAAATACACACCTACCTACCAATACAATTAAATACACAAATGCTCCCTGCACATTCAAGTTCATGTCCCAATTAGCAATACATGATACACAAATATACAACAATATACAAATACAACAATTCACACATTCGATGTATATTACAAAAGCCACGTCTGAAATTAACAACAGATCACGACGAGGACCCAGTGGCCCATACATGCATTTTACATAAAAGGGAACCTTTGCAGGTTGCCACAATGCAACTACCGACTACAAGTTAGACCTGATACATCACAAATCCACTCATCCAAAACAGCAAATGTCTGAACCACATTGGACTTAACCATAGGAGTTCAGTTCGAAGACGCCCGAGGAGCTGGAACTGCCGTTGACATACATTTGTACGTATTGGTGATTTCCTCGGACTCAAACTCGATCAACTCAACTCAACTCAACTCAACTCCATTAACAAAAAGAACCTACCTTCCAAGATGTTCTGTGTAGTGATGGTGTAGAATGGCTGTGCAAATAACAACAATTCTTCTTCTCCAAGCAGGTAAGCATCTGGCCACAAGCTGGTGCATGCAAAAAAATGTAAGATGCTTTCTATAGGTCCTGATTTGAGAAACACGCCGGGCTTAAGCATCTTCTCGACTGAGCCAACCAAGATCTCGCCCTTCATGTCCTTCCAGCTCTCGACGGTGATCTTCACCATTTCTTTCGCCAACAAGCCAACGTAGGCAGCGTACTGCGATGAAGAACCGTGAAATACGTTGCCCCTCACGAGCATCATCCAAGGACCTGAACAGATCATAATCATATTGAAAAGAAGACACATCAAAATGAAGGATACAAAAAAAGCAGAATTATTGCCATAATCGGATTAGAATAATCTAACAATATTGCAGAAATTTTACGTACCTTCCTTGGGATGCCGACGTCTAGAGGGCGTCGATGGAGGTGCGGAGGTGCAGCGGTCCCCTGTAGAGGTGCGCCGGCCGTCCATGGAGCTTACGGGTTAGGACTACGAGCCCCAGATGAACTGTGAGAATGAAAGAGACATACCCATGTATTTATACAAATATATATTTTCTATCGGTACGAAAAGAGAATACCGTTAGTAATAAAAACATCTGTAGAAGCCGAATGGTTCTATCGGCACAATAAATATTACCGATAGGAATTTTTGTACATACTCTATCGGTGTGTACGTACATTGCCGATAGAATATTACTAGTTGTAGAAGGCCAACAGTTCTAAGATATTTTTGCAATATTCTACCGGTATAAACATTCATTACCGATAGAATAAAACTATTTGAAGACGAACAGTTCTAAGCAATTTTTTATATATTCTAACGGTAAAAGAATCCATTACCGATAGAATAAAAATATTTGTAGAAGGCAACTATTCTATCGGTGAACTACATATTGCCGATAGGAATTTTTAATATACTCTGTCGGTATATTCATACAGTAGCGACAGAATAAGTCTAATTGTTGAAGTCGACTAGTCCTATCGGCGCACAACATTCTTCCGTCAGTACTTATGCATCTCTTCTAACGGCAAATATGTTCATCACCGCTAGAGTAAATCATACTATTTATTCTATCAGTAAGTTTCTTAGAAACCGATAGGGAAAATACATCCGTCGGGCTTTTATGACCGCGAGGCACATTTCCTATCGGTTTTGTGCTGTTTCGCTAATAACCGATAGAAGATAGGGGTTAGTAGACTGCATTTCTGTACTAGTGTGGCTTTATACCTGCCAAGGTTGGTTGCAACCCGTACAATGGGGAAGTCGATCCGAAGCTACAAGAACTCCGACCCGCTGTCCGAACAATCGCAGAACTACAATCCGGGACTAATCCACACAAAACAGCCAGAACCGTAGAGCACGAACTAGGGGGACCCGTAAAGATTCTTCTCGCGAATCCAAGAGAACTCACAAGAGCAAAGGTAGAGGAACACTCAAACAGTCTTGCTGCACTAGCATATAGCTGAAATGGTTTGATCAAAAGTGCTTCCAATAGTTGGAATACATGGGGTATTTATACTAGGAACAACCTTCCTAGTTTAGGTGCGAAAGCAACCATTAGATGAAAAGTTTTCTTGAACAATAAAGCAAAAGCTCAGGCGTTTTGCTGTTGACCGGCAGGAAGCCATCCGAGAGGAGTTGGACAAACTCCTAAGGGCCGGGTTTATTTGCGAGGTCGATCACCCGGAATGGCTTGCAAATCCGGTCATGGTCTGCAAGCCAAATGGTAAGTGGCGCATGTGCGTCGACTACACCAGCCTCAATAGTGCCTGTCCGAAGGATGACTTCCCCCTTCCCCGCATCGATCAGTTGGTCGATTCTACTGTGGGCTACGAACTGATGAGTTTCCTGGACGCTTGCTCCGGATATTATCAAATTAGCATGGCAGAAGAAGATGAAGAGAAGACTGCCTTCATCACCCCATTCGGCACCTACTGCTACGTCAGAATGTCGTTCGGTCTCAAGAACGCAGGTTCCACGTACCAGCGCTTGATGCAAAAGACCTTTCTTTCCAAGATGGGTCGTAATCTTGAAGTTTACATAGACGACTTGGTTGTAAAAAGCACCAAAAGATTGTCTTACTTAGACGATCTCGCTGAAACCTTCTGTAATTTAAATAGATTTGGAATAAAATTAAACCCGGAGAAATGTTCTTTCGGGGTTTCTTCAGGAAAACTTCTTGGTTTTCTTGTTTGTTTTAGAGGAATCGAGGTCAATCCTAAAAAAATCAGGGCTATTGATCAGATGTGGTCTCCCTCGACCATCAAGGATGTTCAGCGCCTAGCAGGTCGCATGGCAGCGTTAAGCCGGTTCATATCGTGACTAGGTGAAAGGGGATTACCTTTCTTCAAAGCCCTGCACAAACATCACAACTTCACATGGTCCGATGAGGCCGAGAAGGCATTTCAGGAGGTGAAAGCGTATCTATCCAGTCCGCTGGTCTTGGTGTCTCCCGATAAAGGAGAACCATTACTTCTCTACTTGGCGGCCACTCCATACGCGGTCAGCGCTGTCCTGATCGCGGATAGAGAAGGTATACACAGACCCGTCTACTATGTAAGTGAAGTACTTCATTGTCCTAAGGAGCGATACCCTGAGATCCAGAAGATATTTACGCACTACTGATGGCTTCCCGTAAGCTACAACATTACTTCCAAGCACATAAGATCACAGTACTGTCATGGTGTGGGGATGGATCACTGCTGCGCCAACGCATATCAATTTCTCCACAAGGGTGGCCCGATCTTCACGGCGTAGGATAGAACAAAGATAACTAGCTGCAAACAGTCGGGGTAACTGGTTTTATACCTGCAAAGGTTGGTTACAACCCGTACGATGGGGAAGTCGATCCGAAGCTACAAGAACTCCGACCCTCTGTCTGAACAATCGCAGAACCACAATCCGGGACTAATCCACACAAAACGGCCGGAACCATAGAGCACGAACTAGGGGGACCCGTAAAGATCCTTCTTACGAATCCAAGAGAACTCACAAGAGCAAAGGTAGAGGAACACTCAAGCAGTCTTGCTGCACTAGCATATAGCTGAAATGGTTTGATCAAAAGTGCTTCCAATAGTTGGCATACATGGGATATTTATACTAGGAACAACCTTCCTAGTTTAGGTGTGAAAGCAACCATTAGATGAAAAGTTTTCTTGAACAACCAACCCTCCTAATTAAGGTGGGAAGGCACCCATTAGATGAAGAGTTTCCTTGGATATCCAAGAGACCAATTCGTTTGGAAAAGAGTTGCTTCAATTTTCGCGCAGGTTGGACTGGTTGTTCAGCTTCCACTAAAATGACCATAACTTTTGACTCGGAAGTCGAAATGATGCATGGTTTGATGCGTTGGAAACTAGACTTCATTATCTTTCTAATTATGTGGCCCGTGACCATGTTGCACGCTCAGATTGTCTCCAGAATTGCTCAAAAAAGGACAGACAGTGTGTGCCTTGCACCACCCTCATTCGTGCGACCAATCTTCGTCGTCCCTTCCAATGCACCTAAGTTCAACCAAAGAAGTGGACGTTGGAAGCACCATTAAGTTGTTTAAATTTGAAATGAGACTCAAGTTAGCATTCACCCGGTCACGAATTTTCTTGGCACGAGATCGAGTGATCGGTCCTTGAAATTTGGTCGAAGAGTCTTGTATGCAACCATCTTGGTCATCGGGGCGAATATCTTGGTCGTTGGAGCTTGTGATGTCCACATCACTTTTTGTCATCCAGTGCTGATCCAATCCAAATGGTCTTAGATGGGTCATCTGGGAATAAAGGAACCTGCTTGAGTTTTTCTTCTGGTAGCAAAGTGGCCTTGGCCGCATTGGGGTCCTTGGTCGCCAGCTTGACATCCCGAAGGGGAAGCTGATCGACCAGTTCCAAGGATATGCAATCACAAGTAAGAGCCATGTTTTGGCTATCTCGAACTATGATTATGCCTTTTTGGTCCCGGTACCTTGATGCACTGATAAACATAGTGCGTTGCTGCCATCAACTTGGTGAGTGGAGGCCTACCAAAGATGGCATTATAAGCTGAATCACAATCAATTACATCAAAAGTAATTAATTTTGTTTGAAAGTTTTCGGGTCCTCCGAGTGTCACAGGTAACACTATTTTCCCGATGGGCATCATGGAAGAATCGGGGATTATCCCAAGAAATGGGTGAGCCACTGGTTTAATCTTTTAACGAGGTATTTGCATCTCATCAAGAGCTTTGGAAAATAATAAGTCAAGAGAACTTCCTCCGTCAACTAATACCCGTCCCACTTTAGCATTGCTAATAATGGGAAAAATTACCAAAGGAAGTCGCCATGGTCGCGACAATCCCATGGGACAATCTTCCCGGTTAAAGGTCAAGGAAGTTTCTGACCAATGGAGAAATTGAAGCTCTCCAAGAGAAGCCTCAACACTATTTATCTCTCAGTAAACAGATTTAAATTGACGCTTAGAAAAATAAGATGAAGATCCACTGACAATAATACTAACATGATTACTATGTACCTGCTATGGCATTTCCTCGTCTCCATCAGCATCCTTGATCGCACAGGATTTTCCATGTTGTGGTATAGTTGGCATAAGTGCATTACCTTGATAGAAATCTTCCATGCGCTTCAACCAGATGCAACAATTCTTGAAGTCCTATCCCAAAGTGTTGTGTCACGGACACCATCTCTTGTTTCCCTGCGGGTTAGTCTGTTTTGCTGGATGGTCACCATTGCAACCACCAGAAGGAGGTATATTAACTTTGAATGGAAGTTTTTTACCTTTCTCCTGTGGTTGCTTGTCCATGACCGCGACCTCTCAGAATTGGCTTGCTCCATTATTTTTGGGGTTCTTGAGGTTTCCACCTATGAATGATTCAGATTTCTTGCCATAATTTTCGTTCTTTTCAGTTTTGAGACCAGGTTGAGAAGGTAAGTTTCTCATGTCCACCATTCTATTCCATTCTACATCCTCAGCTGCATCGGAATATCGATCAGCCATGTCAAAAAGCTCTGACACTGATCGTGGGGGATGGATACTTAAATCCTCCATGAACCTCTGGTATCGAACACCGTGTTTAAAGGCTCTAATAATTGAAGTATCAGAGACATTAGGAACGGTATTCCTCACTCCTACAAATCTCTTAACAAACTGTCAAAGAGTTTCGGTCGAAGTCTGGCGTAGATGATGGAGATCATCTTCTTTGCCTAGCATCTCATAGCAGTTTTGGAAGTTGTTGAGGATGGCATCACACAACATCTCCCAGTTGTAGAGCGATCCTTCTGGTTGATTGAATAACCAAGTCCGTGCCAGATCCTCAAGGACCGTTAGCAAATAGTTTGCCATAACCCGTTGGTTTCCTTCGGCCTCTTGAATGGCAATGACATAAATCTGGAGATATTCGATGGGAATCTGGAGAAATTCAGTTGGATTGTGTATCCCATCGAATCTCTCAATCATACCGGGTTTAAACTTATCAAGCCAGACCATGTTTCGTAGTCCGGGCGAGAAAGCCTTACAACCCACGTACGAACTGCACGGTGGTCGATCGTCATAACCACAATCATGGTCACGGAAATTGTCATCCTGAGGAAACTCGTGACGTGGTCCCAAGCGCAAGTGCACCAGTACACGATTGGGGTAGCAAGAAGTACCAGTTCTCCTAGATTTGCCATGTCGAGTATGGGTGAAATTACACCTCTTCTGGCTTTGGTGGGAACCTTCTCGCCCTCGGGAATGAGTGGTCGAATGAGATGAGGCTGTGGGTGTTATATCCATAGCGACTCCATTGAGGTTATCTGCAAGCTCTCTTGCGAACATCACCCCATCATTGTTCGTGAGACCAAAGGGAGGATTGCGAAGCGCCTCTACAATCACCCGGATATGGTCCTGCATACTCCTCTTGGGTGCCATAGGAGTTTTTAACACTGTTCCCTCAACCGTCGGGGAATACTCCGGAGGCGAGAGCGGCATGTGTTTACATCTGCGACCATCTGGATGTCACTGACAAGAGGTTCCTGGTCTAAAGTCATGAATAACGGTATCATGGTGAGCTAGCGCATGTCGTAGGAAATCCTCTGTGACCTTGCGAACATCGGCCTCTCGCTGCTCGCGCGCTTCATCTTTCGCCCACTTGCGCTCTTGTTCTTCCCTAGCAACTCGCTGCTCAGGGGTTTCCTCAGAATGTGCGACGACTTCCCTCGGAATTGAACTCGTGGACAAAGAAAGCATCTCATCTTTGTTTGAGTCAAACTCGAAATAAAAGAGAGATTTTAAATTGTCTGGAGAAAAGTTCTCCAAACGGAACTCGAGATCATCATCTCCCGTATCGTCTGGGACAATGGGTTGTGGCACATACTCACCCTCAGATGTGGTAAAACTTACAGAGGGTAATGAAAGATATGCTTTGTCCTTGTATAGATTGTATAAACTTAAATAGGTTTAGCAACTCTGATCAGAATAAGAGCCATTTGATTCATGCACGATATACCTGTTGGATATGGCATGGTGAAGACCTTGAGGAAACAATCACTACTACCAACCAGCAAGACCCGGAAGTGGATTGCAGTAATATTGATGATTCCAAATTTTGATAATGTTCATTCCGATGTGCATGTAGATGATGACAATCTAGATAAGATGTTACGTGATGTCGAAGAAGATTACAGCGAAAACGACTTTGGTAAATTTGAGAAATTGATTAGTGATTCTGAGAAACCTCTGTTCCCTGGATGTGCAAAATTTACAAAGCTGTCTTTTGTGCTGAGATTATATAACTTGAAGGCAAGCAACGGTTAGAGCGATAACAGTTTCATGGTACTATTAGATTTTTTAATAGACATGCTTCCATAGGGAAATGATTTGCCAAGATCAGTTTGCCAAGCCAAAAATTGTTGTGTCCGTTGGGAATGGAAATCAAAAGAATACATGCATGCCCAAATGTTTGTGTGTTGTACCGTAACGAGTATGAGGATTTGCATGTTTATCCAAGATGCGGTGCATCGCGGTATAAGTGTAGGGACCGAATTGATAGTGAATGTCACGAGGTAAAGAAAGGACCTCCGACCAAAACTATGTGGTATTTGCTTGTGATCTCTTGATTGAAACGGCTGTTTGTAAATCCGAAAGATGCGAAGGACTTGCGTTGGCATAATGAAGGCTGGAAACATGATGGAAAACTGAGACACCTAGATGATTCTTGTTGATGATTGGGACCCAGGGGTCCTTCTGTCGAACTTATGCAAAATTTAGATGGGTTGTGAAGGGAGCCAATCTAGACAAGTACCAAGGAATTCAATGTATCTATGAATCTAATGACACGAGAATTTATCCAGGTTCGGGCCCTCATAGCTGAGTAATAACCCTACTCCTGTGTATTTATCACTGTGAAAAGGAGAATTACAAAGAGAATGTAGTGTCTGTTCCTATTGCTCTCTCTAATCTATAGTCTTCCTATCAGTCGGTGTTGATCCGTCCTTTGTCGAACCGTCCCCCCCCCCCCCCGATCTGTCCTGGAAGGCCTTTTTATACTTGCCGAAGAGATCGTCAGTTGTCTTCTTGAAGATGTGCTCCACGATCGCTCACAATCGCTTTGTGGTGGTTGCTGCGAATCGTGGTTACGTGGTGGTTGCCGGAGGTCATGGTTACGTGGCAGTTAAGCAGTTTTGACCTGGTCATTTTAGAAACTGCCTCACCATCCATCTTCTTCGTGGTATCCTTGTCAAGGACTTATGATTATTTCGGGAATAATCATAAGGATCAAGGGATGGTTATTATGAATGGTGACTTACAATACGTAGTCTTCGCATTGTAGTATAAGTCTTCAATACCGTGGTCGGAGCAAAAAACCTCTGTGACCATGCATTGATATCGAGCTTTGTCTCTACGATAGTGTGTGGTCATAGGCTAACGTCTCTGCGACCATAGCACTCGCGGGTATAACATGAGACCGTGGAACTGGTAAGGCTAAGTGTTGAAACTTATAGAGTTCCATATATAGCTAGAATTATTAAATATTATCAATGGGCTATGTCCAGAAGATCCTTGGACCATCCCCATTATCTCTTTCCCTGGCCTTCTACGACCCTAGAAAGGTATGTGCGACGATGGAACGTTGTGCATGACCATGGAAAGATATGTGTGACCTTAACTCGGGTAATATCCCTCATACATTCTACTTAATGGAGAAACAACAACAGACATTTGATGAGTTTGGCGGAGAAGTTAGGAATTTAAGGTTCAGGCTGAGTACAGATGATATGAATCCACACGGAAATATGAGCAGTCGGCATAGCACTTGGCTAGTTCTTTTATGCATCTACAATCTTCCTCCTTGGTTATGTATGAAGCGCAAGTACATCATAATGTCGTTACTAATCCCAGGACCCAGACAACCCGGAAATGATATTGATGTGTTTCTAGCGTCTTTAATCGAGGACTTATAGAATTTGTGGAGCCAAGGGGTGCAGGTGTGAGATGCATACAAGCAAGAGAATTTCATCTTGTGGGCCATGATATTTTGCACCATAAATGATTTCCCAGCCTATTTACCTAGATGAAACTGAGAGTATGTGGTTGCGGAATTGCAAGAAAACAATGTACATGGGTCACAGTAGGTTTCTTCCGATGCATCATGTCGACGATTCGGACTTGGAGTCCTCAGCCGAACTTATGCAAAATTTGTAATAGCGGGACCTTTCAAGATGACCCTCCGGGAAGGTATGTAGAACAATGGAGAACAGGAGCACAGAGACGTTTATACAGGTTCGGGCCCTTGATGGTGGGAGTAATAGCCCTACGTCCTGTTGAGATTCTACTATAGGTGATAAAAGGTTACAAGATGGTAGAAAAACTCCTTCACAGGCGAAGGATTTTTCCTATGTAAATGTACAGAATAAAGCCAGGAAGGCTTGTAAGAACTATCTAATCTAGGTCGTAGACTTGGCTGTTTGAGTGGTTGAGATGCGTTGTATCTCGTCCTCCTCTTTTTCTGCTTGACACTCCATACTACCCTTTTATACTGGTCGAAAGGGTGCCATGCAGTAAACTGCATCAAGCAGTTGTTTGGACGGTTGAATACGGTTTTTAGAAAACCGCTCTTAACCTCCAAGCAGGTTAAACACGTGTTATTCATGGATAACTGCACGTATTAACCCCCTGACAGTTGATTCTCCACGTGGGGGAATCTTCGGGATACTTGGAATATTCCCGCTATAGGAATAGCCGAACAGATGAATTCCAAGCACCCTGGTCGAGAATGCTCTGACCGCGGGATGTCGGCTGACCGCGCAACATCTCGGTCATTCTGTTCGCGTATAGCATATGAACTCCTGACCGCGCGAAGCCTGCGACCTGATCGCACAAAGCCTGCGACCTTGGGCTGATGCTTCTCAGAATAACTTGAGTTCGCACCGCTAGACACGTGTCTGGTTCGAATCTGTCCTGAACCAACAGTGCATTTATTTGAACTGATTCGGGTGTCAATCCTCGTCAGCTAGCCCCAAAATTTAAAGAAAACGAAGGGACATGTTCACTTTAAATTTAAAGAAATGCATCAGATTATTAACCCGACTCTTCAAATCCTTCACTTAGTGGCCCACTAAGTAGGACGGTTGGTTCCCCGAGACGGGCTCTGGGTATTATGCGACAAGTAATGATGGCGCTGTTGAAATGTTTTTTAACCCGAGGTAAAATTGTAAATGTTTTTAAGAACCCGAGGCATTTAGAACGTGAACCGTCACCCTGATGGCTATAAATACCGGGTCTTTGAATCTGTAAAACTTCACAATTTCTTCTCACGGCTAAGTTCTTTCTAAAAAACATCTTCATTCTTCTCTTCATACACTTCCCGATGGCAGATCATAACATCATCGAGATTGAGAGTGATGAAGAGGAAATTCTCAAGAAAGAGCCTGAAATGCTTGAAGATCCATCTCCTTCAAACAAGAAGTCCAAGATTGACGAAGGATCCTCCAGCAGAGCAAAAGTAAAAGATGAGCCATCATCTTTTCTTCCTGCAGCTTTCTTCCCTAGCACCCCTTGCTTTTGTTTGGGTGATCGATTTTCTAGCCAGCAAGCGGTGACTATTCGGCCAGAAGATCCTCAACTTGTGTTGGGGAAGCAATCTTCTGGTGGGAAGGTTGCACTTCCGCCACCTGGCGTCCATCTTTCCATGATGGATATATCAACGTGTCGTGAGCAGGGGTAGGTAACAATCCACATCTCCTTTTTGCTGATAGTTTATGGTTAGTATAACTAATCCTTGCAAATGTAGGAGATTGGAGGCCCTAGTGGTCAGCCTTCTGCTGCTCCGCTTCTTCCCCTTAGACGGACTCTTCTGGAGGAGAAGAATGCCCTGGAGAAGAAGACCGAAGAGATGTCTTCGGCAATTCTGCATCTGGCAGATTGTTTTGAACGATCCCGTGAAGAGGCGCACCAGTTCTGTCGAGAGAGGGACCACGCCCAGCAACAGCGGGAACTCTCTGACTTAATTAGGAACAGTAGTGTACCCCTTGTTAGGGACGATGTAGATAGGCTTAGATTAGTTGCTAGTTCCCTGGGGTTGTCAGTGTAGATCCTACTGACAACAACATGTCCCTAGGAGAACTCTATAAACTTCTTTCGGATCAGGTCGACGCTCTAGTCGCCGGTATCCCTTTTGTATGTAAAGAATGCAAGAAATAAAATTTTCTTTCTTCATATACATATTCTTTACATTCTCTGTGTGAAAACATGACCATAAGCAATGCCTTTACGATCACTCATACACAGGTAACATTCAACTCTGCGATTATGACCACACCTTTTATAAAGGCACCGCGACCATTTGATACCGCGGTCAGACTTAGAGTTGCGGTTAGAAGTGAATACTTCTCGCGACCAGACTTGAAACTCGACCAGACCATCACTGCGGTCAGAATCGGAGCTTAATCGAAAGCATGGCCTCGATCATACCACAACCCGGTCAAAAAATATCCATACGTCCAAAAATCAAGTCACAGGATATTTTCGTAAAAATTTTTCAGGGTATGTAAAGGAAAAACGTCCTCTGAAAAACTTTTCAGGCTTTTGCACTTTCAGTTTCTGAAACAAAGAAGTCTTTTTGCTTCAGATCCGATGTCTAGTACACTTTAACGGGTTCGCCAGATACAGTATTCATTATGGGAAATGAATAAAATATTCAGTGGAACGTTTGAACGAAACGTTACTCACATTAATGCGCCTTCTCGGGTCTGTAAAAGGAGCAGATGTCTTCTCAAAGAAGCCACACAACCAAAAACCCTTATCGTTTCCGCCGCACAAAACCCTCATTCTTCTTAGCCTTCGTCTTCCCCAAAAATCACCAACTTTTCCTTCGACTCTCCACCGAACAATGGCGTCCTGGAGTCGATCCATCCACCATTCCGAGGAGAGTTTGATGTTGTTGGAGAAGGAGGAGATCCTTCCTCCGTGGCTGTTGATCAACTGGCGGCCTGCGGAGAAGGATCAAGAAACCCCAACCGTCCAGGAGGGCGAGTTGGTGGTCTTTGAAGAGTATTTGCGCTGCGGGTTCCGATTCCCCGAGAGTCGGTTCCTCAAGGATGTCCTCGAGCATTATGGGTTGGAGTTGATCAACCTCCACCCAAATGCAGTGTTGATATTGGCGGTTTTTCAACACCTATGCGAGGCGTTCGTCGGAGTGTACCCCAGTGTGGACCTCTTCCGACGATTCCATTTCTCGACGTGGTCGAAGAGCGCCAACGCCTCCGGATGTATTTACTTTCGGCTGAGGGATAAGAAGGAGTATCCCTTTCCACCCCTACGAGACTCAGTGCACGGGTGGCATCAGAAGTGGTTCTACTGCACCCCGCCGAAGGAGAGCGGGCTGTGGTTTGAAAACTCGCGGCCAGAGAAGCCAAGCGAGTTGGACACTCTCCGGGCGATGAACTCAGAGTTCATGAAGCACGCCGAGGTAATTCTTCACTTAGTTGAAGAAGGGTTGACGACTCGTGACGTCATCTGAGACTTTGTGAAGAATCGGGTGAGCCCCCTGCGTGAAAGGGCTCATCCGGCTTGGGAGATCAAGTCCATGGCAGACGGTACCTTGGACTACAACGAAGGTATTCATTTCCGGCACCGAGAACCTTCTTATGTTATTTCTGGAATGCACCAGTTTTAATTTGTATTTGGGAACAGTTCTGCCCTCTGCTGAGATCGAGAGGCGGACTAACTGCCTCCTCCGGGCGTACAACGCCGAGGTAGAGGGTGCCAAGGGGTCGCCTCCCCCCCAAAGCTTAATTCACGCAGGCCACGACCTCAAACAGGAGCGCCGAAAGGTACATTTTCCACTTGGCCTCTGTTTTACAGGTCTTATGTCTGTCCAGTGCTAATCCCATGAGAACAGCTTCTTGGGAGGTTTGCTGAGGCGACGTTTCCCAGCGAGAACGTCGGTTCTCTGGGGAAGCCGATGACAAAGAACGTGAAGAAGATTTCCTCGAGACCCAGGACGAGGAATCCCGCCCCCAAGAAAATCAGGCTAAATCTTGGGGAAGGGTCTTCACGAAGCACTCCTCCTACCGCCCGAAAAACTACGGTAAGATATCACATCCCTCTGATCTTTCCAGGTGCGAACTGGAATTACTTCTTCGTCGTACAGGGAGAGGGGAGCGAGGAGGAGGAGGACGATAATGTCCCTCTAGTTCACCGGAGGAGGAAGATCGCGAGCTCTCCATCCGGTGACACTTCAACCCATTCCGCAGGGACAACTGCTACTGCAGAGGCACCCGTAGCAGACCCCGCGACCACCGAAAGCCCTGTGGTCGCAGATGATCCCCTGGCCCCTGAAGCTCCCGAGGCTTCAGAGCCAGTTGCCTCTACCTCCTTGGTCGATGGGACGACCGTGGTAAGATTCTCTCAGTCTTGTTTTCTCTAATTCTCCCTATGCGTTTGATGAGTTAACGCTTATGCAGGGAGAAGAGCTTCCCCCTGCGACTCCTGTGAGTCCCAGGGAGGAAAATCCTCCACCTCCGCAGACAGGAGAGGAGGTGGTTGCACAAGATCCTGTGGCGGTTGCCCACGAGGTGCTGGTCCCAGAAGTCCAAGGGCCATCGAGGCCTTCGGATGCGACCCCGCCGACGGGACCAATTGCTCAGGTAAAGATTCCTCTCATTCGTCTTCATCTTCCCCTAGAAATGTGTTAACCGAAGAACATACCCAGGGGGAGATGCCTTGTTCTCCAGGAGGAGGATCAGGACAGACGGCAATTGTCCCCATTCTCGAGGGGAGCCTCCCTTGAAATCTCAAAAGCTAATGGGATTTCAAATAAGGTAAGAATCTTTATCCTGATTGTATTTAAATGATGGTCATGAACTGTGATTGTTCGATTCTTCTTTCCTTTGTCAGACGAAAAGAAACAGCACCCAGTCCTTCAACCACTTCGGGAAGGGTTGAAGTCACTGCTGGTGCAGGAGCCTCCAGTGGGGAGCGCTCCGCCTCTTCGGTCCAGGAAGTCGTCCGGGCCGTGGGAGGAGAAACAGGCACGGGGTCCCAGTCGCAACTAGCGGTGACTGGAAGCAGTGCCCAGCAGGCACTTCCGCCAACTGCCCCTGCTGTAGGCACCCCCGGGCCTTCAACAAACCTTCCCATCAGTCCGGAAGATGCCTCCATACAGAAATTCATGAAGGTATGATGAATCCCTCTCTGGCTGTCCTGAATTGTACATAGGACACCTTTAACTCCCTTTTTTGCATCATAGGAACTATCTCGGATGATGGCCCAATCGCGTGCTACAGTGGCGAGCATGGTGGCCATACAAAGAGAGCGAGACAGCTTGCGCAGGTAAGGATCATTACTCTTCAACTTGTGAAGATACAAATTGATTATGACCACTCCTTCTGTTTTATTACAGGGAAGTGGCATTGCTGGACAAAGAAGTGGCCACAGTGAGGCTTCATTCGATCTCGGTAGCTAGAAACCAAGAGATCGAGAACAATAAACTGCGGTCACAACTTGCTGGTAAGTCGATTCCTGATTAGGAAAATTTGTCTTCGCAATATGCGAGTAATCTTTTCTCATGTTGCAGCGCAAGCGGGTCATGTAGAGCAACTTAACCGGGACAATGAACTCCTCCGGGACACTATTCACACCTCCGAAAAAGCGATCGAAAAGCTGAGCCGTTCTGTCTTCGAAAAACTAAAGGCAGTGGCTCATTTTCTGAAAGCTGATGTGGTCGAAACCACAAGAGATAGCCTCAGCCAAAATGACTGGTTTGCGCTAGTCATGGCCCAAGCGGAGTCACTTCTCGAGTATCTCCCTGAGGATACACAGCGACGAGAAGAGGTGATCAGAACCAGAGTTCGGTCAGCCGCTTCCGCTATCCACAGCCGGGTTCGACTTCACCATGGCCCAGATGCAGATCTGAATCCATTGGTGGGACCGGTTGAGGTCGAGAGTGAAGAGCAACTAGAGGCTGTCATGGAGGAGGTTACTCCCCTTGTAGATAAGCTCCTGACTGAGCTTGGGATCGAATGATCCCTATACCTATACAGAAACAGTTGTATACAATGCAATGTATATGGAAATTCATTTTTGAAAAATGAATATATTTTTGTTTTATGTTGTTTCATATTATAAACATATCCCCCTAGCCCCCGCCTGTGATTGTAGGTACTTGTCGGGGGAAATCTCCGCGGGACTAAGTCCAGGTAAGTTGTGTCACGGTTGCCCGGGGACGTGGCCTCCGGGGCCTCCCCGGGCACCGCCTTTTGGCTCCCGGGACGTGGCCTCCGGTGCCCTCCCGGGCGCCACCTTTTGCCCGGGGACGTGGCCTCCGGGGCCTCCCCGGGCGCCGCCTTTTGGCTCCCGGGACGTGGCCTCCGGTGCCACCCCGGGCGCCACCTTTTGGCTCCCGGGATGTGCCCTACGGGGCCCTCCCGGGCGCCGCCTTTTGCCCGGGGACGTGGCCTCCGGTGCCCTCCCGGGCGCCGCCTTTTGCCCGGGGACATGGCCTCCGGGGCCTCCCCGGGCGCCGCCTTTTGGCTCCCGGGACGTGGCCTCCGGTGCCCTCCCGGGCGCCGCCTTTTGCCCGGGGACGTGGCCTCCGGGGCCTCCCCGGGCGCCGCCTTTTGGCTCCCGGGATGTGGCCTCCGGTGTTCCCCCGGGCGCCGCCTTTTGCCCGGGGACGTGGCCTCCGGGGCCTCCCCAGGCGCCGCCTTTTGGCTCCCGGGACGTTGCCTCCGGTGCCCTCCCGGGAGCCGCCTTTTGCCCGGGGACGTGGCCTCTGGGGCCTCCCCGGGCGCCGCCTTTTGGCTCCCGGGACGTGGCCTCCGGTGCCCCCCCGGGCGCCACCTTTTGGCTCCCGGGATGTGGCCTCCGGGGCCCTCCCGGGCGCCGCCTTTTGCCCGTGGACGTGGCCTCCGGTGCCCTCCCGGGAACCGCCTTTTGCCCCGGGATGTGGCCTCCGGGGCCCTCCCGGGTGCCGCCTTTTGCCCGGGGACGTGGCCTCCGGTGCCCTCCTGGGCGCCGCCTTTTGCCCCGGGATGTGGCCTCCGAGGCCCTCCCGGGCGCCGCCTTTTGCCCGGGGACGTGGCCTCCGGTGCCCTCCCGGGCACCGCCTTTTGCCCCGGGATGTGGCCTCCAGGGCCCTCCCGGGCACCGCCTTTTGCCCGGGGACGTGGCATCCAGTGCCCTCCCGGGCGCCGCCTTTTGCCCAGGGACATGGCCTCCGGGGCCTCCCCGGGCGCCGCCTTTTGCCCAGGGACATGGCCTCCGGGGCCTCCCCGGGCGCCGCCTTTTGGCTCCCGGGACGTGGCCTCCGGTGCCCCTCCCGGGCGCCGCCTTTTGCCCGGGGACGTGGCCTCCGGGGCCTCCCCGGGCGCCGCCTTTTGGCTCCCGGGATGTGGCCTCCGGTGCCCTCCCGGGCGCCGCCTTTTGCCCGGGGACATGGCCTCCGGCGCCGTCCCGGGCGCCGCCTTTTGGCTCCCGGGATGTGGCCTCCGGTGCCCTCCCGGGCGCCGCCTTTTGCCCGGGGATTTGGCCTTCGGGGCCTCCCCGGGCGCCGCCTTTTGGCTCCCGGGACGTGGCCTCCGGGGCCGTCCCGGGCACCGCCTTTGACCCGGGGACATGGCCTCCGGCGCCGTCCCGGGCCTCATCACCCTCCTGAAGGTAAAGTCTCGAACTGTTTGTCACGTGCAGGTCACGCGAGGGGTGCCTCGGGAACTAGCGACCACCTGTCAAGCATCCAAGGCGTTTGACCGGGAGAAGGACGGTCCTGCCCTTCAATCCGACGGTGGCTTCCGGTGTAGTTTAGGTTTTTTGCTGCTTTTTGGGGCTATAAATAGCCCTTGTACCCCTCTGTTGTAAAGGATCGGTTCATTTATTGGAATAGCTAAACTCACAGGCGTGCTCCGGAAGCCTGTCCCCCGGAGAGAGCCTCCCCAGCTTACTCCGGTCGGGAGCGCGTCGACAGGACTAGGGCCCCCACCGGGACCCGAACCTGTATAAACCCGTGTGTCATTCTTTGTGCTTCTCCGGGGGGGGAGGACCGGTCATCGGGTCAACCCGCGCCGCGTAGTCTTCGCTAGGATCACTCTCAAAACCTGCCGGGGTATTCGCAATACCACGACAGTTGGCGCCGACCGTGGGGACCCGTGACAAGACGCCATGGCTACCCCAAGAACAAGGGCTCGCACCCTTCCGGAGGCGACCTGGCCCAGGTACCGCCTCCCTCCTTTCCTTTTAACTTAGGTGCTTCCACCTCCAGGTCGTTCCCGGTGACCGCGGGGACCTCGGCCGGGACAAGCGTCCCCCCGACGGCTCCCCTGGCTCCCCGGGACGCCCTGCTCGAAGCTCTCGTGGAAGGCCAGCTCCGCGCTCAGCGCTCTATGGATGAGCTCCTTAGCGTGCTGGCGCGGCCTCCGGCCCCCACATTCGCGTCGCACCCTTATCCGAGGAGCATGCCCCCATTTATGGGTTACCTGGCGGCCCCTCCGGCCTCCGGGGGGTTGTCCGCCCCGTATGATCCGGCCGGGGGGTTACCTCCCCCTGCGGGATATACGTCCGGACCCTCCCCGGCACCCGGGCCTGTCCCGGTGCCGGGAGGTTACTTCATGCCGGGGCCCTTCGTGGCACTGGGGGGTACCCCGTCCCCGGCCTATTCCCGGGGCCGGGAGCCCATTTCTTGCCGAGGGTTTACCCTGCGCCGGGAGCCAGTCCCGCCCCCCGCGTCGCGTTTACCGCGCCGGGGGCGGTGGACAGAGCAGCCCCCGTGCTGCAGCGGACTTCCCCCCGCAAGGGCTCCCCGGTTCCGAACGCCGCCACGGGGGCTCCCCCCTCACCGGTTCCGGGTGTTACAGGGCTGCCCCCTTCCCGGATCCGGTTGTGGCCACTGGGGCCCCCACCACTTCGATTCCAGGCGCCGCCGCGGGCGCCCCCTCCCCGGTTCCAGATGATACAGGGGTTCCCCCCTTTCTGGTCCCGGGGGTCGTCGCAGGGGGCTCGCCCCAACCGGCTCCGGAAGCTACAGCGCACGAACTCCCTCCCTCGGCGGGACATGTCTGTTCCCCCCCGGGGGAGGTCGAGCGAATGCGTTCATCAGAGCACGGGGAAGAACTTCCCCCCGACTGCGGGCGCGGGGAGCCTCGCTCTCGCACCGGCCGGGGGAAGAGACCCGCTGAAGAGCCAACCTCTCCGGCGGAAAGCCCGGACGTCCGGGAATTCAGCCCCGGTCCGGAGGAAAAGCGTCGCCACTGCCATTCTGGCGGACCTCTCGGACCGCTTCCAGACTCAGACGATGAAGGTCCCGTGAAAGAAGATAGCGACCGGGGTTCTCCCCGGGAAGTGCAGGGGGCTAACCAGCCTCTGTGCCGAAGGCTTCGCAGCATCCGGTGGCCGCGGCCCTACCGCCTGCCACACATCGAACACTATAACGGCGAGGCAGACCCTTACGAGTTTGTGCAGGTCTACTCCACTGCTATCTCCGCTGCCGGGGGGGACGAGTCAGTACAGTGCAACGTCTTCCCCCTTTACCTCTCTGGCATCGCCCGCTCCTGGTTCTACAACCTGAAGGCCGGCTCCATCAAGTCTTTCTCGCAGCTCAAGCGGGAGTTCTGTGCCAACTTCCAGGGGAACTACGTGCGTCCCCTGGACTCTTCGCAGCTGTACACTGTCCGGCAGAGGACTGGGGAGACCATCAGAAGCTTCTTCAAGCGCTTTGCCCAGGTGAAGAGCAAAGTGGCCCACGTCCCCGACTCTACGGTCATCGAAGCCTGCAAAAGCGGCATCCTCCCGGGGGAGCTCCACCGAAGGCTCCCCCGGAGCTGCCCCTCTTCCGCCGACGAGCTCTTCAACGTGCTCGAAAAGTACGCTCGGGCGGAGGAAGACGATATCTGGAAGAAGACCCAGGGGGCTCCCGCCCCTGTCGACCGGGGGGCCAGGGATCCCCCCAAACGCTCCAGGCAAGGGGGGCGTAGCGAGCCACAGCCTCGGGACACCTTTGTCCTCGAGGGCGGAGGCGGCTCGCGCGACTCCCCGAGGACCAACCGCCCCTTCCCCAAACCAAAGGGCCATGGGGGAGGACAGTCTTCGCGCGGCCGGGAAGGCCCCGTGGGGAGAAGGCGGGAAGGACCGTGGTGCAGCCTCCATTGGTCCAATACCCACGCTACCCGAGATTGTAGCCAGCTGCTGCAGCACTTTGCGGACTTCCTCGACCAGCTTGGGCAGGGGGGGGGGACTCCGGCCTCCTTGCTCCCTCGGCCAGCTGTTCCGGCCCTTCCCGCTCCCACGAGGGGTCAGCAAACGCAGGAGGGGGAGCCTTCAGAAGCTCTCCCCTTTCAAACTTCGCAGCGGCGCATCAACGTCATCGTGGGAGGATCTGCCTCCGGGCGGGACTCTAAGCGCCAGCGTAAGGAGTACGCGCGCGAAGTCAAGGTTGTGGGGGTGCTTCGCACGTCCCCGCCACCAAAGTGGTCGGACGTCCCCCTCACCTTCACAGCAGAAGACGCGCGGGGGGTTTGCTTCCCCCACGACGACGCGCTCATTGTCTCCGCGACCATCTACAACTACCATCTGGCCCGGATCCTGCTGGACGGCGGGAGCTCCGCCGATGTCTTATTCCTGAAGGCCTTCAAAGAAATGCAGGTGGATGAGAAGCTCCTGCAGCCCGCTGCCGGGCCCCTGCAAGGCTTTGTCCCGGGAAAGGCGATCCACCCCGTGGGCAAGGTAGATCTTCCAATGACCTTCGGCACCCCGGAGAACTACCGGACCGAGCTGGTCCGCTTCGACGTGGTAGACCTCCCCTCCTCCTACAACGCGATTATGGGGAGGACGACAATCAACCGGCTGGGGGCTGCCACCCATCAAAATTATCTCTGCATGAAGATCCCCGGGCCGCATGGTGTGATCAACGTCCGGGGAGACCAAGACATGGCCCGTGCTCTATACGAGCGCACTGCGGCCACGATCGGAAGCGTGAACCTCATAAAGACGCCCGGGGGGGAGGCTTCTCCCCCGGGACTAGATGCTACTGCGCCACCGCCCGGGAGGCCCCTCCTCAAGCCGCGTCCGGAAGGGGGCCTCCGGAAGGTCCTGCTGTCCCCGGGCAACGAAGACAAAACCGTCCGTATCGGGGCGAAGCTCCCCGAGGAGCGCGCAGCGCAACTTGCGGCTTTTCTGCGAGAAAACTCCGATGTTTTTGCGTGGAAGCCGTCAGACATGCGGGGCGTCGCCCGGGAGGTCATTGAGCACAAACTTGCAGTGGCCTCCGGTCACCCCCCGGTCAAACAGAAGCTGCGGAAACTCTCCCTCGAGCGCCAAGAGGCAATCAAGGCAGAGATCACCCGGCTCCGAGAGGCGGGGTTCATTCGGGAGGTCCTGCACCCCGATTGGCTCGCGAACCCCGTCCTCGTCAAGAAATCAACCGGTAGGTGGCGGATGTGCGTGGACTTCACCGACCTTAACCGCGCCTACCCCAAAGACAACTTCCCGCTCCCGTGGATTGATCAGCTCGTCGACTCCACTGCGGGGTGCGAGCTCATGAGCTTCCTAGATGCCTACTCGGGCTACCATCAAGTCCGGATGGCGGAGGGGGACGAGGAAAAGACGAGTTTCATTACTCCCCTCGGAACCTTCGGCTACGTCCATATGCCCTACGGGCTCAAGAACGCGGGGGCGACCTTCCAACGCCTTATGACACTGGTTTTCAAAGAGCAAGTCGGCCACAACGTCGAAGTCTACGTAGACGACGCGGTTGTCAAGAGTCCCCGCGCAGCCTCCGACATCGACGACCTGGCTGAAACCTTCCGGAACCTTCGCGCATTCGGGCTCAAGCTGAACCCGGAGAAGTGCGCCTTCGGGGTGCGCGGGGGGAAGCTCCTAGGTTTCCTCGTGTCCCAGCGGGGCATTGAGGCAAACCCCGAGAAGATCCGGGCATTCCTAGACATGCCCCCACCGCGCTCCGTCAAGGATGTCCAACGGCTCTCCGGCCGCCTAGCCGCACTCAGCCGCTTTGTCTCCCGGTCGGGGGAGCGGGGCCTCCAGTTCTTCAAGATCCTCCGGGGGCTCGAGGGGTTCCGCTGGACCCCCGAGGCCCAGGAGGCGTTCGACGACCTCAAGAAGTACCTCACGAGCCCTCCAATGCTCGTGAGTCCGTCCCCGGGAGAGCCCTTGCTCCTCTACCTCGCCGCGACCCCTGGCGCCGTCAGCGCGGTCTTGGTAAAGGAGCAAGGCGGGCAACAGCGCCCGGTGTACTACGTGAGTGAGGCCCTCCAAGGGGCCAAAACTCGGTACACGGAAATGGAGAAAATCTGCTACGCCCTCCTCATGGCGTCCCGGAAGCTTCGACATTACTTCCTGGGGCACCCCATCACCGTCCCGTCATCCCTCCCCCTCGGGGAGGTACTGCGGAACAAAGAAGCCACCGGCCGGATCGGGAAGTGGGGGGCTGAGCTCGCCCCCTTCTCCCTGTCCCTTACCGGCCGCTCCGCCATCAAGTCGCAGGTCCTCGCCGACTTCGTCACAGAGTGGACTCCCGCCTCTGGGTCCGGGGACGAAGATCTCCCCGTGCCGCCCCGACGCAGTGATCATTGGACCCTTATGTTCGATGGGTCGCTGTGTCTCGCTGGGGCTGGCGCGGGAGTAGTCCTCCGGAGCCCCGAGGGGAAGGAACTCGAGTACGCCGCGCGGCTCGAGTTCCCCGCAACCAACAACGTCGCCGAATACGAGGCTTTGCCCTCGGGATGCGCCTTGCGCGCTCCCTGGGGATCCGGTGCCTCCTAGTCAAGGGAGATTCTCAGCTCGTAGTTTGCCAAATGGACAAGTCTTACCTGTGCCATGAGGCAAACTTAAGTCTTTATTTGCAGGAAGTGCGAAAGATGGAGAGGCATTTCGACGGCCTCGAGGCCCGGCATATCCCACGTAGGGACAATGATCGGGCCGACGCTTTGGCCCGGGCGGCAAGCGCCCGGGAATCGCTCCCCAAGGGGGCCTTCCTGGAGATCATCACGAAGCCCTCGGTGGCCTCCCCAGACACGGGCAACGAGCCTCATGTCCCGGAGGTCGCCGAGATCACCCGGACTCCGTCTTGGATGGATCCCCTCATCTCCTTCATCAAGGGGGAGGGGACCCTCCTAGTGAGACCGAGGCTAAACGCCTCCGGGCTAAAGCTTGGGCATACCTCCTGCTGGAGGGGAGGCTCTACAAGCGGGGGGCTTCCGCCCTCCTGTGCTGCCTCCCCCGGCCGGAGGGACTTCAACTTCTCGAAGACATCCACGCGGGGAGCTGCGGTTCTCACCTAGCCCCGCGTGCCATCGCCGCCAAGGCCCTCAGGCAGGGCTTCTACTGGCCCACGGTCATGCGCGACGCGCGAGACCTCGTCTCCGCATGCGAGGCATGCCAGAAGATGGCCAAGAGCTCGAACCTCCCCCCTATAGCGCTGCAGACGATCCCCATCACTTGGCCCTTTGTGCGCTGGGGGATGGACCTCTTACGGCCCTTCCCCCCAGCGCCCGGGGGATACAAGTATGCGGTAGTCGCAGTCGACTATTTTACAAAGTGGGTTGAGGCGGAGCCTTTGGCCAGCATCACGTCCCAGGCCGTTCAGCGGTTTTTCTGGAAAAACGTCGTATGTCGTTTTGGTGTCCCCCGGGAAATCACCGTGGACAACGGGACCCAATTCGACTCGGCTTATTTTCGGGAATTCTGTGAAGGCCTGGGGCTCGTCATCCACTTCGCCTCTGTAGCCCATCCCCGGAGCAATGGGGCTGTCGAGAGGGTCAACGGCGTGATCCTACAGGGATTGCGCCGGAGACTCGAGCAAACCGCTTCTAAGCGGGGTACATGGGCAGAGGAGCTCCCTAGCATCCTCTGCTCCATGCGCACGACCCCGTCCCGGGCGACGGGGCGTACTCCCTTCTCCCTGGTCTACGGGGTGGAGGCAGTCCTCCCCCCGGAGATTGGCTTCCGGTCACTGCGGGTGGAGCTCCTGGAGGGAGCCACTCCCTCAGCATACCAGGCCAACGAGGCCAACCAGCGGCTGGAGATCGACCTCGTGGAGGAGGAACGCGACCGAACGCTCCTCCGCCATGCCATCTACGAGCAAGAAATGGCGTGCGCGAGAGAGCCTTCCGCCTTGGGGACCTTGTCCTCAAGCGCGTGACGGACCCCCAGGCCCAGGGTAAGCTCTCCCCCAAGTGGGAGGGCCCCTACAGGATCTCCGCGGTCCTAGGCTCGGGGGCCTACAAGCTCTCCAACCTTCAAGAGTAGGAGCTGAAACACACGTGGAACTTGCGTTTACTTCGCAAGTTCTATGTTTAGCCTTACGGGCCTGTCCCCTCCCCCGGAGCGTTCATGCCGGAGGCGGAGGAGGGACACTGTATTTTCCTCCCCTTTCGCGGCTTCGCAGGGGGAGGCCTTGTACTTCATTTTATTAGCAATACATAGGTCTTGCTTTGCAAACTCTCATTGCAGGTCTTTCTCATTACCGCCCCTAGCGGCGATGCCCTCCCCGCGAGGAAGCCCTCCCGGGAGGATGCCCTCCTCACGAGGATGCCCTCCCCGCGAGGAAGTGGGCCAGCCCCAACAAGTCCCTACAACGGAGCCTGCACTCCCGTAGGGCGGCTTACGATCAGCCCTCGTGGACTGAGGGTGTAAGCGGCAACCCGGTCACAGTGGCCGTGGTAACGAGTCACTTTGGGAGACTAGTCCCCTGCCCAAACACTCAAGCCCCGTCTTCGGGAATTTCCTCCTCTGGGAGTCGACGTTATTCCCGGCTCCCCGTTCTCACGGCGACCGGAAGATCGGCCCCTTGCGGCTTGATTGGATCTATCTTCCTCCTCCGGGAGTCGACGTTATTCCCGGCTCCCCGTTTTCACGGCGACCGGACGATTGGTCCCCAGCGACCTTATTCCCGGCTCCCCGTTCTCACGGCGACCGGATGAATGCCTCCCGGAGACCCTATTCCCGGCTCCCCGTTCTCACGGCAACCGGACGATCATCTCTCGGAGAAGTCAGATTTCTCGGGCATTTTCTTCCTCAAAGACCCTATTCCCGGCTCCCCGTTCTCACGGTGACCGGACGAATGTCCCCTAGGAAGCTCGCCTCTGGAAATCTCATCGGGTTCTCTTGGACTTTCCTCCCGCTTGAGGCCTTATTCCCGGCTCCCCGTTCTCACGGCGACCGGACGATTATCTCCCGGAAGGTCTTCTCCTTGAAAACCTCGATTTAAAATTTTCTAACTTAGAAAATTTCCTATGCTACAGGTGACTTCCTTCCCGGGGGCCTTGTTTCCCCCACAGCGCGCGGAGCTATTGTCCGGCCCGCTGTGGGCGGGGGGGGGGGGGGATAAGGGACCGCCGGGCGTCGACCGCATCACCCACGAGGAAACTTAGCTCATCCTTGTTAAGATGAGTCGTCCAGGCCATCCAAGAAGAAAATAAAGAGGCGCAATAAGAGGAAACAACAACACAGCGCTTTATTGATCAGCAAACCCGGAGGACATCTTCTGTAACATCCTGAGTTTTGGGGTCAAAAGTTCTTTCTTAAAAATCATGCATACATATGTCTCTTCTAGATCAACCAAATCAGCCTCAGCTTTATTCTGTTCTAGCCCTAATTTCTCCAAATTTACCCTGTGACCCCAAGTCAAGATCTGACTTTCCAGATTTGATCTATCAGTTATCCTAAATCTAAAAGCCTTCAGAACCCAGATTCAATTCTATCTCTAACTTCCAGATTTGTCAACTCCTTTCTGTTTTCGAAAACAGAATATCTGTTATTACCTAAATACCCTAAGTTTCAGGAATTCAGATTTAATCCAAATCTTGACCAAGTTCAGATCAAATTATACCTGGAATATGATCAAGGGTATGCCAATACCTTAATCCAAAAAGTTGACAGCCAGATTCTATCATCTAGACTCTTTTCACAAATCAGTCCAAGAGTTATCGCAAATTAGTCCTTATCTGATACCTGAAAACCCAAAAAGGCTAAAATCTCCAGATTAACTTTAAATTCAGAATTTCTTCGGCAAATCTTCTCAAAATGCTATTTGCCACAAGTCTCTCTTCTGTGCAGATATCAAAATCGAACCCTAAATGCCAGAATTCGAAATCGACAAAACTTAAACCTTATTTTACCCTAAAGTACCCTATTTTCAGTTTGTATCGAAAACTATTCAAATGTGCTAAACCTTATCAATTATCTTTGCCAAATACCCTGTTGAATATAATCTACCAGATTAGTGAAATCAATTTCAGTTTAAATCTACCAAATCTCCAGATTTACATTTCAGTCCAAAACTCAAAGAATTAAAATTGCAGTTCAGTCCATTTTCGACCAGGCCGTATACTGCTGTACACGACCAGAAGCCTCGCCGTGTTTTTCTTCCTTGCGCCGTGCACGCTCGCCGCCGGCCAAGCTTCGCCGCACTGTGACCGTGCATGCCAGTACGCACGTGTCCTCGCTCCAGCTGGTGCCGTGGCAAGGCCGCTGCTACGTCGACGACCAGTGCTTGCTCCCGCGCGCGACCAGCAGCGACTTTGTCAGCAATCCATCGCCACGTAGCCTCGCCGCGCCAGTACTTGTCGCCACCGCTTGCTACAAGCTTTGCCAGGTCCCGATGAGGCGACATTGTGATCAGTTGAAAGCTTGTCGCCGTCGCATCACCGCTCTTGCTGTGTCTTCGCCGCTGCTGCTCCTGCACGCAACCAGTCAAGTCACAGCAACCAATCTCTTCATTGTTCCCCTTTGCCATCTTCGCCGAGCCTATATAAGCACTCCTGTGCTCAGCAGTTTCCTCCACACATCACCAGGACTTAACCAATTTCCAAATTTCACCGCTGCAGTCGTCTTCTCCGGCGAGCCATCGAGGAGGCTCACGGTGACAGCTCATTCCACATCATCTCTTGCCAAATTGACAGCATCTGTGAGTTCCCCTCGTCTCCCTCATCATGCTGTACCATCTAATTGGTTTACATTGCACCTTATCGCCGGTGATCGTCGGGATTGCTAAATGCCCTGTTCCGGCAATGTAGCTCGAATTACTCCAAATTAGCTTTCGTATCTGTAATCAAAATTTATCAGTAAGCCAAATCAAGCAAGCCTGTGAAGTTGGATTTTGGATTTAAGCAAGAATCGAACCTTTTCCCTAAACCGAGCTTCACCAGAAAACCGGCGATCGTCGCCAGGCTTCTCCAGTGATCCTCCGGCCAATACAATTGTACCAGAAGCTTCTCTATACCTCCTAGATGCTCTCCAAGCAATGAATTAAGTTCTTGTTGCCTGTAGCAGGAACCCCCAATCAGCAGTGCTTCTTCTCCAGCGCTGATGACCGGAAAGCTTGTTCCAGCCATTTCAGCCCTCGAAACTTTGTCTAGTGTGTGTGCTTTGATCTCCTGAACACTTTTGTCTTCTAGCCCGACACCTAAATCAGCCTAGATCAAAAGTTATAGCTTTGTCAAATTTTTGTCCAGAACTGATCTAGTGCAGCCAGTTCATCTCTGTTCATCATCAAATTTCTTGCTTTCCAGTCATTTCTTGCCCTAGATCCTGTTGACTTAATTGTTCCTGTTACTCAAGCCTACCACCCAGACAAACTGGTGCATCATTTGGAGCTCCAGATCAAAAGTTATGCTAAGCCCTAGTTTTTGGCATTGTCAGCTCTATGCCAGAGCTTGTCAGCCAGTGGCATTGACCTTGTTTACCCACTTCTGGTTGTGTAATTTGAAATCCACTTTGTCCACTTAAATTGTAGAGTTGTGATCTACATTTTCTTCTACTACCACAACTTGAGATAAGCTCTCTAGCTTTCCTTAAAGCTATGTCAAAGTCTTGATCCGAATGTCAATCTGCTGACATTCGCTGTTTTGATCAAACCAACCACAAAACTGATGTTCCTATTATAACCTTGAGATCCTAAGAGCATCTAACACCATCCTTAGCCAAATCCTTGAAACCCTAGATCTCAACTCAGTTCGGCGTGCAATCTCAATTATCTCCAGTATCGTTCAGTCACTCTTGTAAAGCATATCTGCATATAGATCCTAAACATCTTAATATATAAGTAATATTTGTGTGTATTGTTTGGTTTGTCGTCGAGCAGATCTAGAAGCTGAGATCGAGGACTTCATTGTTGACCCGTCATCAACTGCTGTTTCTTACGACGCGGAAGGCAAGTCATATCCTTGGTCATCTTGAACCTATATTTTAAATGTTGCTAAAACATAACCTTGAATATAGGCAATATTGCATGTGAAAGATTGAGAATGGTTGATTTATGAATTGGCAGTACTAGACTGGTTATCTGTGAAATGTGAAATAAACAAGTTTTGAGCCATGAACTATTATATGTATCTATATACTTATATTCATGAAATAAAACCCCTAGCCGTGACTAGAAAAATGGTATGGAATGGTGGTAGCACTGGAGGTGCTAGACTGCAAAGGAATGCAGGCACTGAAGGTGCAGGGTTGTGGATGGTCTGGTCATTGGCATATAAGGACTAGAACCTTGTGTTGTGCGTCTAGTGGCATGAACAACGTGCTAACCGCAAGCCTGGTATGGGACAGGCCTGAACAAGTACTTATGTGGATCGTACATGAAACCCCTGCATGAGTTGTGTTGTGATGATTGACTTGGAGGCTGACTCCCACTATCACTGAAGGTGATCTGATATTTGACCCAGTAATGGGAAAATGAGGTGGGGTGGAGGTTATGATACAGCCTACCACAACTGTGTTTCGCGGAGAGCCACAGGGTCAGGGGTGAATTGTAAGTGATGCATAACAAAAGTTCTTGTTATTTCCACCTTGCCACTCACACATGGTTGTGAGGAGGGGTCTAATCATTTTGATAGGATGGGCTTGAAAGTGGAATATCTTGCGGGTAAATTGGTACCTCTCTGCAGAGTTAAAAACGTATTCGAATACTCCGAGCTCCCAGGTTTTATAGGAGTCTGCTGCGGTGGATTAAATCCACGGGGTGTGACACAAGTATTATTTTCTAAATAAAATATGTTTTAATCAAGATTACCCAAATGACATGTGTTGTCATGATAAGGAGTACTACCGTGGGCTGTCGTGTGTCGACGTGTCGCGGTAGTGCTATAATCTAGTGAACATGAATGATGATGTTATATTATGAAAAGTGCTGCCCTGAGATGAGGTACGAAAGTAAAAGATTATTTTATAAACATCCATAATTCTTGACTAGTCTAGGATCATATCATCACTACTATATGTATCTACTCTTACCTATGACTTGCTGAGTACGTAAGTGCTCACCCTTGCAATCTACAAATCAATAGACGGAGCGATCAACAATCAAGATGAAGGCGTGGAGAACTTATTGGACCCAGAAGGAAGAGCGTCAGTTCTGCCAGAGCCCTGATGTGTGTTGTTCTGCCGTCCACTTCTCTTTTGTGGGTGGGTCACCTATCTTCTGTTGTGTAGATGTTATTTTGCTCAACCATGTATGCCGTGAAGGCATTGTAATCTCCTTATGTAATATCAAGGCCAGCAGGCCACATTGCTTAACTATTTTGTAAGTTACTCTGTTGCAATGTGATATACTCCTGTGCTTGACTTTTCCTGGGACGTCAAGGGTATGTGTATGCTATGCACATATGGGACTAGCTGCAGCGAGCTAGGTCTCTACAGGAGTAGTCGTAGTCCCAGTTTCGGGGCGCGACATCTTCCCCCTCCGGTGGGCTTTGGAAATGATACAACCCGGGTTCTAACCCGGGGGATTCTCTAAGCCCTAAGGCTCCTACGCCTAATACTTCCGGAGGCTCTCCGCTAGCTCCCGGGTCAAGTCCCGGTACAACGCCCGCACGCGGCGCCGAGCATCCCGGAGCACATCTTCAGGCCAAAACTCGTATCCCGCCGGTGGAAGTATCCGGAGGGGAGGGATCATCCGGAGCCCGGGTCACGGAGGAGACAATTCGGCACGATGATTATCGAAGTTGTCCAAGTGCCACTCCGGACGCCACCTCAACCGGATCGGCTCCCGGGCGCTATCCTCGCCGTGATTCCTGGAGAAAAGGCTTGGCAAAGTCAAAGCCGCTTGGGCGTCCCCCGGGGAGCCCCTCCTGGACCTTCGCCCAGGAGTAACTTCCCGGGAACCCTGGTAACAATTTCAATTCGAACTTAGAAAAAATTCTAACTTCATTGCATTAAGAATTTTTATGTACAAGTGCCCGGGGCTTCTTCTAAGAATCTACCGGAATCAAAAAGTCCTAAAACAAAAAAGGGCCCTAGCTAAGACCCGGGGGGAGGCCCATACATGTTCATTGGCGTCCTCCCCCCGGGGGGCTTCCTCCGAGGCCGGGGCCGGGGCGTCTCCCGCCGGAGCCGGGAACCACGCCCGGATGATCCGGTCATAGAACCCTCCGGCGAGCTGCTCGACCTCCCGGCGCGAAGGCTCGAAGGAGTCCGGGAAGCTTCGGGGGATACGGCCCCCGATCGCCCGGGCGCCGACCCCCCGGAACTCGACGAGCCCCGCAGCGGCCGCGACGACGGGGATCGCCCGACCCCGCGCCCGAACATCGGCAGCCTCCGGGATGGCGGAGACCTGTGCGTTGAGGAAACGCACAGCCTCCGTGAGGGTCGCCGGCGGGACCTCCCTGCTCCCGGAGCTGAGGCTTAGGCCAAGGCCCTCGAGGGCCGTCCGGACGGAGCGGCCCACGTCCGCCACCGCCCGGACGCTTGAGCTCTCGAGCTCGTGGAGCGCCTCCTCCCTCGCCTTGGCCTCCTCCCGGAGGCGTGCGTTGATGGCCTCGGAAATATGAACCTGGGCCCGGACCCGGGTCAATTCCGCGAGGGCTTCGTCACGTTCCCAGAGGGCCTCCTCGCGCTGCCCTGCGGAGGCCGCGGCCCGGCCCTCTGCCTCCCTAAGCAGTCGGGCGACCCGCTGCTCAAGGCCCCAGGTAACAGCTGCCACCTGCAAAACACATAAGAGTTAGAAAAATTTCAAAGTGCAGGGCGATGAGCGAAGGCGTTATCGACTCGGGTTACCTGGGCCCCGAGGGACTGAAGCCCCTCGAAACGCTCGTGGAGCGTCCCTCCCGCGACGAAGGCCTGCACCTTCCGGGTATGCAGGCCCTCCGAGTAGCGGGCGACCTCTCCCGCGAGGAGCAAAGGGGTCTCCCGTCCGGAGCCGCCGGCGCGGCTGGCGGGGGGTCCCCGGACCTCGAGGTCCGGTAACGCGGCCGGCGTCTTCGTCGACGAGGTAGTGCCCCCCGAAGACGTGGCCGAGGAGCTCTTGGCGGGAGCCTCCGCCGAGGGGGGAACCATCAAGCCTTTCCCTGCCCCGGGCCGGAAGGTCCTCGGGGCCCCCTCCTCCGGAGGAACCTCGTAAACCGAGGGGCTCCCCCCCTCGTTCACCGGCCAGACCCGCGGGGCCGAGGCCCCCGCGAACCTCACCTCCAGCCTCTCCGGCTCCAAAGAGGCCGGAAGGGGCGGGAGGAGCTCCACCGCGAGCGGCGACGGGGCGTAGTTCGCCGAGTCGGACGCCGCCCCG
This sequence comes from Pharus latifolius, assembly GCA_019359835.1. NCBI lineage: Eukaryota > Viridiplantae > Streptophyta > Magnoliopsida > Poales > Poaceae > Pharus > Pharus latifolius. Next base: position 17,590,693 of record CM033328.1, on the reverse strand, counting down.
CCCGCGGTGGCCTC